>QTSX02002868.1:0-576668 GCA_014839935.2 Entomophthora muscae | reverse complement strand
CCTTGCTGCTAGATGCATTTTCAAGCTTGGTGAAGAATTTGATCAGGAACAGGTTGCTACTGCCGCTGCCATTACCAAACTCCAGATTCAAGTGAATGAATTGTCTAAAAACCAAGCCAGATGTTCCGCCTTCCCCCATCTGAAAGTTTAATAGATCAGGAACAGAGGCTATGTGATGCCATTCAAGAGCTGCAAGTGTTTACTTGCAGTCAAGATTGCCCTACTGAAGCACTTCAGCCTGATCCTGAAGTGCTTTTTTCATGGCTCAGGCGGCTGAGTTACAACAAGAGGTTGTTGCCTTACGCAAAATGGTGACAACTGCTGCTAGTCATTTTGGGGTTATTTTGGAAGATGGATGTTGCCCTGGCCTTTCAGGAGCCCCCCATATTCATTGTGCTAGAGAGTTGATAGCTCTAGCTAATGAGGTGGACCACCTGAAACATACCACTCTGAACGTAGTAAAGATGTACAAGAGATGAGTGAATTAATCAATAAGTGAATGACATGATTGCCCCATGCCTCTCTGTGGGTCCTTCTCTTATATCCCAACTGGCTGAGCTTTCCACAGTAGTAACTACACAGGGCCAACACCTAGACGTTACTGAGCGGTAGACCACCTTAGCCAATTGTTGTAAAATGTGCAGCCTGGGTGCTGAATTCTACAAATAGTTAATCTACTACTTCATTATCTTAATACTATACCTGGTGTAGTATAATGAAGCCTGGATAAGGACAGAAGAATATAAGAAGATAATAAGACAAAACTGGTGCTTTATTTGATAGCAAGGTACTTATATAGTATAAGGCGGGGGAATTTCCAACAGGGGAAAGGAGGCACAGACAGTAGGACTTTCCTAAAAGGAGGAGAGTGGACAGTCACAGTAGAAAATCCCACACAATGGAACAACCGGTTTCACACAGCTTTCCTTATGGAGGCATATGTCCCTATCTACGTTGTTCTATAATTAACCTTGGAAGTAAAGCCTGTGTCTGAAGAGCATTTAATAGGCAACTCAAAAACCCGTTTTATGAGAATTTTTAATGTAGTCAACCTTATTAAAACCATGTTGAGAAAAAGCAATTGTGTGATTGTTCTGTTGCTCAATCACTAAGTGAACAACTTAATGTCTAATCCATTCAGAATATGTGACACTAATACTACAGGTGCCTGCTCTGCTGAGACCTTGACTACTCTTTAAAAGAGTGTTTTTCAGCTGTGGGCCAGGAAGCCCCCCTCCAAATCTGAAGCGGAATTCTCCCTGTGCATAAACGTACTTGATAGCAATAATGATGGCCCAAATCCTGAAACACATTTCATGCCTACCTTTAAGCAAGTCTTTGACACCAAAACCCCGACCATTGAAGCTTTCCTAACTATCTTTGAAACTGCCATGAGAAGAGCCTTGGATGAAGTTAAAAAGGAACATGTTCTAACCTGCCTGTGCCCAACTGTCAAGAGGTAGTAGTGCCAGAGCTGCCCACCATTGAGACCTGGGAAGATATGAAGTAACTTATGATTGACAAATTTGGTGGCAACCTTAGTTTGGAAGTGAATAAGTACGCCTTTATGCACATTGCTTTCAAACCAAAGGAGACCCTAGCTGAATTTGCAGATAGATTCTACATGGAAGGGCAATAACTGATCACAAGCTGCCAGCTGACCGCACATGAAGCGTACATGGCTTGCGCTCAAGCCCTCAAGGTTCACCGGCTCCTGTGTCTTCACTTCAAGGCCCATAAAGCCATGCTTTCTTCCATGAAGAACATAAAGACACTGTTACAGGATATGCACTTTACCCATTCTGAGGCAGTTGTACAGGAGAATTGTGTTGCCTCAACCTCTGGTTTGTCTTCACATGGCCCATGTATCCTTACCATGAACTCGCAGAATCCTCCTCAACACCAGGGTTGCCATAACTGTGGACAGATAGGTCACCATTCCCAAGTCTGCACCAATCCTCAATTTGAAGGAGCTGATCCCAAAGAGCAGATGGGAAAAGAACAGTCAACCTAGAGAAAGAGACGCTCTCAGTTGACAATTCTTCCCAGTCTCCTTCAATTCCCCCTCCATTGCTGACTCTGAGCCTGCTGACACTGAGGCTCCTCCCATTCTGCTGCTATTCCACAACATCTCTGATGACTCTGACATGGACAAGTCAGATATAGAAGATCCTAACACCTATGGGTATTCAGTTCTGGCCGTCCCTGAAACTATTGCAGTCCCTTATAAGCTACATTCTTGGAAAACTACAACAACTGCCAAGCCTCTTCCTGAAGCCAAAGAGGTTGTCTCTTGCACATACCTCACTCAAGCCAAGAGATCTCCCATGCTTGTTAAATCTTCTGAGGAAGCTGCTGAGTTTGCTGATGCTGTGTTCAAAAATGTCTCTGTCTTGCTTCCTCTCCAGATGATCTATAAGGAATTCCTGGGCCTAAGATGCATGATCAAAAAGTGGGACAAAGAACTGGCAGAAGCCCAATACATTCTGGCTGTCCTCCCTCCCTCTGGTTGTACTACCACTAGTGTAGAAATATCCATCCAAAAAGTGAAGATTAAGGCTGTCTTAGACACAGGCTTTCCTGTTAATGTTATCTCCTCAAAGCTTTTCAAGAAGCTCAAACTTGCCCCGGCCTTAACTATCACCAGTCATATGGCACAGCTGGGCTATCCAGGACTCACAATATAGGTTATTATTCTGCTCTTCCCATGCAGTTTGGCAAACTACTCTTGGCTGCAACTGCCGTTGTCTTGGAGAATGAGAACTATGACCTTCTAGTTGGTACTCAATTCCTTAGGGAATATAATGGGATCATCAACTTAAAGGATGGCTACCTCTCTATCTTATGGTATGAGGTCCCCTTGATCTTTGAAGTGCCAGTTAAAGTCCCTGGGAAACGCCTCAAAACGTGTGCCTTAGAATATCCCACTGGTGTCTTCACCCTAAAACTTTACCAACTCATCAAACATGAAATGTTCTTCTATGGCTTGCCCTGCGTCTGAGGGGATTCCTCTCCTGGCCATTTCTGCTGTAACCATTCCCCCTTGGTCTCAAGCTATCCTAGACTCCCAAATATCACATGAGTTACCAGAGTGCACGTTCCTAGAGTTATACTCTCCTCCCTTTCTAGGACACAACAAACTCTACCTCTGCCAGGGAATCTTGGATATCTTGCATAAAGACCCTGTGCAATTGCTGGTTGCCAAATTAACCGCTCTCCCCATACATGTGTCTATAAGCAGATTGTTTGCTATGGCAAGTTGCCAAATGCTCCCAATGTCCTATTGCTAAATCCCTTTGGTACGTTTCAGGATTTTAATTTACCTGAATATGAGCCCCAAGTCCTATCCTTATTCATTACACAAGATTCCCTGCAGCTATCCCCGGTCCAACAGAAGGAGTTGCTTGATTTGATAGATCAATTTTCAGGTATTTTTGCTAAAGATAGCACTGATTATGGTCTAGCCAAAGGTGTCATTCATCATATTGATACTGGTGACGCTCCCCCCTTCTGTGCTAAACCATATTGCCACAGTTGTGTGGAGGACGCTTAAGTGTCTAAAGAACTAACACCTTTTAGATGCTGGGCTACTGGCTCCTTCCCAAAGTCTGTGGGCCTCCCCCTTGCTCATACTAAAGAAGAAGGATGGAGGCCATTATATTGTGATGGACTATCACTGATTGAACTCCTTAATCAAAAAGGATTCTAACCCTTACTGCATATTGATTATGCTCTCTGCTGCCTTGGAGGCTGTAAGTTCTTCTCTGCTATGGATATAGCATCTGAGTACTGACAAGTCAACCTCTCTCCATAAGATAGGCAAAAAACTGCAATATCACTTCCAAAGGATTGTTTGAGCTTACATGCATGCACAAGGACTCTGCAATGCCCTGGCTACCTTCCAGCAAGCCATGGACTCCATCCTCTGTGATTTTTAACTCTCATGTGTCCTAGTATACTTGGATGATATAACAGTTTTCAGCGCTGACTTTACAGATTACCTGGCTCACCTCAAGGAAGTGTTCATAAAGATTTGAGAGGCTGGCCTTAAACTGAAACCATTTAAGTGTGCTTTCTTCAAAGAACGCCTTGAATTCTTGGGCCATGAGGTAACCCAGATGGGGATTTGCCCAATGACCAAGAAAGTTGAGGCCATTGACAAAATGCTTCCACCCACCAACCTGCAAGAAGTTCAAGTCTTTCTGGGCATTATGGGTTATTACAGACAGTTCATCTCTGACTTTGCCAACGCTAGCAAACCTTTGGTCCAGCTGTTACTGTGACATATCCAGGTCCAACTAGTCCAGCTTACGGTTTCCTGCCATTGACTTTTATTGCCATTACCTTCCTGTGACAAAGCTTTGAGGAGCTTTGCCTCCAGGGAGGCGATTTTATGGGACAACACTTTGTTTTCATCCTGCTAAAAAGCCATGATCTTGACACTTTTTTCCTCCCTTCCTCTCAAAGCCTCAATATCACAATTTGCCATTGCTTTTGCTTGTTGTAAAATTTCATCAAATCCTACTAACAGGTTCCAAGAATCCCACGTATAGATTTGTTTTCCTTGAGCAGGAGTCCCTTCTTTTTCAAAGTGATTGGAATAAAATTCTTCAAATGCAGCTTTTACTTCCACCAAAATCTCCTCAGGCACAGTCTTGGCAACCTCCAGACTTGCCCAAGCTTCCTCAAGAGAACTTGTAGGAACTTCTTTTCTGGCTGCTGCTGTTTCCACACAATGTACTCCAAAATTTTCCCTTTTGAAAGATAACAAAGAAGACATAATAGTTGAAAAAGTGATTGATGGGAAAGCGTTGAAATTGACAATATGTATCTTTATTAAAATTTAGCTACTTTTGCTTATATACCATTTGGGGCATATTTGGCTGAAAATTCCTCTGGTTTCTTAATCAACCCATGATTCATGTCACATGGTCTATGACATTTGATTCATCTAAACCTAGATCTTTACCTAAAAGATCCCCTGTAATTCTCAGCCTATTAGAATTAACCTACAATGAGAAGAAGTCATCTGACACCATTCATCTCAGTGTATTAATTTGGCATGGAGCTTCCTCAGCTCCTGGTGCCAAACCCCGGTGAAATCTACATATTCCAAATCCAGATCTTTACCTAAAATATCTTCATATTTCTTGACCTATGAGAAGGTACCTAGATCATTCCAGGATCACCTGATTCCTCACAGTGGAATGCCTTTTTTGGCTTGAAGCATTCCAAGCTTCCAGCGCTAACACCCTGTGGAATTGTTATTCCAGATCCAAGCTATTGGTGTTCCAACTGGGAATCAGCTGATCAATTCTAAATAACCAGACATCCTTGCCTGTATTTAGACGTCTTCCTTCTGTTAATTGAACCTATCAATTAACTTAATTGACTTTTGCAGTTAATTAATTCACCCCAAAGACCACAGGTCATTGTGAAAAATTCTAACTAATTACACGCTGTATGAGCACTATTATAAACTACCTATGGTAGAAAATACACACTGTATAATTATCTATTATAAGCCATATAATCACTATTCTACATAGTAATAACCATACATTATATGATGTATAGTCTTTGATTCAATACTGGATTAAGTCAGGCATTATACGGCATAAAATCACTTAATCAAACCACTATCTTAACAACTTGACTTGGAGTATTTTTTAAGCTCAACATAAAATTATGGCTCAAGTTTAATGAGCCCAAGGTTCAGATCCCCTATCAAGCCTCCCTTTTTACCCTAGGTATCAATCAACATCCACAGTTAATTAATCAGTTTGAGACACCTTGTCTCCAAGATTGATTTGGTATATCTTGCCTTAGTTTTGTCAGTTAGTACAGCTAAACCAACTAAATACATTCTGTTCTTTTATTAAATATAGATACCAAGTTTTCAGGAATCTTTATCTGAAAAATTCTAGTCAAATCTATCTACATAAAATAAACAGCAAAAACAGAACAACGTTATATATCTCAGAGTATTTATTTGGCTAAATACTAAAAGTGACTGTTGTACAGTCACAGTTTTGTAATATCCCTATTGAATGGACTGCTAGTCAGCAGCAGGCCTTTGAGACCCTTAAACAAAAACTCAAAGAGGCTTCCATATTAGTTTATCCTGACTACAATAAGAAATTCATCCTATACACTAATACTATAAACCTAGCTATTGGGGCCATCCTGGATCAGCTAAATGAGGAGGGTGTGGATCACCCTATAGCTTATACTTCTTGTGTCCTAAACAAGCATGAGAAGAATTACAGCTTCACAGATAAAGAGTGCCTTGCTGTGCTACATTCTGTCAAAAAGTTTGCAATTATTTGTATGGCACCCATAACACTGTGGTCACAGACCATGCTTTGCTTAAGTGGCTACAACATCTCAAGGAACTGGAAGTACAACTATCTAGATGACCTCTCTGCCTGCAAGACTAAAGCTTCACAGTACTACACCGTCCCAGGATTCAACATCAAAACTCTGATGGATTATCTAGAATGCTCATCCTTGCTCTACACCCTGCTGAGGCTGATCAACTGCATGAACTGATTGAATACCCTTCCTTGTGGGAGAGCAAGACAGAAGAAGTTCAAATTGCCCTAGCCAAACTATCTGATGACATTCTTGTTTGTGACAACCAGTTCTTCAAGAAAGTACAAGATTCATACCTACCTTATGTAAGGCCTAGTCTTTGCCTTTTGTTGATGCTTCAAGCTCATAAGGAGACGGGACAAGGAGGCATTGCCAAGGCCTATGACTGGCTGAGAAAAACTATTTCTTGAAAAACTTTTGCCTGTTGATTCCAGATGTCATTGCTAGCTGCCACAATTGTCAGCTTTAGCAACCTTGAGCTGCCTCTCACAAGTTCAAGCTATTCCCCCTCAACACACATTTCACACTGTCAGCATTGATGCTGTAGGGCTTCTACCCCGCTCTTGCTCTGGTTACTGCTTTATCCTAATTGCTTTTAATCATTTTAGCAAGTGGGTGAAAGCTCGCCCTACTAAAGACATCACTGCCAAGACTTCTTCTGCCTTTCTGTTGCAAGACGTATTTTTCAGCCACAGCTGCCCTCAAGTGTTGTTTTCTGACAATGGAACTAACTTCAATGCCAAGTCAGTAACCTATATTGTTGAAGCCTTGTGAACTCACCATTCCTTCTCTGTCCCTATAATCCTTCTACTGATGGGGCAATTGAACGTGCAAATTTGACTCTGGTTTCTATAATGAGGAAACTCAATTACTCTGACACTGCAAACTGGGATCTATACTTACCTGCTGCTCTCTTTGCCTATTGCCTTAGCAAACATTGTGTCACTGGGTATTCTCCCTTTGCTATGCTGTATGGGCATAAGGCCACCACTCTGTTGCTACTGGGGGCCTCCTCCTCTTCTTTGATAAGGTTATGGGCCCAGATGATCATATCAAAGATTTAGTCAACTGCATCATTGATATACAGGCTACTGCTTATACTTCTGCAAACAAGACCAATGTGCTTGTGCTCTCCCCTGACAATGCTAGTTGCTCTCCCTTGCCTGAGTTCAACATTGGGGATCATGTTGTCTATTATCAGCATTGAGTAGGAGGACGCGCTCACAAGCTAGATATATTATGGGTTGGACCTTTAGAAGTGACCTTTCAAGCAAGGGTCAGAGTACACTGTGAAACTCCTATCTAGTGGTTGTCTGTTTGCCCAAGTGTATGCCAAGTTTGTCCACATGTACTACCCCCTTAAGGCCAATCTAGAGGCGGGCACTGTTGTGAATGCCGCCATTCACATGTTTCAATTTTGCCTTTGATGGGTTATTTCAAGGACAAATATCTCTCTTTTGCATTTGCCCTTTGAAATGAGTCTGGCTCCAAATCAGGAAATTCAATTATTCAGTTTCCTGATTCTGCGCAACTCACTTTCCCCACTCATGCTTGTAGAAAGTGATCCTACCATCCTGGTAGTGTTTTGTGGTATTGCCAACCACTATATATTACATTTCTATTTTACCAATAAAAATTAAGTTCTATTCACATTTTTGTCTTTATGTCTTCACGTACTTTGACGCCCTTCTAGCCATGTCTAGCAGATATTATTTATTCAGGGCCACAAGGTAATCACATAGCCTTCCTTGCCATTCTAACCAAGACTTAGTAAAAATCTCATATTAGGGTTAGGATTCCCTGTTGTGTATCTGTGCCGCGCCTTAGAACACAACAACACTGGACCTCACTAATTTTAGCTGAGAAATGGTATGCTCTTAAAATTGGTTGAGTTTGTCTATTAAGGTATGAAAGTCTTGTATGTATCTTTGAAGGGTGGATTTAATTTGACCTTGCCAGACAGAATTATGCTCATCCAGCTCACACAACTGCTCTGATGTATTCAGGGAGAGAGGAGCAAAGTGGTCAGCAATGAGATCAAGTATTCTTTGGAGGCTAGAAAATCAGATTGATTATCTGAGATGCAACAAAGAGACTACAAACCCATTCTTGATAGGCCATGTTTTGATCATTATTGTTGGTTATTGTGGATGCTATAGCAGACAGGAGTTGATTCTGGGACCCTAACACTAATTGATGGTGGACTAAGGCTAGCTGGATGAACTGGTTCACCAGCACACCAATGGTTTCTATTGATTCCATCAAACTAGGGGGAGGCCAAAATCTAAAAGGAATGGTTACAAGTCTTTGGAGGTGTAACCAGGACAGAGACCAGGAATTGTATGCATGTCCATTGTACCAGTGTGAATCAGGGAGTAAGCGGTGGAACAAGTTTGTTAATAGTTCAAAGAGAAAGCTGGGAGAGGGCCCACAAGGGCCTGGAAATAACATCATTACTTAGGTCTTTTGGGAAGACAGTAATATCCTTTTCAAGGGGGGAATCAAAACTTTAGGATATTTGAGTACTTCTGTATCAATAGGAGAAGGACCAGAGAATGTGCAAGTCAACAGAGTAATCAAGGGAATGACAGTCCTTGTAGTGAGCACCATTTGTTGTGTTTGGCTCTTGGAGACAACATCTTTGAGAACACAGAAGGAAACCTTTATCACAAAAGATTTGAGGTTTAAAGCTAGCATTGGGTTAGCCTTCAGGTCAAAATTAAGTACACATACCTTAACTTCCTGAAATACACAAAGAAGAGTTCCTTTTGTCAAAAAGGAAGGGAAAAGCTTGAATATTATAAAAACTAACACAAATGTGGATAAATTTGTCTTTATTAGGAGAAATAATTCTAATTTAATAGTAGACTGGGCACCCTAATCATTTGCTAGGTAAACGGTGTGGCTGACAAGGTCATTCCAAGCTGAACTTGTACCAGGATTTGTCAGGTGCAGGTAAATTAATACAGAATGGGTGGATATTGATGCTAATCCATTTAAGGTAGGTGAGCAAACTCCAAAATCAAAAGCAAATCCAACCAAGTCTTTACAGGTTCAATATTCAAAGGCCATATCAAAATAGCACAAATGTTGTAATTTCTGACATTCATCATGCTGTAGAACCTTCACTCCATTGTGCAAGGACCTGTCATTGACTCCCTCATATTTGATGTGGTACTTGGCTTGGATTAGATACAAAAGATCAACCCCATGTGCACTGGGCCACCTCTGTGTTGACCATCAAACAAGAAGTGGTCAACTACCAAATTTACCCTGACACAGTAGACCAACTTCTTTGGGATCATGTATTTGTACACGTTACAGAGACCCAAGAAAAAAGGATAGCCTAAAGGCAATTGACTGGGATTCCTGCCAGTACAAGGTTATACACTTCAAGGATCAGCAAAATAATATCACCTTCTCATGATCAGAAAATAGTGGCTTGACATCCAGAGATTTTCAAGGAGGCCCTTCCAAGCCTGCCACCTGAGAAGCACATATAGCACGCCATCCAACTCAAGGTTACAGTCCCCAAGGCACAACCCATTTTCTATCTCATATCTAATGAGGACAACACGCTCCATGCTTTCCTCAAGGAAGCCCTGGAGAAGGGACTTATTTGGCCCTCACAGTCTCCTTTTGGGACTGTGGTATTCTTTGTAGCAAAGAAGGACAGATCCCTACAACTAGTCATCAATTACTTTTCTCTGAACAAAGTTAACATTAAGAATCATTACCTTCTCCCACTCATCAATGACCTCTTTGATGCCCTAGGCGGTGCCACAGCCTTCTCCAAGATTGACCTAACTGCAGGCTGCAATCAAATTTGTATCAAGGATGAAGATATCGCCAAGGCCACATTTCAGACAAATTATGGTTCATAAAAGTGTGTTGTATTTAACTTTGGGATAACCAACACTCCATCAACCTTTGCTTTATTCATGAATGAATTCTTTGCACTGCACATTTGCAAACACGCCCTAGTGTACCTAGAAAACATCATTTTGTCAGCCTCACTGTCAAGCAATATCACAAGGGCCTGAAAGCAGTGTTTGTAACCCTAGCCCAGAACAAACTCCTGACCAAGCTCAATAAAAGCCATTCTATCTCAAGCAACTCCCTTTCTTAGGACATGTTGTTTACAAGGAAGGTATCAAGCCAGATACAAAAAAGATTCAGGCTATTTGCAAGATGCCACCCCTAAGGATAAAGCAGATATCATGTCAGGATACCAATAGTACCGTGGAGCTCTAGCAGGTGAGGAGTAGTCAAAGCAGGTACTGACATGGCCCACCAGATGATGGGACTTAACTTTACCAGGTAGGAAAGGGCCTTCCCAGCCACAGCCCAAGGTCCAGCCACTGGCAAGGCAGAGTCAATCAATCATGTGAGCGCCAGGTAAAGCACTCCCAGGAATTGACTACTCTGGCCAGTGGCATCAGAAGTGGGGGGGTTGAGATGGTTGGTTTGGGTGTCAGGGGCGGTTCCATGGGGACCAAGTAGGCAGCAGGATTGTTGTACTTCCTGTTGAAGATCAAAGGGTATATGGTGATTGCTTTGCTGTCACAGACAGTTTTTGGTAGGGTTCCTTGGGAGCGTTTGGGCGGGTGTACCACTGCAAGTCTTCTAATGTCCAGGGTTTGTGGTTAGGATTAGCGGGATATTCAGTGAAATGCACAGGGCCAAATGGAGCGTTGGGTGAACAGTAGTAGTCAAAGGCTTTGGTTTTATCAACTGGAGTCTGACTATCTATCCCAGTAGATGGGTACTGACGCTTGGATGTATGCAGATGGAAGCGTATCAAAAATAGGTATGGAAACAGATTGGTGAACCAAAGGCTTGTAACAACTTTATTTGGTAAGGATGATGATACAGAACTTTTTCAAGTGCTTCTGATTTATATACTTACTCACATGCAGATGCCTCTGGGCATTCTTCTGGTGCTATCTTTGTGGCAAGGCTTGGCATCTCAGGTTCTGCTGTTTGGTTGGCTGCTTCATGGTTATTTTTGGGGTTTTCAGGAACAGTTGTTTGGCTTTTTGATGGTCCTCTTGGCTTGGCTGGTCATTGATTCTGGCAGGTTTGGCTTGTGAGGTTTTGGGGGTTTTCCCAATTTGATCACCATTTTTGACTGGCTTGACAGGCTCTCTTGAGCCCAAAGAACTTGATTAAAAAAGGGGTCCCCAATTGGGGACTCCAAATTACTTAATGGAGGGTGGGCTTGATCTGGGTTTACTGGGCAGCTAAAAATAGCCTGCCCAGGCCCAGCCAAACCCACCAAGGCTTGGGCGTAGCTTTTGGGGCCCAAAGCAGGCCCCTCAGCTACCACCAGGGCAGGAATGGTTCCCGCACCTGGATCCGCTTTGAAAAGCAAAAATCCAGGTGCAGGTGAATCTCCCCTGCCCACTAGCCCCGCCTGGTGGCTAGGAGCGGATTTGATTCCCGCCCGGGGCTTTGAAACTGTTACTTTTGTAAAAGACCAGGACCTCCTTAGACATGGTAGCCTATGTATGAGGCTTCATAGTGGAATTAGGCATTCTCACGTCGCCACTGTCTGTCATCACAGGCGCCAAGACCAAATGTGTGTGAACCCCTCAACAATATCTTTGCTTCCACCATTTGAAGGAGAAGTTGGTGTCTGCTCTCATCCTGCAATATTATAAAAGAGATAACAACTATCAAATGGAAACTGACGCCTCTGATGCCTCTATTGGAGGTGTACTCCAAATCCAGACTGCCACTGGAGACTTCCTACCAGTGGCCTACAATTCATGAAATTTAACTAATGGGGAGTGTTGCTATCCTATTCATGACAAGGAGCTACTAGACATTGTCTACTGTTTAGTCAAGTGGTGCTGTTATCTAGAAAGACAGGAAGCGTCTTTTTGGCTGACCAACCATGAACCACTTGTCTATTATAAGACATAAGCCAATCTTTCCAGACAACAAGTCCTCTGGATGGTGTTTCTTGGATGGTTTAACATGAATATACAATAAAAACCCAACCCAGAACTTTTCACAGCTGATACCCTCTTACAACTATATGTTAGGGCCTCAAGAAGGCAGAATGGGCTAGACCTAGAATGGCCTCTCTCAGTGCTTTGAACCAAAGACAAAGGGTTCCCCCATGAACTACCAATATTATTAGGTACACCCCCATCAAGAGCATTCACTTATTTACAGAATTCTAAAGAACACTTCACCCAAAAATGACAGATGTAATGACTGTTCCCTAAATCTTAACACAGCAATGGGTTGACACTATCTTAGGTTATCACAGAGATCTAGGCCACACTAAGAGCCACAAACTCTAGAGATTCTTGAAACGCAAAGTTTGGTGGCCAACCTTATACCAGGACGTACAGGAAGTGCTTGACCAGTGTGAAGTATGTGAGAAATTTTCCAAGAGCTCCACCCCCTAAGCCTGTGCTCCCTAACTGTACCCAGCAACCTTTCAAAGTGTGGGCCCGGGATGTCTTAGGGCCCATGCCAGGAAACCACAACAGCAAAAATTATGTCACCACTGCCATCAACTTTGCTATCCTTTATCCAGTGGCCCATGCTGTCAAAGCCCACACTAGCAACAATTTACAGCAATTCACAGGCAAGGAAATTATTGGTAAGTTTGGAAAGCCAGAATTATTGATCACAGATGGGGGCAAGGAATTGACTCTGAGGACACAAATTTTATCTCACCAAAAACAGGGCTGAACACACAGTGACCACGCCATACCACTCTTGGGCAAATGGCAGAGTAGAGCGCCCCATGATAGCCTAGTGCAAGCCCTTGCTAAACTCATTATCAGAAAACCTGAGGACTGGCATAAACAATTGGCAACTGCACTCTTGTGTGCTGCACCTGCGTAAACCAATTACTGGGAAGAGTCCCTTTGAGCTGGAGTATGGAATAAAACCAAACATCATCCAAGCCCTTAGAGGGCCCAAGTTTGACATACCCAGCTAAGAGCCGCCCCGTTCAGACTCACAGATGCTTCATGCTAACTGTGGCCAAGAGGAAAAGAAAACCAAATGCCTACACAACACATTTGTCCCTATCCAAGACAGGCACAATGTTGGCAATGAGGTATGGGTGATGAATTGAGATAAGAGCAGGCTGAAACCAGATAAAGTGGGCCCTGCCCTTGTGTTAAAGTTAAATGAAAATAACACTTACCTGGTACAAGGGCTGGGAAAGAAGAAACAGGACAAAGCTCTCCATCACCACCAATTGTGTCCCTTTAAGGGGCAACAGTGGTGAAATCAACTTTAGGATGTAAAAGTGAGAATTCAAAAGTGATAATCTAAAAGTGGCCATGTCGACACTTTTTAAATTTTCAAAATGGCCTTTTATAATAAAGTAATTACTTTTTCTTGAATTTTTTAGTTAAGAGAATGAAGAAAAAGTATTTTATATGACCATAATAAATTTTAATTTCAGATGAGCTATTTTAATTTAATTTTAAAATTTTAAAAGTGTCGACATGGCCACTTTTAGATTCTCACTTTTGAATTCCCACTTTTACATCCCTACAGTTGATTTTGCCACTGTTGCCCTTTAAGGCCCGACAGAAACAGTGTGAGACTGTCCTTTCTGCAAGAGAACAGCAGCTGATACAGTACGGCGCCCGGGCTCCTGACGCCCTTCCAGCCAACCTGCCAACTGAGGAAGCCAACCCTCATCCAGGGAGGGTGTTGAAACAACTGGGTTGACCCCCCAGCAAGGTTTCAACTAAACAGAGTTGAGAGCCACAATCCAACTTACCTTTGACCCAAAGCCAAATGCGAAAGTCAACTCAGATTTACAAACCTTGTAACATGATCAGATAGCAAGCACTACACAATATATACCTCAATTCAACGCTTGACTCTCTACAAGGATCAAGCTGCCCCCTTAACCATCCAATTGAGTGATCACCACAACCATGTTCCCAATATCCAGATTTACAGCATCTATATAATAGCTATCTCCTAATAAAGAATGTTATCTAGTCTCCAATCATTTCCCCTTGTAACTCTGCTGAAACAGCACAGTTACGGCAACATTGTTGCCTTTGAGTGAAGTCATGGTATAAGATCCATCGTAGGATGACTTGATAAGTGCTTCTAGATATTGTGAGATTGGTTGGTAACTGAGGGATCCATCTTGGTTGCAGTTATATATGGGTTTAAATAAAGGTTGGTTGGTTAAAGCTGGATGATTTTTATATGCGCTAGCTAATTTGGATATGCTCTGTAAAGGGTTTTTGAAGAACTGGTTCATAAGTAACCTGCCTTTTGGGTAGTGGATTTGGTGTTGTTTTAGTGGGTGGAGGTAAGGAAGTTCCAAGTTGAGACTAGTAAACTTGGGTGAGTTTCCTTGGGTTGGTATTGAATTGATGTAGAAATAATATTCTTGGTTGCAATGGGAAGATGTAGTGTGGGTCGGGGGCTGGGAAGCTCCGCTTGCAGATTAGGGTTACAGGTATTTGATGGGGCAAGGCAGGACTTGGCTTACGGCTGAGCCCGAGAAGTGGCACTTTTTCTGGCCGGGAGGGGTGAGCAGGTTTAAGTAGCGTGCCGAACTTCTTGAAGGGCCGTGGGTGGCAGGTTAATTGTCGCTATGGGGAGTTGGTGGTTTTAGGGGATAAGCAGGCGAGTTTAGCGACGGCTTGGCGTTAATTTTAACCGCGGGTCGGGAAAGGGGTCATATCCTTGGGTTTGACGGAGCTTTCCCGAGGAACTGGGATCTACTGGTTTGGAGATAACCCCTAGGTTAAGTTGCTAAAGGCCAAGCCTCGGCATTGACCTTTCGTGGTGACTACAGTTTGAATTGGGGTATTGTTTAAGAATTCATCAGCTTGGAGTAGAATTTATTCTGATGGGCAGGTAAGTTAACAGCGACGGAATGGGGATACTTTGGCGGTTCATATACAAGCTTGTCGGTGGATTTGGTGTAAACTAAAAAAGCATTAAAATTATCTTTTATTTGGAAACTAAGCAATGGCGGCGAATCAAACGCGGGGTTATACGGGTTTGCGATGCTTAATTAGTCCGGATTGGTTTTGTGAAGCTTGGGTGGATCGATGGCCAGAATCGCTTTGTTTTCCACGGAGGAGCAAGGAAATGTTTGGTTTAAATCCTAGATGGGCAGGTATAAAAGGGTGGGGTTATGAGCGAGTGTAGTAGTGATGATTGTTATTCTCATTTCGGTGCTTGTCCTTTGGGCATGCAAGGTAAGTTTAATGTCGGCTTGGCTAAACGAAAGGTCATCTATTCCATGTACTTCAGCCCCCTGCGCAGCATCCCTGGTCCGCTGCTGCTGCAAGTGTTTCCCATCTACCACTCCATTACGCTGGCTCTTGGCACCAACCATCTGTTGCTGCTCAAGTACCACCTGAGCTATGGCCCCATCTTTCGCACGGGATGGGACAGCGTCGTTTGCGTTGACCCCACCGCCACCCTTGAAATCATGAACAACTACGAAAAAGCTCCAAACTACTCCATCTTCAGCTACTTTGGCGAGAACATCTTCAGCACCCAAGACAAGCAGTTCCATGCTGCCCGCAGCCGCCTCGTCAGCCCAAGTCTCCGCAAGGGCAGCGTCAATGCCATGGAGCCGCTGATCCACACCTTCATTGACCAAGCCGCTGCCCAGATTGGTCCATGCGCCAAGATGCACGAAGCAGTTGATTTCTTCCTTCTTCTCCACAACATGACGTATGACATAATTGGGCGGCTGGTGTTTGGCCAGACGTTTGGCATGCTGGAGTCGGGCAGCCACCCCATAGTCGGTTGGATGATCAAAGGTCTCGCCATTACGCTGCTGGCACTAGCTGTTCCTGCTCTCCGCTTTGTCCCAAATATTTACAACGAGAAAGTCCGAGAGGTACGCAACCTTTGACACCGCTAACTCTTAGTTTATCAAAACTGCCATCAAGTCATGTGACCACTCCCACACGCCCCCGCCCATCATCTCCAGCTACATCAAGTCTGTTGATCGTCTCACGGGCGACCAGCTCCCTTCAGACGCAGTCGTCTCCGAGGCATTTATTCTACTGTAAGCATTTCAAGTATTTGGCTTATTTTAGACTGGCTGGCACCGAAAGCACTTCCAACACCATCCTGTGGGTGCTGTACCACATTGCCAAGCATCCCCACGTCCGCACGTTGGTGGAGGACGAGCTTAGACAGCTCAAGGCCGAAAATCGAATATCCTTTGACGACTACCAGCACAGACTTCCCTACCTCCAGGCCGTCATCAAGGAGAGCATGCGCCTGCTGCCGGCGGTCTCGGGGGTTGGATTACGCCAGATCCCATCTCCTGGCCGAACGCTGCTCGGGCACTTTCTCCCGGGAGGGGTAACTTGCCTTTTGATTTTTTAATCTTTAGACAATCGTTGGCGTCTCCAGCTACGCCCTGCACCGCTCGCCTAAACTGTGGGGGGACGCGGACCAGTTCAAGCCCGAGCGGTGGATCAACAGCAAGCCACCCAAGCGGGGCTCCTACATCCCGTTCTACATCGGCCCCCGTGCCTGCACCGGCCAACAGTAAGCCCCTCCTCCTATTTCGCTAACCTCTAGTCTGGCCAACCAAATCATCGCATTGACTGCGGCAAACCTCCTCAACAGATTCCAGCTCACCCTGGTAGACCCCCTGCGTGACCCTAACCCCAAAGCCAATCCCGTCATGAAACCCCACCCAAATAATATCTTCATGTCGGCTAGCCCTTGGCAATCCCCAAATTAAACACTTGCCTAATATAGACATATCTTTATGACGGCTACGCAATCTCCCAACTTTAATAAACACACTATTTCTGCCGTCAAATTTAACAAACCAATCTGCCGCCAATCAAAGTATGCCCACGCTGGCGTTTAGCCTAATAACCTTAGGGGTTCATAAGCGACAATCAATATTTATAATCCTCCAAAATCAACTCAGATGTTTAAATCTACCAACGTAAGTGATTTGTTTTCATTGGCTACAATTTAACCATTTTTAAATTAATTTTTAACTATTTTTTTAATCAATTTAACTCGCTGCTTGGCTACTGAGCTTATTCAATCAACAGTTGAGATTCCCTTTGAAAATGTTAAACTTATAAGCTATATGAGCATCAACATTTGATTGGGTAAAAAACTGCGGCTTGGTTGGGATCAATTATTTAATTAACCAAGGCAGTTCATTATACCGCAAACAGCTGGGTTGAGGGAATAGAAAGCTGATAAACCGCATTCATTAAATCCAAAGCCAATCATCCATGCCCGCTCCCAAAGCGACTAACAACCGATATCCACACAGTAAACCAATGGAATTAAAGGACAGGTAAGACGGATCATGACATCAGCTAACGTCAATAAGCTAAAGCTGAGCATCCTTCCACCATACGGCCCCTTTCTCGGATAGCTAAACTCCATTAACACCTCAGTATATCAACCCACTATTTTTAGCTGTCCCCAAATTTATTTCCAGATTAACAAAGCTCATCCATCCCACGTGATCGGAACTTCACTCGCCTATAGGCTGGCCTGAACCACCGCTGATCCAAACGAACCTTCCTTTATCTGACAAGTCAAATCGAAACCCACTCGGGATTGAGTTTCAATCCATCCCTCCATAAACCTTTCCCCCGCCCGGCTAAATCTCAAAATCCCTACCATGCCCCAGCCAACCCTTGTCACCGCTACCCGTGTAACGTCCAGAGATACCGGTGAACTTGAGGTTCACCAATCGCTTAAGTTTTACTTCAATACCAACTTACCTTCACCGAACCTTTCCCCAGTCCATAAATACGAGTAGGTCCCCACCTTTTACCAAAGACATACATAGCCCTTGCAGATCATCTTGGTTTTGTAGCCCAGTCAGTTCATCTACAGATCAGGACTTTAAGAAGATGGGGCAACAACCCTCCTGAGAAGTAGCAGATAGGGATCTGGAATAAGTTCCTCTTGGTTAAGTAGAAACTTTTACCTTCCAGAGGAAGCCATTGCCCCACCAAAGGGTATACTCATGGCATTGGGATATATTATGTTATCACAAGCTTCCCAACCCAATTTTTAGCATAATAGTAGTATCAACAGTGTTCTGAACATTGGCTTCACAGTTCCACCAGTGGTTTTTAAGTTGGGGTTGCTATATAAATTAATACATGAGACACTGCTATTTTTCCAACTGAGATCATTACCTTGTCTGGCAATGCATCTCACAACTCTAACAGGGGGTGCTTAAAGAGCCACCCCAAAAGTATCTAACAACATGGGACATCCTGTCATAATACCACCCCTATATAGAGCAGCAGCTTGTTTTACAGCATGCCAAATTCTGCTTACCAATAAGGCTATCATTATATCCCTACTATATGTCTATTATTCTGGACCTTTGTCTTTCCCAATTCCAAATACTGGGCTATAACTTGTTTAGCTGCAATAAAAAGATATATACTTGTACCTGCCATTGAAAGTTTTTACAAAGGCACTGTACTGTGATATCTCATATCTCATAATAATAACCTTGGGGTCAACAGCTCTGCCAAATCCCTTCTCTTTAGCAGTTAGGGTGATCTCATCTTTATTGGCATCATCAGGGTTGGCCCTTAGTGATAATCCAGGATCCTTGCTTGCCTTGATGGAAATAGCTTTAAGCCCCTCCTGTAGAACTTTGGGTGCTCTTAGGTATACCCCCTCCAAGTCTTCAAGACAAAGAAAGTAGGCAAAGGGGAGGGATTCATTCTCAAGCTGGGCATGCACCACCCACAGCCAATAGAATCACTTGGGAAATATTGCAAACGCCCCATCACTGAGCCAAATCTCAGTGGCGCAAATTCACTCCGGGTTTTTTTTAAGCAGCATAACACTTAATACCACTGTTTGCATCAGGACCATCATCATGAAGAAGGAGCTGTTCATTGTTTTGGGGTATCTGCAACTCAGGACTAAGGACCAGGTCTTTTAGCTGGGACAACCCTTTTTTAATTAGGTTTAGCTCTCAGCGCCTATCCCAGATATAGTTGGCAAGTTGTTCATGCCAAAGACAATTTCAAGGTTCATTTTCTCAGGTGCTTATGGCTGTCAAGCTCCGGCTCCAAGGAGGTCACCAAAGTGTGTCCTGGGTCAAAACTGGGGACCGGCTGGGTTGGGGTGATATCCTCAGGGATAATAGCTCCATGCAAAGGTCAGAAGTGGATCTGTGGATGATTCCAAAAGTGAGAATAGGGGTTACAAAATTCTTTATTAGCATAGAAGAAAGATTCTCTTAGAGACCTTCTGTGGGATAACTGTGTCTTGGTCTTATCTGTGCTTTTTTCTACCCTTCTTTGAAACCTTCTGGTTTATCACTGTTTGGAGTCCTTTCAGCCAGCTGCTCCTTTACCAAGGGCTTCTGATCACTCCAGAAGATATCTTGGTATTAGAAACAAGTCAGCTATGTAAAAGTCACAATGCAGATTGAGCGCCCAACAAAGTTCCCTCTTGTGACCAAAATATTTGTGAAAAGCTTCTTCAACCTTTCCACCAGCCTCCTTCTCATAGCGCCCTTTTCCTGAAGTTCACGCCATCAAATGGCTTTCTTCAAGAGCTTAGACTGTTGGCTCTCACTTCTCCCTGCAATAAAATTAGCTTACAACCTTACTTTCTCAAAAGCTTAAAGTATTGATATGCTGCTTTATTGCTTATACTTTGAGCTTTTGGCTTCCAATCAATCATATTCATCAAGAAGTGTGCCCTTTGTTGTAATATGGTTAGTATAAACTAGCTATTACTGACGTCAATACCTCCCATTAATTAGGCTCTAGTGCAGAGGGTCAAATTGTCTTGTAGTTCAGATGAACAACTAGTCTGGTTGACCAACAGGTCATAATCTCAGATGGTTATTTAGCCCATCAAACAATCATGCCAATTGATGGGCTGAGAATTGATATGATCTGAGGTGAAGTCTGATCAGAGGATCAGTGGCTCAATTTTAATCACAAAACCCCAATTTAACTCTTATCTTGTATTATTAAATAAAAGATCAATATTACAAAAAACTATACATTTATTATACGCACTAAGCAGAAGAATCATCTCGGTTTAGTCTTTAGTAATAAATAGGTTGTAATCAAGTTAAGTGTATACTTTCATACCACACCATAGCTGAAGATACAACACTCTTGGTCACTCAATTATTGTGGTGTTAGAAGCTGCACTGTTTATGAATATCTACCGGGATCTAAATAGGAAATCAACTTCCACTGCACAAGCTGCTCAAAACATTAATGCTCAGGGCACCAAAGTATTAACCGGTTCCCTTTTCTTGCTCAGCTCTTTCCTATCTTCTATTTGATACTTCTTAGATAAATAAATCTTTTCTTACTAATTTTTTCCTCTTTATTATTTGATTCCTTGCATCTTTCTTTTCAGCTCTCTTTTATTACTTCAATCTCTTTATTGGCAACCATGGATGGCTTACATCTAGGCTTTCTCTATTTTAGCTGCTACAGATGACTTCCATCTGGGATTTACTCAACTATACTTTAAATGTGTCCTCTATCTGGGCTTTATTATAGACACTATATATTTCCTCCACTTGGGCTTTTCTCTCTTTATTAGCCATCATAGGTATCTTTTACCAAGGTTTTCAGAGGCAAGCATTCACTCTCTTTTTTGCTAATTTCCCTCTCTCATATTTTCTCTCCAATTGGTTAGCTGGGGGATTTTCAGAGTAATCAACTTCACTTCTTGGAAATTACTCTGATCTCTTGGGTTCTAGCAACTATTTTCTCTGGACAGCTACCCTGAAGGTGATTTCAGGCTTTCTATTCTTGACCAGTGACAGAGAGACTCTTTCTTAAAATCACCCAGGAGACATAGTCAGAGAAACTTATATGCTCCAAGAGTGACCTAGCTGAATCCCCCACAGCTGATATCAGAATTTAAGTGCTGCTTCAACAATCCAGCATCCCAGGGCCACCAACTGCATTGTCCCCCTAGTTGGCTTTCTGGAAGGGCAACACTAACTCAGCATCCTCCCCTTCCAAAGGAAACCCAGATGTTTTATCACCCCAGCTAGTCTAGGGATGCTTACACTATCTTAGCATAACCCTCCAAGGGTACCCTCTTTCCTCTTATCAGTACCAATACAGAGCTACCCTACTGACACCCCAAGGAAAAACCAAACCCCAATCATCTCCGTTGAGCACAACCCCAGCCACTGAAGCTGGGCAAACAATCACCTACCTCTCTAAGGCAGCTATACTATTCTTGAAAAACACTGGATCATGCCTGGGAACCTGCTTTACTTGTGGATTGTCTCAGTGGCCTTGATGTCTTTTGATACTAGGACCATTTGGAGTAGGTACCACTTGATCATATTCTCAATAAAAGTGGGTGTTTGGGGCACGCAGTTATGTCCCACTTTTTCTAAGGTAACTCTATCCTAGCCTTGGGTGTTTAGGGGTGCATTTGAGCTTCTGTCTTTATGTGTGAGATGGTTGCCCTCACTTAATTGTGTTTTATTAGGGCAGCTTTACACATTGTCATCACTGATTGTTCTTGGGCCACCTTTGACTGGCAGTACTGGGGAATCATTTTAAAGCCATTTGGAACCTTGAGATAGCCCTAAAATTGAAAATGTTGTTGGATTCTCATTGGATTCCAGGGTCCAATGGGGTGCTCTGGCAGCCAGGGAATTACTTATGTTCCTTGACATCTTCATATTTATCAGAGGCGGGCTTGGGAGAGAGTCAAGAGAGTTTTAGGGGGAGCTGTAAGAGAGGGGGACTAAACTAAGTTTGGATCCCATCCTGGAGGATGGATCCACCAAGACACCATCCAGTGAAGAACTGGTATGGCTGCTTGAAGAGCATCCAAAGAGAGGACACAGGAGATGGTTGGGGGAAGTAGGAGTCTAAACCCATCAAGATGATTCTGCCTAGCAACCAGGGAGTGCGTTTGGGAGTGTGCTCTAGGGTACCCAACCCCTCCTCCAAAACTGTATGCTCTGGGTCTGCAGAAGGGGGGAATAGGGGGAGTGCAAGCTTGGGGAAACCAAGGGGGCTATCTTGTGGGTAGATAGTTTGAGGTCTTCACAGGTGAGACTCCTGACAAGGTTCTTGCTGGTAGCAAGAATGTCTTGAGCGTGCCTGGGAATGTCCTCAAACATTTGTACAAGTTGGGAAGGGTTTCTCCCTACTTGATGGAATAAGTAAGAAATCCAACTCCAGAGATCCAGGGAAGTAGTCCATATCATCACCAACACAGGTACCAAGGTGAAGACCACAAACTTAACAAAAGGGACCAGCATTTTTAGAGATGCAAAAATGGTAAGAGAATTGGGATACTTCCCAGGTAGTAGACTGGAAAAAATGGAGTCTCCAGGCAAACCAGGGAGTCACTTATGATAATTGGGATTGGGAGGGACAACAGGCACAAGCTATAGACTTCAACAGCAAGCAGGAAGTGTTTCTTGAAGCGTATATGAGGGCTAGGACAACAACAAAGCAAAAGGAAAACAAAACCAAACTTAAAGTAGTAAAATATATAAGATCTACTACTAAATTAAGATTCAGATTAAAGCTTTAAAAGCAAGAGCCAAAAGCGTAAGTATCAATACTAACTGTAACTTTAGAAGCTCTGAATTAGCCAGGTATCACAGAAGGACAGAGAGGGTAAGGACTAACAAAACCTTTTACTAACAACTTGTAGAAATTAAAGAGTCAAAAGAAAAGGCACCTGACTTTAAAATTTTATAGGAGTTAAGTTAACCCTGTTGTAACTGTGCTGTTTTAGCAGAGTTACAAGGGGGAAAATATTTAGAAGCTAGATAATAATCTTTATTGAGAAATTGTGAATATAGTCAATGTGAATCAAGGATAACAGGAACATGATTGTGTTGATCACATGGTTGGATGGTGAAGGGTGTGGCTTGATCCTGGTAATGAGTCAAGTGCCAAAACGAGGTATCCACCATAAGGGATCATCATCTGTTCATGTTGTTGGATTTTGTAATTCAAATTGACTTCCTAGTCCGGCTTTGAGTGGTTGGGTAATTGGATTGCGGGTCACAAGCCCGCTTGGTTGGAACCTTGCTGGCGGGTTAAGCCTGCTGTTTCAACACCCCCCCCCCAACTGAAGGTTAGCCTCCTATGGGGGTAAGTTGTCAGGGAGGTTGTCAGGAGCCCGGGTGCTGTACTGGACTAATTGTTGTTCTGTGGCAGGCAGGGCAGTTTCTCTTTGTTTTTGTCTTGCTTTGTAGGGTCTCAGACAATCATGGTGTAGGGTCTTGTCTTTTTTGCGCTTCCTGAGTCCTTGCACAAGGTAAGTGTTATTGTTTTTTACCTTTAGGATGATCCCTGGTCCTACTTTCTTGGGTTGTAGTTTGCTTTTATCAACATTCATGACCCAAACTTTGTCCCCAACTTCATGTCTATCTCAGATGGGGATAAAGGTTTTTTACAGACAATCATTTTCTTTTTCTGTTTGTTTGCTGTTGGACTCTATGACTTGAGGGTCTGGGTGTGGGGGGACTTCACTTGGGATTTCAAGTTTGGGTCCTGTCAATGCTTGGATGATATTTGGCTGTGTGCCCTATAACAACTCAAAAGGGCTCTTTCCAGTGGATCTGTTCACTTGGGTTTGGCACACAAGTAGTGAAGTCAATAGCTGCTTATACCAGTCTTCAGGTCTCCTGGTGATAAGTTTGGCTAAGGCTTGCACAAGGCTGCCATTTAGCTGCTCTACAGGTCCATTAGCCTGTGGGTGGTATGGTGTTGTCACAATGTGTTTGACCCCATTTTTAGCGAGGTATATGTTGGTGGTTTTGGAGGTCAATCCTTTCCTCCATTGGCTATCAGGAGCTCTGGCTTTCCAAACTTGCTGATCATCTCTTTTCTAATAAACTGTTGTACGTCATTGTCAGTGTGTGCCCTTACTGCTTGGGCTACTGGCCATCTTGTAGCAAAGTCTATGGCGGTGATGATGTATTTCTTATCATTGTGTTTCCCTGGCATGGGGCCAACAACGTTGAGGGCCCATACTTTGAAGGGTAGTTGTGTGGATGGGTTGTACTGACTTTAGAGGGGTTCAGCTTTTGTCAAACTTTTTGCATACCTCAAATTGGTCTAGGACTTCCTGAACGTCATGGTATAAGTTTGGCCATCAGGCCTTGTGTTTTAGGAACTCATATACATTTTGACTCTTGGTGTGTCCGAGGTCTCTGTGATAGCATAGAATGGTGTCTACCTGCTGGTGAGTGGGGATATAGGGAATGGTAGTGCCATCAGACATATTTCTGTGTAGGGTCCCATAAACTTCAGCAAATAGATGTTTGTTTTTGATAACTGTTTCCTTTGTTATGTTGGTGATGCCAGGGGGGAAACCTTTGTCCTTTGTTTGTAGCACTAAGAGAGGCCAGTCTGGGTTGAGCCCATTCTCTTCTCTTGAAGCATGGACATACAGGCGGGACAGGGCGTCTGCTATGACAAGCTCAGCCCCAGGTTTTTACTGGATGAGCATGTTAAATATCTCCAATAGTTCCATCCACCGCGCTTGGCGGTGCAACAGATTTGCTTGAGTCTTGAAATAGATGAGTGACTTGTGATTGGTTAATGCTGTGAATTCTTTCTGATGTTCTAGATAATAGCGCCATTTGACTAGACAGTGTACAATGGCCAGCAGTTCCTTGTCATAGATAGGGTATCAACACTTGCCATTTGTCAACTTTTGTGATTCATAGGCTACAGGCAGGAAGTCACCATCACTATTTTTGATTTGTAGGACTCCCCCAATGGATGCATCTGAGGTGTTGGTTTCCATTTGGTATTTCCTGTTGTGTTTGGGGTATTACAGGATTGGAGCTGCTGTAAGTTTCTCCTTGAGGTGTCTAAAACAGAGGTCACGTTGGAGGGTCCACACAAACTTGGATTTGGCGCCTATTATGGCGGATAAGGGGGCAGTCAAAACGCCACAGTCAGGTAAGAAGTGGCGTACATAGGCCACCATCCCCAAGAAGGTGTGTAGTTCCAACTTATCCTTGGGTGGTGGCATCTTGCAGATGACCTGTATCTTTTGACTGTTGGTTTTGATGCCATCCTTTGAGACTATGTGGCCCAGGAAGGGTAATTGCTTGCAGAAGAACTAGCACTTGGAGGGCTTGGCCAAAATTTTGTGTTGTGCCAGGGTAGCAAAGACTGCCTCTAGGTATTTGTGGTGCTGTTCCACCAAGAGGCTGTATACAATGATGTTTTCCAGGTAGAATAGGGCATGCTTGCCTATGTGTGGCGTGAATACTTCATTCATGAAGGTCACAAAGGTGGACAGGGAGTTTTTCATGCCAAAGTCTAGCACCACACATTTGTATAAGCTGTATTTAGTGCAGAAGGCTGTTTTGGGGATGTCTTCCTCCTTGATGCAAATCTGGTTGTAGCCTGCTGTCAGATCAATCTTGGAGAAGACTGTGGCTCCTCCCAAGGCATTGAAGAGGTCGTCAATCAGTGGCAGTGGGTAACAATTCTTAATGGTAACTTTGTTTAGGGCTTGGTAGTCTGTGACCAGACGTAAGGTACTGTCCTTCTTGGCCACAAAGAACACAACAGCTCCAAAAGGAGACTGTGAGGGGTGGATAAGTCCTTTCTCCAATGCCTCCTTGAGATAGGCGTGTAGGGTGTTGTCTTTGTTTGGGGTCAGCCTGTAGATAGGGAGCGCCTTGGGTACAGCCCCCTTGAGTTTGATGGAGTGCTGAATATGCTTTTCAGGGGGCAGCCCAGGTAGCGCTTCCTTGAAGATTTCTGGATGGCGGGCCACAATGTTGCAGTCCTGAGGCGTGGAGGTATCCTGGTGGTCCTTGAAGTGTATGATCTTGTAATGGCAGGAGTCCCAGTCAATTGCCTTCAGGTTTTTCTTCTTGTCCTGGGTTTCTGTGATACATAAAAACATGGTTGCATAGCAATTGGTCCATGGAGTCAGGGTAGATCTGGTGGTTGACATCTTCACACTTGATGGTCAACACTGAGGTTGCCCAGTCTACGTGAGGGTTGTTCTTCTGTTACCAGTCTAGTCCCAGTACAATGTCAAACTTGGGAAAGTTGATGACATGACCTTGAATGGTGGAGTGAAGGTTCTCAAGCATGACAGAAAAGGGGGCAGCTTCCTTTGTCACAGCAATGTGGTGTTCATCAGCCAGGACCAAGTTTTTAATCTGCAAAGAATTAGTGGCCAGCTTGAATTTGTCCACAAAGCTGCTGTTAACTAGGGTTCAATCTGCACCCAAATCCAGGAGTGCTGAGCCTGTGTAACTGCAAAACCAGAAAGGATAGAACATCAGTTTATTAGGATGTCTGGCAATGGTGTACAGTACCGGTTCCTCTGAGGGCACTTGGATCATTGGGCATTTTTCCACATCTTTGGGTTGGTACTCATCATTGGAAGAGTCAGGAGTTGTGTGGGGAGAGCTTGGCCCGCTTAATGCTCTCCCTGGGCGTTTCCCTTGTCTTGATTGCCTTGTGTGGCGGTGATACAGAAATGGGCACAGTTTGACTGTCCATTGTTTCCATTCCCATGCCTTTTTGAGCTTGTGGGTTTATGATTAGTGTTATTCCTGTTGTTTCCAGGGGGTGGTTGAGTGGAGCGCCTGCCTGTGTGGGAATTCTTAGGTCTCTCTTATTTTCCCGTTTGTGCCTTATGAAAGGTGTTGGAGGTTTGTTCCGCTTTCTCTGCTTTGTGGTACAGGCTTTGCAGGTTGGTCACCTGGTCCAGGTTCACGTGTCTCATCACATGCAACTTGAGGATGTTGTAGTACATGAGATGTGTGGCTGGGGTGTCAAAGGCCATGTCAGATGGTGTACAAAGTTGGAGTTCCTTGTAGGCGCAGTTGAGTTCCTTCACAGTGCCTGTCTGGGTCAGGTTCTTTACTTGGTGTATGATCATGAGCACTGTATCCTTAAGCACAAATCTTGCCTAGAAGTCTTGCTTGAAGTTATCCCAGTTCTTGTTGATGTGTTCCTTGTGCCACTTGTCACACCAGGTGCCAGGGTCATGGGTCAGGCGGATGGAGATTTCTGCAATCCAAAACTGCTGTGGACATTCTATCTGGGCCAGCTTGCTCTGTGTGGACTGGATCCATGTGGCAGTGTTGTTGTTGTTGGCCCTGGCAAAAGGTTCCAAGGCGGCGCTTTGCAGTCTTTGGGCTATGTAGGCAGGCATGATGTTTTTGTTGGTTGGTTGCATAATGGAGGAGGGAGCCTGAAAGAGTCCTTGTGGGGTGTACGGGGTCCAGTCAGGCAGGAGGCCAAACATAATTCTGTCAAGGATTTGTTGGCCGCGGCGCGTGCGGGCAACAGGCAGATTTTTTTAAGATAAGGTAGGATGGAGAACCTACCTGTGCTACCAATGTTGTAACTGTGCTGTTTTAGCAGAGTTACAAGGGGAAAAATATTTAGAAGCTAAATAATAATCTTTATTGAGAAATTGTGATTATATAGTCAATGTGAATCAAGGATAAGAGAAACATGATTGTGTTGATCACATGGTTGAATGGTGAAGGGGGTGGCTTGATCCTGGTAATGAGTCAAGCGCTAAAACGAGATATCCACCATAAGGGATCATCATCTGTTCATGTTGTTGGATTTGGTAATTTGAGTTGACTTCCTAGTCTGGCTTTGAGTGGTTGGGTAATCAGATTGCAGGTCACAAACCCACTTGTTTGGAACCTTGCTGGCGGGTCAAGCCTGCTGATTTGACAACCCTTCTAATTTGAAAATGAGCAAGCAGGGGACTGAAAGCCCCTTGTCTTGTTTTAAGGGATGGGATTGAAATTCAGGAGTCACCTGATTCAGGGATTGTGTTTGATTGGCCTGAGGATAAATTTAGCAACAAGAAATCCAATGGGTTGGAAGGTTTCCCAATAATTTTGGACTTTGCCTCTGATTGGTTGTTAACCCTGGAATGGTTCATATCAGCATCTAATCCAGTTGGATTGAAATTTGTTGATTTACCAGGAGTGCAACCTGATTGATAGCACCTTATTTGTTTTAAGTGTGGACAAGCCCAAGCCAACAAATAATCCAAAGCAATCAGAGATTCCTCCCAGATGGGAAAATAGAACTGATCACTGGTGGTTGCCACCTGAGAAGGATACACTATAACAAATTGCTTGTTGATTTTATGAGCCAAGTCCTCAAAGGAATTAAGAGGTTTGGCTTGATTCTGAGCGGTTTTCTTTATACAACACAGGAAGATTGTCCTATCCAAGGCTAAAGGGGGGAGTGGCTTTACAGGAGCACTCAAGAGAGGACTCAGGGGAGTGCTTGGGAGATTTCTTGGAACTTATCTTTGTTTTTTCCTGTTGATGGGATCTTCATCTTCCTCAGATACATGTCAGCTGTGAAGGGTGGACTGTCATCAGAGCCCTTCTCAGAAGCTGAATATATAGGAGTTTTCTTTTTGTTTATCTTTTTCAGCTGTCTATCAAACATATATTTTTATAAGAAGAAGCCTTAGCCTCAATGATGGCTTTTAATTCTTCTTCTTGGTTTGTTTCTTATTAGACTGTGTTTTCTGTGGCTTATAATATAAGGTAAAGGGGCTAGAGAAGGAACTGTGAGTAAAGTAGCTAAGCTATAGAGAAAATAAAACATTAATGCTGAAGTTATAAGTTTTTTATTTAACTATTTAAACATTTAAAAGCTCTTTAAATGTTATATAAATGCAATTTTTGGGAAGCTATTAGGAAAATTTGAAAGAAACTACATTTAAATGTTTTTCAAGTTAATATTTAAATGTTGGCAAGAAGAAAAATATGAATTTCAACTGTCAAGTATATACTTCTAAGAAGTATAATAAAAAAGATAAAGAGGAAAATTAAGAAGAGAAAGATACTTTATTGGATATGGATATATGATAATATATAGTATCATGGAAAGCCACATACTGTCCATGTACGTCAGTTAGTCATGGGGCTTATCCAAGTAATGCTCCTATTAAGTCACAAGGCTTATTCAAGTTGTGTTTCCCTTAGGATCTAAATTGGGTGATCCCTATAATAGATGGCTGAATGATAGTAGTGCCACCAACTTAATTACTAGTTGGTGAGCTATTTGGTGACTCATTTGGTGAACTACTTGGGGTGTTAATTCCCCAAGAGGGAGAAATCAAAGATGTTGCAACACAACAGTCACCTCATACACTGAATAAATTCTGACTGTCAACAAGTAGGCATTCAGCATTATTAAAGTAATCTATTAAAGTAGTTTTAAAAGCTATGGCAAAAACTAAAAATACCTCAGATTTAAACAAAATGATTTCAGATTTAAGCAAAGTCTAACTATCAGGTTAAAATATACACTCTGTTAACAGGAATTTTTGGTGTTAATGGACAAAAAAGTTCAACACAGCAATAAATTGCTCACACTCCAAACAAAACTATTCAAAATACAAACCAAAATACATGGATTCACAAACCAAATGATATGAGCTGACCTTTGGTGTACACATGTTTACTATGTAAACTGGTGGCAGAATACACCCAAGTGTGATGAGTCAAAATTTAAAACCCAAAACAAAACACAATAGCAACTCAATATGTAAACAAACCCACTCTATTGTTTTGCTTGTTGCAACATCTTTGATTTCTCCCTCTTGGGGAATTAACACCCCAAGTATTTCACCAAATGAGTCACCAAATAGCTTATCAACTAATCATTAAGTTGGTGGAACTACTATAATTCAGCCATCTATTACAGGGATCAAACAATCCAGATCCTAAGGGGAACACAACTTGGATAAGTCTTGTGACTTAAGAGGAACATTACTCAGATAAGCCCCATGACTTTCATGACGTACATGGACAGTATGTGGCTTTACATGATACTATATATTATTCTATATTCATATCAAATAAAGTATCATTCTCTTCTTAATTTTCCCCTTTGTCTTGCTTATCATACTTTTCAGAAGTATAAATCAACATGTGCAATGGATTATAATAAATAATGATACCAAGGTATCTAAAACAAGACACAAGATCTAAAACATAAATATTAAAAATACCGTTTTGGGTGCTTATATTTGGCGTAAAATCTGAGAAAAAGTGTGGAAATTATTTTGGGTATTCTAAAATGGGTATTTTAAAACCAAAAACAACTAATTAAGAAATAAAAAAATCTATAATTAGGATATTGGGTGGGGAAAACTCTAATTAAATATCCATATTCAGATAAATGCAAAAATTAAAATTAGGGAGTAAGTTAATTGAAATTTATTTAGTATATTATTTAAATTTAAAATGAAAAGAACACATCAATAGAGTAATAATACACATGTTGTGTGCCGCAGTTGTGTTTGCCCCCACAGGTCAAAAAATAAAGTCAATGCAATGCAAGTGCCTACTCAGGAAGGAGACAGAGGAGTTCAATAGTGAGGTTGCAATGATACAACAAGTTCAGGAAGCATAACATGCAAGGATGCGGAGCATCAACCCTTGTGTCCCCAAGCTGACCCAGAAGTCCACTAAGGTTACAACAATCAAAACAGTTAGAAACAAGGATATCAAACTTAGCTCTTTTGTATTTTACCCTGTGTACTTCCAGGAAGCAGTCCCAGAGGCATGATAGAGAAGGTGAAGCCTGTGCTTGACACTAGCTACAAGCCCTACATCAATAAAACAATCAAGAAGACATTGAAAAGCCCAATAACTTTTAAACTGCGGATGGGCAGCAGGTATTAAAAAAAGTTGTTCTGTTTATACCAAGATACCCATGCCTTGCAATTCTGTCACCAATCAGGACCCTGGCTCATCTAAACCCACAAAATCTGCTCAGAAGCACATTCCTGATATAAAGTACATTATCCTTCTCCAGCTCATATGAATCTTGTAATTACATGACACTGTGGCCCTTTTTGGGGTGGATCCCAAGTATGCCTCCAAGACATTCAACACCTTAATTGAGACTAGGTGAGTTCTTGTTGCAGAGAAATCCTTGTATATTTCCACTATGCTCACCAAGGAGCACAAATGGGCAATATGCCAGTGGATAACCTGAGACTGCCATCTTGAACTGGTAAATATACATGTCATAGCCAAGTCTAATTTTGGGATTGAGGCTTCCATTTTCTTTTATTATCATCTGGACAAAGGTCTTTAATTTTTATGGAAAAAACTTGAGATATCTCCCTATAGCAGAAAGAACCCAACCAATATTGAGACCCAGAAAAAATACACTGAGGCGTAAACTTCTCTCAAAGCCAAGGGGACTGTCAGATTTTATTGTATCAAAAAACAGCATTTATCTCACCAATATTCAATGAGTAAGGCTATGTCCCCAAAGGCTCCAATGACAAGGTAGCTTGGTGTTCTGCAGTCCACACCACAGCATATTCAATAGTGGCTCTCCTTGGTCCATAGGGGATTGAGCAGTATATAAATAATATTGGGTTCTCACAATAGCAGGACCTTCTTTTCTTTTCTCTAATTTGTCCAGAAGCACCTGAGGTGCACAAGCCTGGGCTTCATCAATTTAATTGTGCTTGATAATTTTGGTTTCCATAAGGTGGCAGATATTCTTGAGGAATTTCCAACTATTGATACTAGCATTGCAGTTGGCCCCCAGCAATTTACCACTGCAAATTTGCACCTTCTCTTCCTCTCTGCTTATTTCTCATTCCTAAACCCAATCAAAGAGGTCTCTGGGTGGCTAAAGCAAGTTGTCAAGCAGAGGAAGCCAACTGGGACCAAGGACCTGTTTGATTTGCTACAGACTGGGATCCACACCCTTCCGGCAGAGACTGTGGCCAAGTTTTATGGCCACGCTGATTCATTCATCCCTGCATGCCTCTCTAAGGATCCAATCAATTAAAGGCTCTGCTTTTCTGACTATTTTTAATATTCTCTAATTTACCATTTTAGATTTATGGATTATCATTATATATTTAGAAGCTTCCAAGCCAGCAATCAAATAGAACGGCACCACTGACGCAGATGCTTAATTTTGTATTGCTTTTTTTGTATTCCAGGTGGATTTCCCAAATGCTTAATATTAAATTATTATAAACATAAGTTCATTTCACTACTGGCCCATAAATATATAAAGTTAATTAAAAAAATATAAGCTATCAAAAGATATGTGATTTTTTAATAAATATTATTAACCCTGTATAAAGACCTGCTTTAAGATTTGTTTTTTAATAGAACACTGTAATAAAAATTTTCTTTTAAATTAATTATAATAAAAATAATCTAAATCATAGTGAAATTTATTGGAAGAGAGAATTTATTACAAACATCTGTAGTGAGTTCTTTGGTATGTACCCACCTGGTAATGAAGATAGCACACAACCCCCACCCCCACACCATGAACAGTGGATAAACCTTGATTGAAGTACTCCTGTCTGCTGGTAAAAGGCAGGATTGTCAGATGGGAGTGTAGTAGCAGCTTCTCTGGTGGGGCTGCAAACCTGTAAATTCCAGCCAGGACCAGGGCGTCCTGGATGACATGATCCACTGAGTCATATCCTGGGGGACCTTCTTCCCATCCAGGGAGAGCCTGGCCTTGCTGATACCAAGAAGGACCCTGTCCAGGTCCTCTACGCTGGCACCCATCCCCAAGAAGAAAAGATATCCCAGGTAAACCACAAGGTGGAGCCTTTGCCCAGCAAAGGCTTCAGTAAAATCCCAGAGATTATTTTACACAACACTAATCTTCTTTTTGTGCTTTGTCTTGGCAAAAATAAGATCAATTTCCAAAGGGAGCCCTGTCTCAAAAGCGCTCCAGGCTATCTCAAAGTCTTCCAGTAGGATTTTTGTCTTCTTTATGGCTGTTATGTCTGCAACAGCCAATTTTGACACCGCGTGCCTGAAGTTATCAAGCAGGTAAGAGATTGTGTGCTCCACTGGGAAGCAGAAGCAAGAAGCCGCATGCGCCTGGCCCATTTCTGGTATGTTCTTGAATGGGAGCGTCTCCAGGACGTCCCAAACAAGATCAATGAAGTTTACATAGTAAACTCTACTGAGGACCACTGGGTCAAGGTGGTCAAATTGGGCATTCTTGTAGGCAGTAACTGCTCACTCAGATGCCCCCTTACCATGTGTAAGCCCAGCTAGTGTGCCCCTTGACATTGTGAAGGTCCTGTGTATTCAAAAATTGATTTCCTGCAAACAGGAGGGGACAGAACCAGTTGCCTAGCCACAGGACTGTCAAAGTTGGTGTAAAGAGTGATGAGGACAAAGAGGACCAGGACCTGGCATATTTTGCCATTAATTTTTCTAAAAAAGAACATGTAATAATTTAAATAATTATATTATTTTTTTAGATTGCTTTATTTGTTTTCCTCCTTGCTGGCGGCTTTGGCAGGCTTGGCAATTTTTGGCGCAAGCAGTTGGATGGGCAATTCTGTATCCTCTGCTCTAGCGCGTTTTGCAGGCTTGAGATGTGCATACATCTCAGGGTCGTTGACCCAGACAGACAGCGCAGAGAGGGCAAAGAACTTAAACTGGAGGCCCTCAACTATGGATTTTTGAACTTTAAGAAGACACTTGATGTCTTCTCAGATGTGTCTGGAATCTTGGTAATCAAGGCCTTTGTGGACACCTTGTTGACTTTCTTGCCTGTTAGGACAGCAGACTTCACCTTTGCTTTGACCTTGCAGTCAATTTCCTTAATTTCAGCAATTGCTGAGTCAAGGTCCTTCAATAACTTCTCAAGTTCTCTCATTGGTTTTTTACTAATCTTTCCATATGTTTTTATATGTTTCACTCAATAAATGCTGTGTTATTCTGATAATATTGCCTCTTTGTTTATCCCTGTTTGTTTATCCATTTTCTAAAATATTGTTGCAATCAAGTTTCCAGACTTGCCTGTCAATGTATCCTATGATACACAGGGGGCGCTCAATGAGTCACCCCTTGACGTATCTAACAACATGAACCAATCTGATGGCAATATTGAATTGCGGACACTTTCTCCTAATTAGAATCTATCAATTTGACCTGCTGATCCCCGCACAAGTTATTCCTTGGCTCCAATCCTTACATGGAACATGCCACCATTCCACCCCATTGTGGCTGTGTGGCTTTCCCATATATTATATTAATCACAATATTCTAAAATAAACAATACCTTATTCTTATCATTCCTGTCATTTCTATTGGACTATTGTCTTCCCCAATTCAAATACTGAATCCTCATTGGTTCAGTTGCAATAATATCCAATCTTTTTACCCATTGTTTATATGTTTTAAGTGTATCTCAATGTGTTTTTTGCTTTGTGTTGGCATTGCTTGCATAATTGCCATATTTTTTTGGCACTTTACACAGCCCCTTATGAGAATATTAATAATGATTTGGTGATCAGCTAAATTTAAATTAGAAATTATAATTTTATTGTGTTTAGATAAAGTTGTTGCTGATCCAAATTCAAACCCCTAATGATACACTTTAAGCCAATTATGAGCCAAGTGAGAAAGTGTTTAAAGTGACATAAAGGGACATTCAATATTTCTGATGCATGTGTGCTAATTAATATGATTGGCTGGTTGTTTTTCCATTGTGTACTATTTCTGCTGTAGCAAGTTATTTGTGGACTAGTGCTAACCTAACAGCTGATTGTGCACTAGCCCACATACAACTTGACACAGCAGCAATGGCTTACATTGGCAAAACATCCAGCCAATCAGATTAACTAGCGCACATGCATTAAAAATATTTTGGATGCCCCTTTATGTCACAACAATCAATCTCTCATTTGGCTCCTTATTGGCTTAAAGTTTATTATTATGTTTTGAATTTGGATCAGCAAAAAATTTATCTAAACATAATAAAAATTCATAATTTTCTAATTTAAATTTAGCTGATCATCAAATCATTGTTAATATTCTCATAAGGGGCTGTGTAAAGTGCCAAAAATAATATGGTAATTATGGAAGCAATGCCAACACAAAGCAAACAACACATATTGAGATAATTGTAAAACATATACACAATGGGTAAAAAGATGGGATATTGTATAAAATGGGAAAGAAACAGGGATAAACAAAGAGGCAATATTATCATAATAACACAGCATTTATTGAGTGAAACCTATAAAAACAAATGTGAAGGTTAGTAAAAAATAATATTTGAGAATTGGAGAAGCTTTTGAAGGATCTTGACTTGGCAATTGCTGAGATCAAGGAAATTGACCGCAAGGTCAAAGCAAAGGTAAAGTCTGCTGTCCTAACAGGCAAGAAAGTCAACAAGGTGTCCACAAAGGCCTTGATTACCAAGATTCCAGACACATCTGAGAAGACATCAAGTGTCTTCTTAAAGTTCAAAAATCCATAGTTGAGGGCCTCTAGTTTAAGTTCTTTGCCCTCTCTGCGCTGTCTGTCTGGGTCAACGACCCTGAGATTTATGCACATCTCAAGCCTGAAAAACGCGCTAGAGCAGAGGGTACAGAATTGCCCACCCAACTGCTTGTGCCAAAAATTGCCAAGCCTTCCAAAGCCGCCAGCAAGGAGGAAAACAAATAAGGCAATCTAAAAAAATAAAATAATTTTTTAAATTATTACCCTTTTTTTTTAGAAAATATTGACAGAGAAATATGCCAGGTCCTGGTCCCCTTTGTCCCCGCACCATTTACACCAACTATGCCAATCCTGTGGCTAGGCAGCTGTTTCTGTTCCCTCCTGTTTGTGGGAGATCAATGATTGAATACACATGGCTTTCCCAATGTCAAGGGATGCACTAGCTGGGCTTACACACAGTGAGGGGGCATCTGAGTGAGCAGTTACTGCCTACAAAGATGCCCATTTGTCTGCCTGGACTGGGTATCCCTTGGTGTAGTTTACTGTGTAAACTCTATTAAACTTGTTTGGGACGTCTTGGAGATGCTCCCATTCAAGAACATACCAGAAATGGGTCAGGTGCATGCGGCTTCTTTCTTCTGCTTCCCGGTGGAGCACACACTCTCTTACCTGCTTGAGAACTTCAGGCATGTGGTGTCAAAATTGGCTGTTGCAGACTCAACAGCTGTAAAGAAAACAAGAATCCTCCTGGCAGACTTAGGGTTGGCCTGGAGCGCTGATGAGACAGGGCTCTCTTTATCAATGGATCTTACTTTTGCCAAGATGATGCACAAAAAGAAGATTAGTGCCATGTACAACCATCTCTGGGATTTTACTGAAGCCTTTGCTGGACAAAGGCTTCATCTTGTTGTTTACCTTGGATATCTCTTCTTCTTTGGGATGAGTGCATCTGTAGAGGACCTGGACAGGGTCTTTCTTGGGATTGACAAGGCCAGGCTCTCCCTGGATGGGAAGAAGGTCCCCCCGGGATATGACTCAGTGGATCATGTCATCCAGGACGCCCTGGTCCTGGCTGGCATTTGCAGGTTTGCAGCCCCACCAGAAAAGCTTCTCCTGCATTCACACCTAACATTCCTCCCTTTTAACAGCAGGCAGGAGTACTTTAATTATGGTGTATCCACCATATACAGTGTGGCAGTAGAGGTTGTGTGCCACCTTTATTGCTGGGTGGGTACATACAGAAGAACCCACTATAGGCGCACACAATAAAAATCTCTTTCTGCAATATAATTCTACACTTTTGATTCTTACTTTTTATAAAAATTATTTTTTCAACTCCTATTTTAGCAAAAAAAAAAATTCAAAAAAATCCCAAAGAAGGTCTTCATAAAAGCATAATAATATATGTTGACAAAATTCACTTCTAACTTGAGTGCTTTATATTTTATTTATTAATTTACTTTTTATTTATTTGACATAAGTGACATTTTTATATACTTATCATATTTTGGTATTAAATATTTGGAATTTTCATCAAGAAATACAATAAAATAAATTAATTTTAATATGAAATATTAGGCATCTGCATCAGTGGTGCCATTCTATGGGATTGTGGGCTTGAAAGCTTCTAAATGTTGTAACTGTGCTGTTTTAGCAGAGTTACAAGGGGGAAAATATTTAGAAATTAGATAATATTCTTTATTGAAAGATATATATTATATAATCATTGTGAATCATGGATAACAGGAACATAATAGTATTGATCACACGGTGGGATGGTGAAGGGGGTGGCCTGATCCTGGTAATGAGTCAAGCGCCAAAACAAGGCATCCACCGTAAGGGATCATCATTTATTCATGTTGTTGGATTTGGATATTTGAGTCAACTTCCTAGTTTGTCTTTGAGTGACTGGATAATCAGATCACAGGTCAAAAACCTGTTTACTTGGAACCTTGCTGGAAGGTTGAGCCTGCAGTTTTGACATAAATATAAAATAATAATCCATAAATCTAAATTAGAAAAATTAAAATATAAAAAATATTTGGATTAGCTAAGCCTTTAATTGATTGGTTGTTTGGAGAGGCACTCAGGGAGGGCAAGTGCCTAAAGTCAAGTGTGGAGATCAAAATCTCCAAATCAATGGATTTTTTGATCTCCACACTTTTTTTCAATAAAATTTTCCCTAAAAAATTTAATATTTTTCTTAAATTCAACTTTTTTTAAAATGTTTTTACTAGTAGCTAAAATCAAAAAACCAAGTTTGAAGTGCCCAAATTGATGCAATTTAAAGCACACCTTAAATTAATTTGGCTTTTAAAATAGAATTTATTTATCCTTTTGAATATAGGGGGAAAATTGAAAGTGCAAAAATCAAAGTGCAAAAAAATCTTCAATTTAATATTTGACACATCAAAATTAAAAAAAATTTAAATTTTTTTCTATATGTGTTGTAAAATATGCAGCCTGGGTGCTGGTTTCTACGGATGGTTAGTCTGCTACTTCTTTATCTTAATACTATACCTGTTATGGTATAGTGACATCCTGGGTAAGGACAGAAGAATATAAGAAGATAATAAGACAAAACTAGTGTTTGTTGTGATAGTGTTGCACTTATATAGTGGGAGGTGGGGGAATTTCCACCAGGGGAAGGGAGGCACAGTAAGAATGACCTTCCTAATGGAGAGTGGATTGGTACAGCAGAAAGTCCTGCGCAAGAGAACAACCAGTTTCATGTGGCTTTCCTTAAGGAGGCAGGTGACAATAACTTTTTTGTTCTATTATTAACCTCGGAAGTAAAGCCCGTGTCTTATGTGCATTCAAAAGGTGCTTTGAACACTTGTTTTAAGGGCGTTTTAAACGTCTTTATCCTTAGTAAAACCAGGATGCAATAAAGTAATTGTGTGATTGTTCTGTCGCTCAATCCCTAGATGGACAACTTAATGTCTAATCCATTCAATCTGCGACAATATGTAAAAAAAAGAAATCAAGAGCTAAAAAAGCTCTTTTAACTTTAGGCAAATTTTTGAATTTATTTTGTTCAAATCTTAATATAAAATAGTATTATAAGCTCTTTCTTTTTAAAAATAAAATTTTCTCATAAAAATTTCTTTGAAAATTTACATATAGTTTCTTAATGGGTGCAGAAATAAAAAATAGTCAAATCAAAATCCAAAAAGGTACCAAAAAACTAGGACCACTTAATATTAAATTTTTGCAAAAAATTAATATTTTGTTCAATATGTTTTATTAGGTTCCTCAAATCAAACGTGAGGAAATCAAAATTTGACTTTTTAGATTTAGTCACACTTTTTATAAGCTTATAAAATTTTAAATAATTAATAAAAACTTTTGAAATTCCTCATGTAGATTCTTTAAAACCTGATATTTAAATACATAAAAAAGAAATAAAGTTTTTTGGTAGGTTTTTATTTTATTGCAATATTAAAAAAGGGTGTGTTTTGAAGGCAATTTCAAAACCATTAAATTAATATAATATTGTACCATGTTTCCCTATGTTATTTCAGGGGGGAAAATTGAAGTGCCCAAATCAAAGTGCACAAAACAAAGTGCAGAAATTGAAGTGCCTAAATCAGAATGCAATAAGCCCTTGGGCTTTTTTGAAGGTTTCTCTTTTGAATTTTCTCCTTTCCCACCTCTCCTTTCCACCTCTCATTCCTCCTTGAAAAGAAGTTTTGTTGGCCCCTTGGCTGCACCAGGGGCCAAAAAACTTTTAAAAAATTTCTGCATTGTCAAGAGGGTGGATTATATAAAAATATGATATCAAGTATAAAAAACTTTCTTTTTTTTCTTCTCTTATCCTTTTCTTTTCTTTTCTTATCCTCAGTTATCTTCTTCTCTTCTCCTTTCTTACCCTCAATTATCTTCTACTATCCTCTTTCCATTCTTACCCTTGGTTATCTTCTATTATCCCCTCTTCATTATCACCCTCAATTATCTTCTACTATATCTTTTTACTATATGTATTAGAGTAAAATAGATGTATAAAATGTTTCTTTTTGGTATACAAATTTGCTCTATCTATATCATTTTTAGTGGAAGTACAGTGTTTTTAACATATTAATGTTCAAGTCTTCATTTTATGATATGTAAGTGGAAGATACTTGATATCTTTGAATACTGTGACTTATAAATAAGATTTAAGACTATGTCTTTTATTAAATATAAAATTATATAGTATATCTTTAATAAGAAAGTAATGTACTTTATATTATTTTAATGGTAGACCTCTATAACTTTTATCATTTAAATAAGATCACTAATAAACCAAAATACCTAAAATCATATGCTTGTATCTTGCAGGAAAAATCCTTTATTTTGCTTATACTGAAGTATTATTATATCTTTACATAAGCTGGAAATTAAATTAATCTTTTTTAAATAAACTTATAGTTTATAAAGCAGTTTTTTGTGTAGTCTCATACTTTATATTAATTGAATAAATTTACATATAAATTCTAGTCTAATTTTGCTTTTAAAACTAAAATAAACTTTCTTTTAAAAAAAGCTAATTTAAGGATCTTTTTATTATCTAGCATATATTTTTTATTGTAGAAATAAATTTCTCGGGGTCTTTTTAGTCTATAAGAGAACTTAAAATATATATTTGTATATTATAAACTGTATTTTTTCTGCTTCAAAGTTAACCTCTGGAATATCAATTTTTGCACCCTACATAGTGTTTCAATTTTTGCACTTTTTGGGGGTCCCATTTTTGATCTTTGCACTTTCAACCTTAGGAACTTTGACCTAAGGAACTTTCCCCTCAGGGATGAATGAATCAGTGTGGCCATAAAACTTGGCCACAGTCTCTTCTGGAAGAGTGTGGATCCCGGCCTGCAGCAAATCAAAGAGGTCCTTGATCCCAGTTGGCATCCCCCACTTGACAACTTGCTTCAGCCACCCAGAGACCTCTTCAATTGGGTTTAAGAATGGGTAATAAGTGGGGAGGAAGAGAAGGCGCAAATTTGCAGTGGTAAATTGCAGGGGGCTAACTGCAATGCTAGTATCAATAGTTGAAAATTCCTCAAGAATATCTGCCACCTTATGGAGACCAACATTATCAAGCACAATTACATTGATGAAGCCCAGGCTTGTGCACCTCAGGTACTCCTGGACCAATTGGATAAAAGATAAGAAGGTCCTGCTATTGTGAGAACCCAATATTATTTGATACAGCTCAATCCCCTATGAACCAAGGAGAGCCACTATTGAATATGCTGTGGTGTGAACTGCAGAACGCCAAGCTACCCCGTCATTAGTGCCTTTGGAGACATAGTTATATGCATTCCACATAGATGAGGCAAATGCTGATTTGTCAATGTAATAGAATTTTACAGTCTCTTTGGATTTGAGGGCAGTGTACGCCTATGCGTATTTTTTCTGGGTTCAATGTTGGAAGGGCTCTTTCAGTTATATGGAGATACCCTAAGTTTTTTTCCACAAAAACTGCAGACCCTTGACCAAATGGTAGTAAAAGACAATTGGAGCCATGATCCCAAAAGTATATTTGACCATTGACTGTATAATTTCTAGTTGGAGATGTCATTTCTGGTTTATCCACTGCCAGATTGCCCATTTGTGCTCCTTGGTGAGCATGGTGGATACACACAAGGATTTCTCTGCCGCAAGAACTTGGCCAGTATTGATGAATTGTTGAATACCTTGCTGGTGTACTTGGGATCCACCCCAACAAGGCATGCAGTGTCTTGTAATTACCAGATTCCCATATAAGCCTGAGAATAATGATATGTTTATGTCAAGAATGACCTTACAGGTGGCCTTATCAGGAGTAGTTGAATCAGGATCCTGCTCAGGGACAGGTACGCAAGGCATGGGCACCTTGTTGTAGAACACAGCAATTTTCTTTAACACCTGATGCCCATCCAGGGTTTGAAAAAACTTGGGCTTGTTGTCATCTTCCTGGGTGCAGTTGCTGATGCAGGGCTCATAGCTAATGTCAAGCACAGGCTTAACCTTCTCCATCATGGCTGACAAGACCAACTGCTGGCGGTAGACAGGGTCAAACACAAACAAAGTAAGCTCACTCTTATTGTTTTAACTTTTTTGGTGGTAGTAACCTTAGTGGGCTTCCAGTTCAGCTTGGGGACCCAAGGATTGATGCTCTGAACCCTTGCATATTGTGCTCCTTGAACTGGTTGTGTCAGTGCAACCTCACTATTGAGCTCTCCTCTGTTTCCTTCCTGAGTAGGCACTTGAATTGCACTGGCTCAATTTTTTTACCTGTGGGGGCAACTGCAACCGCAGCACACAACAGATGTATTGTTACTCTGTTGCTATGTTTCTTATATTTTAAAGTCTAATAAAATACTAAATAAATTTCAATTAAGTGACTCCCTGGTCTTTATTTCTGCTTTTATATGAATATTTATATTTAATTAGAGTTTTACATACCCAATATCCCTATTATAAATTTTTTATTTCTTAATTAGTTGTTTTTGGTTTTACAACGTCCATTTTAGAACATCCAAAATAATTTCCACCCTTTTTCTCAGATTTTACTCCAAATATAAGCACCCAAAACAATATTTTTAAAATTATGTTTTAGATCTTTTGTCTTATTTTAGATACCTTGGTATCATTCTTGATAGCAATCCATTGCACACAATAATTAAGTGGTTTCATTTACATATTGAGTTATTACTGTATTTTGTTTTTGGATTGAGTTTTGAGTCACCGTACTTGAGTGTATTTTGTCACCAATTTATATAGTAAACATATGTACACCAAAGGTCAACTCACACAATTTTGTTTGTGAATCCATGTATTTTTATTTTGAATAGTTTTGTTTGGTGTGTGAGCAATTTATTGCTGTGATGACTTATTTTGTCCATTAACGCTAAAATGTCTGTTAACAGAGTGTTTATTTTAACCTGATAGTTGGAATTTGATTAAATCTGAAATCATTTTGTTTAAATCTGAGGTATTTTTGGTTGTTGCCATAGCTTCTAAAACTACTGTAATGCATCCTGTGCTGGGGCTTTTACATCACCTTCCTGTTATCTTAATTCTTAAATTGATTATTACCTGTCTTGTTACCAGCCACTAGGAAAATTTCCCACAAACTTTGTCCCTGAACTCTTTCAATGTTAAAGCTCTTCAAACAGAAACAGAATTGGAGGACACTACTGTCTCCCAATGTCCAGAATTCTATTATGAAGACCATTTCTCTCTTATGAGCACTGTGCCTTGCTGTATTATAATTAGCATTGGTTTATTCCCAATCCTAATTTTACCTTTATAAATTTTACTAAACATTATTTTTGTCACTGTCTTTTGATTATATTTAGTAGTTTGTGGATGTGGATTTTTATCCCTCAACATTTTAATTTCAGATGTTACTATCCTGCTATTTCCATCATAGTATCCTCTCAAGAATTTCCTCAAATCCAGGAAGTGATGCAGGAATAAGAGGCCTACAGGGGAAAAATAGTCAAGGAGAACACTATATCTCTCACTATTATCATAATATTGAAGATGAGATGTGGATATTAAATCTAGACAGAATCAAATACCACCAAAAAAGATGACCCAGTAATAATACTTCAGGTAAATGACAATAATAATTCCTTGTTCCAAGGGCTGGGAAAAATTGTCAAGATAAGGTTATGCACCATGAATGGCTCTTTCCCTTCAAAAAAAGACAAATACAGTATAGTGCAGTCCTGCTTGCATCAGAGAACCAACTTTTCAAGTACAGCGCTCCAGCTGCTAACAACCTCCCTGAAGACATACCAACTGATGATGAAGCTTTTCCTCAAATGGGGGAACTTTAAACCTGATGGGTAAACCCCCAGCAAGGTTTTAAGTCAGGAAAGAAGATATTTAAATTGACTTGATCCACTTAATGTAAAGTTGTGTCTCCCCCTTAGGCCTCCACTTCAACTCCCGCCAAATGCTTGGGGACCTCCACCAAACTGTGTTTGAGCAATTATCCAAAAGTTAATGAAAAAACCCAAGAAAAGTCATTGGATTAATACTTCTGGAATTATTCCAAAGATGCCCCATCTAACTCACCCAAGAGAAACCACTGGTTAAATATCATGTGCAAGAGCAGATGGGAGCAGTGGTAATTGCTTCCAAAGCAGGTTCCTCAATTTTTAGTTGAGTCAGTTTTTCTTTTTGATTCTTTCCATTGAAATTTTTTCAAGATTTCCCCACCTTGAGAAATGCCCTCTTATTTGCTCATATCATTGGTCAATTAGTTTGTCAACATTCAATCTCCCACCCTAATTCCCTCCCCCTTAAATAAATTCAATAGTTGTAAAAGACCTTGTTTCATCATTCTCTAACCTAATAAAGCTCAAAATTATTTAGTAGTTCTGGCCATTTGATTTTGTCTGTTGCTTTTGGTGTTCAGATTGTTTCCTCTCCCTTTGGCCTTTCAGGAGTTGTTAGCAGCAGCCTTTTGGTTGTTGCTGAAACTGTGATTTTATTGTGGTTGAGAGCTTGGTTTTATTTCCTACTAACCTGCTCCCCAATTCTCACACTTAAGACCCAGAGCAAAGATGTTTCAAACTAAGTTTTCTAACTGAGGCATCCTGGATAATTAGCTCTATACATGGAGCACAAGTTATTTACCAGGAATAGAACCAGATCTAGCAGGATTTTACATCTATTCCTGATACTGCATATATTCTAAATATTATATTTTCTTAAAGTAAAGACATGATCTACTCTAACATCATTTCACCATTTTCTGTAACTCTGCTAAGACAGCACAGTTATGACATAATTTATTTTTTAACTTTAAAATTATTAAAAGCTGTATATTTCAAAATATCACAATGATTGTTTTGGTTGGAGACAGTTTATTTTATTTAATAATATATTAATCTCTTATTGCTTAAATATATATCAGTCAAAAGGATAGTTACCATGATAATGATTGGTCACAACACCATCCCAGATAATATTGGGCTTGATAACAACAAAATTCATATAGATTGTGCTGTAGCTTTAGGAGCAGGTCAAAAATGTAACAGCTATAATTTATGACCTACCTCCTTAAGTTTCAATCCAATCTACATAGATTGTGACATGACTTAAAGGTTGCAAAATACTTTATGAGCAACTTTCAAAGTCACAAAGTAGATTGTTATGGGGAAGTTTGATCACAACTAGGGCACTGCCAGATTAAAAATGCAATGAATACATCATTTGCTGTCATTGTTTCATCCAAGCTGTCTTTTTTAGAATGTGGATTCCCTGACATGAGGAATCCATTTAAAAAAATCAGCTTGAGGTGAGAAAGGTTTTCTTCCTCTGGAGCTTATAAAGAACTCTAAATATTTTGTTAATAATTTATAAAAGATTTCAATTTTAAATTTAATATATTTTTTGTTTTGTTGAGTTTATACTTCTGGGAAGTATAATAAACAAAATAAAGGGGAAGATTGAGAAGAGAATGATACTTTATTGGATATGAATATAGAATGTTATATAGTATCATGACAAGCCACATGTTGTCCATGTACGTCATGGAGATCATGGGGCTTATCTGAGTGGTGTTCCTCTTGAGTCACAAGGCTTAATCAAGTTGTGTTCCATTTAGGACCTGGATTGAGTGATCCCCATCATAGATGGTTAACTGATAATGGTGCCACCAGTTTATTGAATGGGCAGTGAACCACTTGGTGATTTACTTGGGGTGTTAATTCCCCAAGAGGGAGTAATCAAAGATGTTGTGACATCTCCCCCTGGGGCGCTGGAAGGCAGAGCCTTGTGGATCTTCTTGAGAGTATCTGGTAAACGGGCTTGGTATTGATCCAGTTTGGCGTTGGGTACAGGGAGCCTTGAATTTTGTTGAGCTGCTCTTGCCTTACAAAAACAGAGTCGGTTGTGATGTATATGTTTCAGCTCAGTTTGAGCTCCAATTCCTTTGATGAGGTAGGTGTTATTGGGCTTCACTTCCATGACAATGCCTGGTCCGCGTAACCCTGGATCTAATTTGTGTTGGTTGTTATTGACAACCCATATCTTATCTCCAAATTGGAACCTTTCTTGTTGCAATGGGATTGCTTCTTGCTGAACCCTTTATTGTACCATCACTTCTTGGTCCTTTCTGGCTTGTAGTACTTTTGGGTCATTACTGTCTGGTATCTTCTTTGTAAGTGGCAGTTGTGGTCCTGTGGTTGTACTGACAAGTGAGGGTTTCTGACCATAGACAAGTTCATAAGGGCTTTTGCCTGTATTGCAGTTGACTTGTGTTCTGCAGACCATAAGGGCGGTTGGTAGCATATTGACCCAGGCTTTTGGATTGTTAGCAAACAACTTACTGAGGGCTTCTGCTAGGAAGCTGTTCAGTTGTTCTACGTGCCCATTTGCTTGTGGGTGATATGGGCTGGCTGTGATGTGTTTTATTCCATTTTTGGCAAGATAGATGTTGGTGTCAATAGCTTTGAGTTCAGTGCCTCCATCTGTGATTAAGAGGCCAGGCTTTCCAAACTTTGCTATGATCTCCTTGCCAATGAATTGTCTAATGTCATTGCCTTTGTGCTCTTTTATGGCTTGTGCTACGGGCCATCTGGTTGCATATTCAATGGCTGTGATGATGTACTTCTTTCCTTTGCTTTCACCAGGCATATGTCCCACAATATCCAACAACCATACCTTAAAGGGTTGTGTGATAGATATGGGTACTACTGACTTGGGTAGAGCTTTGGTTTGTGTGTACATCTCACAGACCTCACATTGTTCCAGTACCTCTCTGATATCATCTAGCATGTTGGGCCACCATAGCAAGTCTTTAGATATTCATGCAAGTTTCTGCTACGGGTGTGTCCCAAGTCTCTATGGTATTGGAGGATTGTGTCAATCTTTTGTGTTGACGGGACATAGGGTACAGTGTCACCATTTGGAAGTATTTGGTGAAGGGTACCATATACGTTTTTGAACAGATGTTTGTTCTTGAGGACTTTCTCTTGGATGTCCATTGGTGTGCCAGGTGGGAACCCTTCCTGGAGATTCCCCATGATTAACATGGGCCAGTTGGGGTTGCCATCAGTGCAAAGGATGTGTTTATTGTATAGCCTTGATAGGGCTTCTGCAGTAAGCATCTCCCTGCCTGGCTTGTATTCAATTTGCATGGGGTATCTCTGTATGAGACTCATTCATTTGGCTTATTTTCTTGACAGGTGTTGTTGTGTTTTGAAGAATATCAACGACTTGTGGTTGGTGAGTACTTTGAACGTCTGGGCTCCTTCCAGATAGCATTGCCATTTCATGAGGCAGTGTATGATGGCAACCAATTCCTTATCATGTATGGGGTATCTTTGTTTGCCGTCTGATAGCTTCCTTGATTCATATGCTACAGGGAGGAAGTCTTTTTCTGCCATTTGGATACGGAGAACTCCTCCTATGGTATAATCAGAGGTTTTGGTTTCTAGCTCATAGATACCCTCACGGTTTGGGTATTGCAGGATGGGGGTGGTAACCATGCGCTCTTTCAGTTGGCAGAAATGTTGATCTTGTAAAGGTGTCCAAACAAATTTGGTTGTTTTCCCAGTGATGGCTGACAAGGGGGCTGTCAGAGCGCCCCAGTCAGGGATGAACCTGCGTACATAGGCTACCATTCCAAGGAAAGTGCAGAGTTTGCTCTTGTTCCTTGGGGCTGGCATCTCTGTTATAGCGCGTATTTTGTCTGGATCTGGCTTGATACTGTCCTTGCTAATAAATATGGCCAAGGAATGGAAGTTCAGTTGAGAAAAACTTGCATTTGGACAGTTTGGCAATCAGTTGGTTTTCCTGCAGGGTACAGAGGACTGCACAAACGTCTTCCCAATGTTGTTGCAGGTTGGGACTGTAAATGATGATGTTGTCCAGGTGGATGATTGCTCTTTTCCCAATGTGTTCCTTGAATACTTCATTATGAAAGTTACAAAGGTACTGGGAGCGTTTGTCATGCCAAAGTTGAGGACAACACATTCAAAGGACCTGTATTTAGTTTGAAATGTGGTCTTTGGAATGTCTTCAGGTTTCACACAAATTTGGTGATATCCTGCTGTCAAGTCAATTTTTGTGAAGATTTGGGACCCCCCAGGGCATCAAAAAGGTCATCAATTAGAGGAAGGGGATACCTGTTCTTTATTGTGACCTTGTTGAGGGCCCTGTAGTCTGTGATCAGGCAGAGGCCTCCATCATTCTTTGCCACAAAGAAGATAGCAGCACCAAAGGGTGACTTTGAGGGCCTGATGAGGCCTTTCTCAAGTGCTTTGTCAAGGTAAGCTTTCAGGGTGTTGTCTTCTTGTAGTGTGAGGCAGTAGATGGGCCGTGCTTTAGGTATGCTACCTCTCAGGTCAATCTTGTATTGTATACCCCAATCAGGGGGTAACCTGGGTAGTGTTTCTTGGAATACAGAGGGAAATTCATTGACTATCTGGTCTCTAATTGGGTTCTTTCTGTGTTGAGCTTCTGTTTTTTTGAAGTGTATGACCTCATATGCACATGTGCTTCAATTTATTTTGCTGATGTCAGTTTCTTTCTCTGTTTCCATGATCTTCACAAATATGTGGTACCTCATGAGGGTGTCAAGATGTGTTTGGTACACATGGTGGTGGACTTCTCCTTGCTGGATAGTGAGGGTGGCACTGTCCCAGTAGATGTGAGGCTTTGTCTTTTGCATCCAATCTAATCCAAGTATGATATTGTATTTGGGGATTGGAATGATGGGGCCGCTAATTATTGTTTGTACATCTCCAATCTGGGCTTGGAAAGGCTTTGTCTTGTGGGTAACTGGTGGGCTGCAGTTGTCCGCCATGATGATTTTCTTGATGCTACTTCAAATGGTAGGTAACTTCATGAGGTCTGCAAAACTTTTGTTAATGAGTGATTGATTGGCTCCAGTGTCAAATTGTGCTGTGCCCTGGTATCTGCAAAAACAGAAAAGATAGGTAAGAAGTTTATTTCCAGTTTGGGCGGAAAACAGTAGAGGATTGCGGGAGGGAACCTGGATCATGGTGATTGAGTCCATGTCCTGTTCTCTGTACAAGTCTTGTGAAGAGGGGGAGGGCGGCTCGCCTAAGCACTCTCCTGAGCTTTTCCCTCCTTGTTGATATCTTTTGTGCTGGCCTGGTTGGCTTTTTCAGTGTGATTCCTGTTTCAAGGATGGGTACTGTTGGCTTGGTTGTTTTGCTTATTGGGGCGAGGGTCTCTCTTAGCTGCAGGGTTTTCCTTGCACTTGTTGGTGGCGTGTAGATTGTCAGACTTCTGAGCTGCACATTTTCCTTCTAGGAAACATCCTCAAGGTTCTTGCAGTGGGTCATGTCAAACTGATGTCTAATGTGTGTGGGAAGGCCATTGTAGAAGTCCAGGCATGGCCCAGGTTCATCAAAGTTGATGGTGTTGGGTGCACAGTCATGTAGTCCTTCATATGCTGCAATGTATTCTTTGATGGTTCCTGTCATTTTGAAGGTTCAAAGTTTGGTCATGATCACCATGTCTGAGTCCTTCATGGAGAACTTTTTGAGGAATGCGGCCTTGAACACTTCCCAATTTTCCTTCTGGTCAGGATGTTGGGCTAGCCATTTGGTAACAAATTGTGAAGCAGTCCCTGTGTCATGAATGACATTTCAATACTTGTATTGAAAACCCAAGAGTTGAAGCCCAGTTCCCTGAAGGCGGATCAAACCCTCCAGGACAGTCCAGGACCTGCCAATCCATTAAGTCACAGGCTCAAATTGTTAAATTACTCCGCTACCCGCCGGCCTACTACAGAGGATTAACTGAATAATTACCAGTCTGCTGCCAAACTGATGCCAATGAAGACCCATACCTACAAAGGAAATGTAACCTGGCTAACAGAGGGTGGGGAAAGACCTACTACCAACCTGCCAAGAGCCAATACTGGAGTTTTAAAATTAACATTGAAAACCCTGGAATCAAACCCTGACCCTCCAAAGACTACTCAAGTCATAAAAAGTGGACAGGAACCCGCCCACTTGCTAAATTGCAAACCAAAGTTGACAAGTTACTCCAAGACCTGCCAGTCTCCCAAGGATAATTCCCTGAATGGTTGCTAGATTGATGCCAACCTTGAGCCACCAAAGATCTGAACCTATGCAGAAGTTGCAGCTTGCCTTAAGGAGGTCAAAGCAAAACCTATTTTTAACTCTGCCAATGACCACCAGCAACTGCCAGCCTTCTGCCCAGAAGGGGTAGTACAATTGAACTACTCAGGTGACATAGTGAACAGTGGCGGCGGAACAAAGCATTGCCACTTCTATTTGCCAGAGCAGGCAAAACCTGGATCTGCTGCCCTCAATACTCTAAGCCAAGATCCATGCCCTTCCAGTGCCTTGTCTGTGAATCTGAAACCTGCAAAAATCAAAGAAGCAAAGTCCCATGGTATAAAAACCCTGGCGGTATAGTGATGACCACATTGTCATTTTTGATAATAAATTTTATGAACCTTTGGTTCAAGCAAATTCTACCCTACCTAGTCTTAGTAATCTTCCATCTTAATTCCGGCCAAGTAGACAACCAGGTTGCTGCCCCCTCTAGAGACTATCCTGCCGACCCTCCCCAGGCACTATACTGTCCCTCAGGAGCCCCCTTTGGACATGTGCATTTTACCAAATACCCGCCCAACCCTGCCTACGCAGAGTACGACTTGGAGACCATCCTCATTGCCAATCCCTTGGAAAGGACTAGAGAAACTGAATACATAGGATGTGAAGGAAAGAGGATCAAGATACCGCCCTTATTGTTCTGGGACAAGTACAACTACCTACCAGTGTACTTAGTTCCCATGACTCCATCATTGACCCCAAGACCAGACTGCCCACTGGAACCTACCGCTGCAGCTGAGACCACCTCTACCCAACTGTTTGGAGTACTCTACATTACTTTGACAGGATTGGTGGATTCCATGGTCCCCAACTCTGGACCCTGGTTCTTACTCAGGAAATCTGTATCTTACATATCAAGTTAGCACCCATTCTATGGTAGGCCTTACCCGCCAGCTTGACCACACCTCACCCTGAGCCGCCCAATGCCTCTACCTATGACTGGCTTCCTGAAATTATGACAATCCTTTACAAACATGTTAACCTGGGCCCCAAGACGTTGTTAACACTTGGGGAAACTTGTATGCTTTTTTTGTGATAATCACTTATTACACCCATTAGGCAATTACCTCCCTGATACTCTCATGGATGAAGAACTAACCCGCCAAAGAATTGAAAGACCCTGCACCTGGTGCAGAATCCCAGAACCAAGCCACATCACAAGTGCAAAATGTGATAGTGAACCAGACCACAACTAAGGTGGATATGCCCCAGATGGGCAAACTCACCTTAGAAGAAGCTTGCCAAGCCATGCCAGTCCTCCGCCTCCACTTCCAAACCAACGCCAACACCAACACCAACACCAACGCCTACCCCAGTGACACTGAGAAAGTCTTGGGGGTGGCCGCCATGCTATCAGATGCACTGGATTGGTTCTGGAAAGCCACTGCTGAAGATGTTGAATTTTTCCTTGACTATTCAAAATTTGAGGCCAAACTCATGAGCACGGGCAATGATCAAGACACAAGATACTATGCGCTGAACTCTATGTTAGAGATCTGATAAGCAAACCGCCCTATCCAAGCCTATATCAATGAGTTCCTTAAACTTAAGACGCGCACCCAACTTGAAGATGAATTATCTGCCATTATCTTCAGAAAGGGAGTTAATTCAGCCATGAAAGACCTGTTGAAGCACCACCTGCCTACACTGAGCCTGGAGGAGCTACTAACCCTATGAAAAGGCCTGAGTCTAAACCAAGAAGAACAGAACTTATACCCTGCCTGAGCCGGCAGGGCCGTGACACCCAATTGACCAGGAATGTCCCCTGACAAGTTACAATGACACTATTGAGATGGGCTGTGTTTCTACTGCCATGAGGCCGGACACCTAACCAGAGCATGCCCTAAGAAAAATACACCTCCTGTATCCTTGGCACAAATAAACACCTCTGCGCAATCTTAAAAATTCATCCGAGTGACCATAGACTGTGTGGGAATCAAACGCCATATTGAGGCCTTTATTGACACGGGAGCCAATGAAAACTTCATTGCCGCCAACCTGGCAAAAGAACTAGGATTAGCAGCTTCAGAGCGCAGCCTACAAGTAACCATGGGAAACAGTTCCCTGGACACTGGCTACAAGTGTGAACAGGAACTTCCTTTGACAATTGGACAGAATGTGTATCCAACCCCCTTGATCCTCTTGCTGGGATTGCCACATCCACTAGTACTGGGGGACTCATGGTCCAACAGACATGGCCTGATTCTAAACTATCATGAGCAGACCGCCACCTTGGGACAACCTGAATCTTGTGACACTGTTCCGTTCTGCATGAGTCATGGCAGAGTCCCAACCAACAGACTCTTAACCATAAAGATGGAACCCAACATTGGGACACTACCTATCCCCCTGCAGAAGTGGTACCATGTATTTAGCAAAGAAGAGGCTACAAAACTACCCAGCCACTCAATCTACGACCACACTATAGACCTGCTACCAGGTACCCAACCACATCACGGCCCCATCTATAGTTGCAACCACTAAGAGCAAGCAGCCTTGAAAGCTTACTTGGAGGATATGACAAAAAAGGGTTTCATCCAAGTGTTGAAGGCCCCCTATTTGTCACCAATGCTGTTTGTAGGGAAGAAAGATGGCGGAATGTGTCCCTATATGAACTACCAGAAGCTGAATGATATTACTGTGAAGAACCACTATCCCATCCCCAATGCCAACAACCTTTGCAACGTACTAACCGGAGCCCAGGTGTACTCAAAAATTGACCTAAGAGACGCTTTCAACCAGATCAGAAACAAGGAAGGGGACAAATACAAGACAGCTTTCAAAACCAGATATGGGTTGTACAAATACCTAGTAATGCTGTTTGGCCTATGCAACGCCCCCAGCACTTTCCAAAGAATGATTAACACTATTCTAGGAGAATATCTTGACCACTTTTGTGTTGTGTACTTAGACAACATCCTCATCTACAGCAAAACTCATGAGGAACACCTGCGCCACCTGGACCTTACACTCAAAAAACTCTCTCAAGCAAACTTACACACCAAGCTTAAGAAATGTGAATTCTTCCAGTCCAAAGTTGAATTCCTGGGATACATAGTAAAGACAGGCGGGTTTGCAATGGCACAGGAAAAAGTAGAAGCAATAATGTCTTGGCCAATGCCTAAATGTAGGAAAGATGTGAGAAGTTTTTTGGGCCTGAAAAATTATTGCTGGGATTTCATCCAAAAAATTTCTCACATCACTCTGCCCCTGACCTGCCTGTGCTCTGACAAGGTCACCTTTGCCTGGACTCCAGCATGCACCACCGCCTTTGAGACCCCGAAACTTGCCTTCACCTCTTCCCCTGTCCTGGCTATGCTCAACCCATCCAAGCCATCCATACTAGAAACCGACGCATCCGACTTTGCGGTGGGTGGGGTCCTTCTTCAGGAAGGAGGAGATAGTATGCTACATCTTGTAGCATATTACTCCAAGTAGATGCTGCCTGCCAAAGGAAACTACCCAACCTTTAACAAGGAGATGCTTGCTATAATGAAGACCTTAAAACATTGGGCCAATACCTATGTGGCGCTGAGTTTCCAGTAAAGGTCCTAACCGACCCCAAGAACCTGGTTTATTTCTTTAAACCCAGACAGCTGAACCAGAGACAGGCCAGATGGGCCTTAGAACTGGCTGACTACACCTTGACCATTGACTACAAGCCTGGGAAGGTGAATGTGGTACCTGACGCCCTGAGTAGAAGAGCTTATCTGACCCCTTCCTCTGAAGAACCAAGGACCACAACACACATGTACTCCTTGACCCTGCCAGCCTAGGCATCCAATTGATTTACATGAAGATCATGGCCCACAAACCTGATATAATTGAGGCACAGAAACGAGACAAATACTCAGCAGAACTTGTTGACAACTTGACCTCAGACCCAGAGAGCTGCCACCACAAGAAAGGATTTCTGCTGATAGGATCCACCCTGCTATTACACAACTGAAGCTATGTACCAGAAGATGAAACAAGGACCAAATTACTCATTGATTATCATGACTCAGAGATGGCCGGCCACCCTGGCAGACTCAAGACACTCCAAGGAATCAAGAAGAACCACGCTTGGCCCCAAATGTACAAAGACGTGGCTGCCTATATTGAAGGCTGTGAGACATGTGGAAGAACCAAAACCCGTAGATCCAAACCTGAAGGCTTGATAAGACCACTAGACATACCAGCAGGACCCTGGCAGTCTGTTTGAATGGATTATATTGTAGAACTGCCCCTCTCTAATTTTTTCAATGCCATCCTGGTCATGGTAAATAGGCTTACTAAGATGTCCTATTTCATCCCTACCACCACCCACTGCACTACCGCAGAGACAGCTAGACACTTCCATGACCGCATCCTAACTCAACACAGTACTCTGGAGGAAATCACCACTGATAGAGGACCCCAATTCACCTCCAAATACTGGACTCAGGTGATGAAGGACTTGGGGATAAAGTGTTGTGTATCAACCTCCTACCACCCACAGACCAACAGCCAGACTGAAAAAGTAAACCAAATACTTGAAAAATACCTACAATGCTACGCCAACACCAACTAAGATAACTGGGAAGAGATGCTACCCATGACACAGTATGCTTACAACAGCAAAGACCACGCATCTACTGGAATGTCCCCCTTCAAAGCCAATTATGGTTTTGACCCATCCTGAGACCCCAGTATTGGTAGTAAGGAAATAAATCTGTTAGGACAAACCTGGATTGAACAGATACACAAAACCCAACAAACCTGTCTTAAGAATCTGACCCGTGCTGTCCAGACTTATAAGGCGTTTGCAGACAAAAAGAGGACCCTGGGAAACCGTTGAAAGTAGAAGACAAAGTCTATCTGGACTCTCAAAACATGCCTCTGACTGTTTCCTGTCAGAAGTTAGCCCACAGAAGAAGTGGCCTCTACAAGATCACCAAGCTAGTAGATGAAGTAGCATTTGAACTAGAATTACCCCCCTTGTGGAAAATACATAACGTCTTCCACCGCACGCTTCTATTCAAGAAAGAAGGAAACTCCCTCCCCCACCAGAAACTCAAGACTGACCCCCCTCCCATCCAAGTAGGACGCTCTGAAGAATATGAAGTTGAATATGTTCATGGGAATCTTACCCACTATAAAAACCTCCAGTACTATGTCAAGTGGAAAGGATACCCACCTGAGGAAAGCACCTGGGAACCATTAAGCAACCTATCCAACGCCCAACTAGCAATCTGACAATACCTTGAGAAGAAGGCCAGGAAGGAAGGGATCCCTGGGAAGGAAGGGGATGATGTCATTAATGAAATTTCAACACATGTATTAAAAACCCAAGAGTTGAACCCCAGTTCCCTGAAGGCGGATCAAACCCTCCAGGACAGTCCAGGACTTGCAGATCTGTTAAGTCACAGGCTCAAATTGTTAAATTACTCCACGGCCCGCTGGCCTACTATGGAGGATTCCCTGAATAATTGCCAGTCTGTCGCCAAACTGGTGCCAATGAAGACCCATACCTATAAAGGAAATGTAACCTGGCTAAAAGAGGGTGGGGAAGGACCTACTACCAACCTGCCAAGAGCCAATACTGGAGTTTTAAAATTAACATTGAAAACCCTGGAATCAAACCCTGACCCTCCAGAGACTACTTGAGTCATACAAAGTGGACAGGAACCTGCCCACTTGCTAAATTTCAAACCTGAGTTGACAAGTTACTCCGAGATCTGCCAGTCTCCCAAGGACAATTCCCCAAATGGTCGCCAGATTGATGCCAACCTTGAGCCACCAAAGATCTGAACTTATGCAGAAGTTGCAGCTTGCCTTAAGGAGGTTAAAGCAAAACCTATTTTTAACTCTGCCAATGACCACCAGCAACTGCCAGCCTTCTGCCCAGAAGGGGTAGTACAATTGAACTACTCAGGTGACATAGTGAACAGTGGCGGCGGAACAAAGCATTACCACTTCTATTTGCCAGAGCAGGCACAACCTGGATCTGCTACCATCAATACTCTAAGCCAAGATCCATGCCCCGCCAGTGCCTTGTCTGTGAATCTGAAACCTGCAAAAATCAAAGAAGCAAAGTCCCATGGTATAAAAACCCTGGCGGTATGGTGATGACCACATTGTCATTTTTGATAATAAATTTTATGAACCTTTGGTTCAAGCAAATTCTACCCTACCTAGTCTTAGTGATCTTCCATCTTAATTCCGGCCAAGTAGACAACCAGGTTGCTGCCCCCTCTAGAGACCAACCTGCCAAACCGCCCCAGGCATTATACCGTCCCCCGGGAGCCCCCTTTGGACCTGGGCACTTTACTGAATACCCGCCCAACCCGGCCTACTTGGAGTACAACTTGGAAACCATCCTCATTGCTGACCCATTGGCAAGGACCAGGAGTACCAAATACATAGGATGCAAAGGAAAGAGGATCAAGATACCGCCCTTATTGTTCAAGGACAAGGACAACTACCTATTAGTGTACTTTGTTCACATGACTCCATCATTGACCCCAAGACCAGACCACCCACTGGAACCTACCGCCGCAGCCGAGACCACCTCTACCCAACTGTTTGGAGTACTCTACATTACTTTGACAGCATTGGTGGATTCCATGATCCCTAACTCCAGACCCTGGTTCTTACTCGGGCAATCTGTATCTTACATTATCAAGTTAGCACCCATTCTATGGTGGGCCTTACCCGCCAGCTTGGCCGCACCTCACCCCAAGCCGCCCAATACCTCTACCTATGACTGGCTTCCTGACACCCTGTGACGTGGAGGGCAATTTCACTGACCCAGAGTCTTTGGGATACTCCACTTGTTCAAACTTGCTCTTGGTACTGTTGATCCAAAGAGAAGTGTTCTCACGGCTTTATCTTGTGAAGGCGCCAATCTCAGCGGCACGTAAGTGTTGAAACACAATATTGGGTATCTCAGGTTGCGTAGGCGCTGCTATGGTTGACGTGGTGAGGAACAGTCTGCGGGCTTTGAGAGCGTTGTACTGGTCAATGGGTACAAGGATGTTATTGTAGATGACAAGGCCTGGGGGAACGTCTTGTCCTACTTTGTAATCTCTCCAGCTGTTAGGGAGTGACATTGTTTGGGTTCTTTTCTTGGGAGGAATTTTTCCTTTGAGTTGGGTAGGTATAGATAACCTACCAGTGCTACCACTGTTGAGTTTATACTTCTGGGAAGTATAATAAACAAAATAAAGGGGAAGATTAAGAAGATAATGATACTTTATTGGATATGAATATAGAATATTATATAGTATCATGACAAGCCACATGTTGTCCATGTACGTCATGGAGATCATGGGGCTTATCTGAGTGGTGCTCCTTGTGAGTCATGAGGCTTAATCAAGTTGTGTTCCATTTAGGACCTGGATTGAGTGATCCCCATCATAGATGGTTAACTGATAATGGTGCTACCAGTTTATTGACTGGGCAGTGAACCACTTGGTGAACCGCTTGGTGATTTACTCGGGGCGTTGATTCCCCAAGAGGGAGTAATCAAAGAGGTTGCAACAGTTTTAAAATTTAAAGAATAAGCTGAATATCTATTTATTGAAAAATTAAAATCTGAAATTAACACAACCATCAAGGATTTTGTAGGGCTATGATTCTGAAATATTGTAGCTGGTACAGTAGTTTTCAAAGCTGTGACACTAAGCAAAATCAACTCAGATTTAAACAAAATAGAACTGTACCCAAATCTATTGTTAATCCATTTAAATCTGAGTTGATTTTGTTTAGTGCCATAGCTCTGAAGACTACTGTACAATTTTTACAGAGCTATAGCTGGATCTGAGACAAATGGTTGTATAATTATAAAGCAGCCATCATTTCAGATCTTTCACAGCCCTAGTCACAACACAAGTTGTGATAATTTTTGGGGTCTCTACTCTACGTCTTACTCCCCAGTAGCCAATTGTGATTCCTTTAAATTGTGCTGGTTTAAGAGGTTATCACAATTGTGTCATCCATGAGACCAATGTATGACAAATATGTTTGTTATAGATTGAAAAAATGTGCATTTTTTTTAAAAAAAACTGCATCTATTCTTACACTAACAGGACCAGTCTCATCACATTTGATCATCTCCAGAGTTTACAGATGTTTATCTCTCTTTATTGAAAATCTTAATTATTGCCTTTTACTCTGTAACCCTTGCTATCTAAAGTACAGCTACACCATTATATTTGGTGTTGATGAGAGGTGTATCTCATTCCTTGGTTTAAACTAGGGCTGCATCGTATTAGAGACGGTGTCTTCTTTTCTAAAAAGGAGCCACTCATCTCAAATCCGGAGACGATTCCGGAAAATTGTCTAGGGTACAATTTTTTTCAGAATTATTTCCCTACACACCCACAGAAGGGTGTGTTTTTTCTGGATTTTATTTTTAAAATAAAAATTATATTTTTTTACTGTTTGTTTTTTAAAAATTAAAATACTTAAATTCGAAAAAAAAAATTGTTTTAAAAGTAAATTTTATTATAAGCATATATTGATTATCACTAGATTCTGGAAAACAGAAAGCCGTCCAAGACCTTTTTTTAGAAATTTCAGATTCCCCCAGCGTAGGGGAATCTGAAAGAAGATTACAAGAAGGGAGGACGGGATGATTATAGCAAATGTCGTAATCATTTTTTTGGGCCAACACAGCCCTAGTTTAAACAGCAAACACACATGTGAAATCGGTTGGTTTACGAGCTATGAATTAGTGATTTAAAGATTTAAAAAATACTTTGTATTGAATCGCTTAAAATCTACATGCTCTTTGAAGAAGATCAGGTTTATCCTAGCGCTGCACTTGCATTTAAAAAACTAGCTGGTGCTAGTTCTACTGATAGTCTTAAGTACAATTATCGCTTTCATGGTAGTCGGGGATGGTATATTGTATCAATATGTGGCAGTTTGCCTAATGTATGCTAGAGTTGCTGTGGTAGCAATAAAGGCGATGCTTTTAAATTATAGAGGCACAAGAATGGAATCGATGACATGTAAAAAGAGGTACATTTGGTTAAGACTTCACTTTATGGAACTATAGTTTCTGTGTAGTGGAGATACCGAGGGCATGATTTGAATGGAGCAGCTTAAGCTTGATAAATTGATACTTAAATGTCATCCCGAGATGGGCTTCTGAAAACTACCATGCTATTATAAATTTCCAATCTAAAATTTCTTTTAAAAACAGTGATTTCCCTTGAGCTCTAACTGAGACAACAGCATTGTGAGATGATTGATAATGTTTTTGAGAGGAGAGGCATATTTAACACTGTGAAAAATGTTATCGGATTATCCGGACCGAGAATTCGGATAGACCCGATAAACCGAGTTGGCTAAAGGCAGCTTTGTGGGTTGCCATGTTTAAGAGCAGGTATGGAAAAGTGATAAAATTGATGTGAGCCCCTTTGGTAACATGCGCGGTGATTCATAATGATTTTATTGAATAGAGGAGGTGGTTTGGTTCAGAAAAACTAGCTAAGGGAGTGAGCATAATAGTATCAATCATGGCTTTCAGCAGGGGGATCATATTTTTGTGCTAGAAATAAATAGAGCTGTCGGAATTTAGAGCATGGGTTCCTGCATTACATGGATCTTATCATAGGTATTAGACAATATATGGAGTTATTCATCTTCAATGGGGCTCACGTATACTTATTTCAGTTTATACCTTAATAGCAACATCAATTGGCTAAAGGCTCGGGCATTTCATTTTCACAGCATCCAAAATAAATGGTAAGGTAAACCTGGCACTGTGAGTTGATGCGATTATAATACAAGGCCCTGCAAAAAGCAATTAAACAAAGTACGTTTTATTAGAATTGATTCTCAAGAAAGGTTAACGGAAAAGTATTATGGATGCTACAGCCAATTTGGAATTGGTGAGATCAGGGGTTCGCCTAATCAATTGACACCAACATGAGCTCCGATGTATTGCTTCAAAAATAAAAACCCCGCAAAACCTAGAAGGTCATATGTGCATTGTCGTTCAACAAGCCATGGCCGCTACTATGCCACAGATCAAACCCCCAAGTATATAGTTGAAGCTATCATGCTGAAGTGGATATGTATTTTATCCACTTGGAGACATATTATATTGTGCTTGTCCTTGTAGGGGGGTTTATTCTAATTTTTGGATTGATTTCGTCACTTGCGAAGGAGCGTCTATTCCTCTCTGAATCCCGTAAGTCGAATCAAATTCTATATTTCTCACTGTTTAGTCGTTGCTTTCATCTTTGGCGTGTTAATCGGCCCTTTGGTCTTGGGGCTTGTCGACCCCACTGACTGGGATGGTGCTCAAACGGGTACCTTGGAGTTTGCTAGGATTGTTATTGCTATCCAGGTATTTTGCTCTTGTTGAATTTTTAACTAAATTTCAGGTGTTTGCTGCTGGGGTAACCCTTCCGAAAAAATACTTGTGGAAGGAAAGCATTTCACTCTCCATCTTACTTCTTCCAGTCATGTTCGCCACTTGGCTGATATCTGGAGCTATCATCTACCTTGTCTTCCCTCTCAGTTACCTGGAAGCCCTGCTCATTTCCGCGTGTATCACTCCGACTGACCCTGTCTTGGCCAACTCAATCGTCAAGGGCCGCTTTGCTGAGAACAATGTACCTATCCATGTTCGCCACATCATATCGGCGGAAAGTGGCGCCAATGATGGTCTAGGCTTCCCTTATCTATTCTTTGCCATTTTCATGCTGAAGTATAGTACGACAATGGAGGCACTTGGGAACTGGGTATTGTTGATTTGGGGCTATCAGATACTATTAGCAATAATAATTGGTGCCATTGTGGGTTACTTGGCGCGAAAAAATCTTGAGGTATTCTCATTTAAAAAAAACGGTAGATAAAGAATCGCTTCTTGTATTCTGGATTGCAATGTCACTATTTGTGATGGGAACCATGGCAATCATCGGCTCCGATGATCTCTTTTGCTGTTTTGTGGCGGGCAGTTCGTTTAATTGGGGAGGCTGGTACCGAGTGGAAACAGAGAAAGGCGAATTGCATAACGTTGTAGAAATGCTTTTCAATTACTCCTTTTTCATCTACTTGGGAACTATCATTCCCTGGGCTTCTTACTCCTCACCAGCCCTCGGAATCAGCCCCAAGGCCTTGTTGGCGACTGGAGCTCTCATCATTCTGTTTCGCCGCATACCAGGACTTCTTTTAGCTACCCCATTTATCCCTGCTTATCGTACCTGGAGCGAAGCGGTATTTGCTGGGTGGTTCGGTCCCATTGGTGTAGGAGCCATATTTTATGCAATGGTTGCACTTGAAGAATTTGAAACCTACACAGAAGAGTACAAAGTCGTGCCATACATATTCCCCATTGTATCGTTTATGGTGATCTGTTCAATAATTGTCCATGGCATAACTATTCCCATCTTCCACATAGGAAAGCATATCCGAGCCCGCTCATTTGCTGCTTGCCAGTTCAGTTCAAGTGCTGTTGCACGCTTGTCATCTGCCCACAATTCCCAAGTCAACCAGAAGGAAATGCCCTCCCAACTATTTGAAGAAAGGCTTAACCCGGCCAGTGACAACACTGGTGCGTCAAACAACCCCGACTACACTGTAATCCCACTTGTCAACTAGTTGACTTCATCCCTCAGGACTTTCAGTATCATAATTAAAACTCAATCCCATCTTCTAACCAATCAGATACTCATTCCAACTTGGGCTCATGAATATTAAAGCATTATTTGAATCCAGAATACACTGTTGCTTGTCGACATTCTTCTCTAAATCTTTGAATTTTTTTCAAAGCAACCGAATTTTACCTATTTACCAATTTTGCCCTGATATGGGATTTGTCTCCCGCTGAAATGCAAGATTTCAAATATCCAATATTTGATTCAAACAGAGGAAATAGAAACACGAACCAATGAGCCAGCATAATCTTTTTCTGTAGAAGCTCCCTGCAGCCAATCAACTCAAAATAAAAGAGAAGATTAGAGGAGATAGATTGTTTATTAAAATTCGAGGGGGTGGGGGATTTAAACCAAGCCTGAAAACTTTTTCAAGCTTTTAGGCTGATTGGAATATTTGAGATCTGGTGCAAATTTGAATCCGGCACTAGGGCTGTGTTGGCCCAAAAAAGGGATGATTACAACATTTGCTATAATCATCCCGTCCTCTCTTCTTGTAATCTTCTTTCAGATTCCCCTACGCTGGGGGAATCCGAAATTTCTAAAAAAAGGCCTTGGACAGCTTTCTGTTTTCAAAATTCTAGTGATATCTAATATATATTTATAATAAAGTTTATTTCTGACACATATTTTAATTCAAATTTATTTATTTTAATTTTAAAAAATAGAAAATAAAAAATATGACTTTTATTTTAAAAATTAAATCCAGAAAAACCACACCCTTCTGTGGGTGCGTAAGGAAATAATTCCAGAAAAATTGTACCCTAGACAATTTTCCGGAATTGTCTCCAGATTTGAGACAAGTGGCTCCTTTTCTAAAAAGGAGCCACCATCTCTAATCCGATCAGCCTGTCAGGAAATCCTGATCTATCAGGGTTGGCTGATCCATCTTCTCATCACTAAAGCTATGGATCAACAATAGATGGACCACAGCCAGATGCAAGATATCTATTCCAGAATATGGAGAAAATATATCAAGATTATTATAGTTTGCAATCCAGAAGATACCTGAGACATTCTGGGTCTCAGGTCATTGGTCAATTCAGAAGCTTTTATAATTAGATGCTAGACATTCAGGATTCCAAAAATAGATGCAATTTCACCAAACAGAATAAAGACGGGATATTACAATATCTGGTTTCACCAAGAAATGGGATGAAAGACCATCTGTGCACTTTGTGCATTAGACAGAGAACAAGATGGGACCCCATCCTACGGATGTCAACTTAGTTGGTCTCAACTAAGTCAAGGGATATCCAGGCTGAAGAGGAGAAATTAGTAGCCTGGGATATTACCTCATTCCAAAACCTTATTCAGGTTTGGAATCCAACTCTGGGAGTTGAAACTAGTAGCTTGGGGATGATGGGCTAGCTAGTAAGAGTTATCTGCAGCTAGACGCTAGTCTGGCTGCCACCTTTACACTATGAAAAGTCCTTTCAAGATCACTTGGAAGGCAGACAAATAAGAATCATCAACATTGCAGTAGTTTTGAAACCTGTTGAGTTAAACAAAAAATCTCAGTCTAAAAACAAAATCAAAGTGGATCCAAATCTATTGTAATTTAATATAAATTTCTCAATTTTTGATTTTGTTTTTAGACTGAGATTTTTTGTTTATCTCAACAGGTTTGAAAACTACTGTACTACTAATCAAATATTAGTAGTGTCAAGTACAATAAGAGCGTATTATTGATACTTTCATAATCCTGCCAAACCACCTCTGCCAGTGTTGCGTACCAAATACCAAAGGACTCTCCCTTTACTTGGCTCCAGCAACAACAGAACTCTGCCAGTTGCTGAAATCTCACACACCAATTGGAAGCACATCTGTCTTCATACAGATCTCCCAATTTCAACATGCATAATACCTTTAATAAAAACAATAACTCTTCTTTTTCAAGAACACAAAATCTTGACACAGCCCTATTTGGCACCACCTCGCCCAGGCATTCCATCAATCAATGTTCAATTAATTACCTTGTGCATCAATTTCTTGAATATTTTCCAGAAGCTTAGTATTCCATTTTAATAATTTGAGAATATTACTATTATAAAGTTATAGTTTATATCTATATTTTATCTTTGATTTTTTCAGATACAGTAGTTTTCAAAGCTTGGCAATAAGTGAAAAACTCATATGTAAGCAAAAATAACTCATCTGAAAATGAAATCAATGCATCTCATATAAAAGTGAAAGAGAGCCCAAATCTATTTTTAACAATATAATTTCATTGATTTTTTTAATTATTTGCATCTGAATGTATTTTTTTACATCTGAATGTTTTACAATTGTATCTTAGTTGATGTTGTTTACAGATTATTTTTTTGCTTGGCACCATAGCTTTGTAAACTAATGAATTATATTACATTATATTAATATCTCACTCTGTCTAAATCTTGATCAAAAAAAGATTAAAATTTAAAAAAGCTTAGTTTTGATGTAGCTTATTTTTAACAAGACAAGAAAATAGACCAGGACTATAAAATTGGTTTGAACTTATTAATTATAAAAAATACCATTTGATACAGTAGTTTTAAAAGCTATGGCAACAACCAAAAATACCTCAGATTTAAAAAAATGATTTCAGATTTGAACAAAATCCAAGTCACACAAGATTCAGGATTCAAATAATTTAAATATTTTGGCTAACAAATAAACTGTCAAACAAAAACCAAAATTTCACTAGCCCATTATACAAAATTATAGTAAATATCAAGTGGTGTTGTTTAAACCTGTCATGAATTACATTTCAATACTTGTATTGAAAACCTGGGAATTGAAACCTGGGTCTCAGGGAAAGCCTTATGTTGACCAGAGTGGACAGGAAACTGCCCAACTGCCAGTTGGGTCAAACCCTGGACCACCAGAGATAGATGACCCCAAACAGGGGGAACAGAAACCTGCCATCCTGCCAAGTGTCAATACTGGAGATTTGAAATCAACATTGGAGACCCTGGTCTTTGCTTGGGCAATCAGTATCCTATATTATCAAGTTAGCACTCATCCTATGGTAGGCATTACCCTCTGGCCCAGCTGTATTCTGTCCCGAGCCAACCAATGCCTCTACCTATGCCTGGCTTCCTGACATTATGACAATCTTTTACAAACATGGTAACCTGGGCCCCAAGATTTTGTTAACACTTGTGGCAACTTGTATGCTTTTTTTTGTGATAATCACTTATTACACCCATAAGGCAATTACCTCCCTGATATTCTCATGGATGAAGAACCAACCCACCAAAGAATTGAAAGACCCTGCACTTGGAACAGAACCCCAGAACACGGTCACATCACAAGCACAAAACGTTATAGTGAACCAGACCACAACCGAGGTGGACATGTCCCAGTGTAAGGGCCACAAAACATAAAAATTTGAGTCTGGGAGTCAAACCTGCGACCTTTGCTGTAAAGCAAAAATGCAGGCAACCACACAAACCTGCTGGGGGATTTGAACCTCCCACAAGCCACCAGGGCGGGTTAAAACTGACTCTCAAAAGAGAGATAGGTTTTAATCTGCTTTCTTTAACAAAAGCAGTTGAAACAACCAGGGCCAGTTCACAAACTGGCCCAGGGGGACTAGTGGCCCCCAACGGTAGCGGAGCCACCAGCTCCTATGCCATAAATGAGCTGGGTGGCTCCCCACCAACAATGGATTATTTTTGCTGGGTTGTTCAGCAGATCCAGTATCAACTGGGTCTGTTGAATAACTTGGCAAGTAAGCCAGTCCCAGTTCCAACCCAGCCAACCAGTTCCCTTGAAGTTGAGGCTCCTGTCCCCATCCAACCTTGCAGTTTAAAACTCAATGCCACTTCACCCACTGATGTCATGAAGCATCATCTGCATGAAGATGTTTCAGTTTCCCCTGCCAATCAAATAAATCCTGCCAGAGAAGATTCCCAAGCCATTAAAAACCCCACAATGCCTGCAGCTTCAAACTGCTTCATTGGGTCAGGAATAGAAGAAAAGTCAATCAGTCAGGAGTATCCACCAGAAAATGATAATCCCTCTACCCAGAAAAAAGTCCAAACTGCCAAGCAATCCCAGCCTCAAATGATTAAGCCAGATATAATTAGTCACCAATTAGCTTCCAGCAATCCAACCAATCTTCAGATGAAACCAGATGAGCCAAACCCAGACCCCAGAACTCCCCCCAGCCATGAGTCAATCAACTAATCCAATGGCCAAAGCTCAGAGAATTTACCTTCACCAACCCAGTCTAAGATTCTTGGGACCATATCCCCTGTTCTCAAGATTTCCACCTTCATCCCCAAAGTACCTATGACCAAAGGTTAGACTACTAGAGCACTCCAAGGAGCTGCCAGTAGTTGCTTCCAAGGAAGACCAGATGAGTGATATAAAACCAACTTCCCTAAAATCAAGACAGACACAGACAACATTTAAATAAAGTATATGGTCCAAAGAGTAGTCTTTGCCTTCCTTCCCCATATTCTTTTATCACCTTGGCCAATCCCTTATCAACCAGCTCAGTCACCAGCACTTCAATTAGTAGAGACCATATAACCTATTACCATGGACTACCAGCCAGGGCCCAGCCCTGGATGGACCAGCAACTACATCCCTCCCACTCCTCCTCCAATCCCTCAACCCTCTGCTGAGGTTATCCCTTATGACCACAGCAGATATGGAATGGTCATTCTGACCATCCTTAGTCTTGCTGAGGTTGTAGTACCTCACCTTGGTGCCTACTGTCCACTTGCAGCAGGTATGCTGTACCTGTCTTGCTCCTTGCCCTTCCTATATTGGGCTTTGGTGTTGCGTTATCCTGAAGGGTGGACTCCTCTCATGTAGCCTTGGTATGATACTACACCTGGACATGACACCCAGATGGGCAAACTCACCTTAGAAGATGCTTGCTGAGCCATGCCTGTCCTCTTTCTCCACTTCCAAGCCAACACCAACGCATACCCCAGTGACACTGAGAAAGTCCTGGGGGTGGTTGCCATGCTGTCAGGAGACGCACTGGATTGGTTTAGAAAGACCACCACTGAAGATATCAAATTTTGACTTGATTACACCCAATTTGAAAGTGAATTGATGGCCACTGGAGAAGACCAAGACACCAGATACTATGCACTAACTCTCTGTTGGAGATTTGACAAGGGAACTGGCCTATCCAAGCCTATGTGGATGAGTTCCTTAAACTGAAGACTTGCACTCAACTCAAGGATGAGTTAGCCGCCATTATCTTCAGAAAAGGAGTTAATGTAGCCATGAAAGACCTTTTGAAACACCATCCGCCCACACTGATCCTGGGGGAACTACTGCACCTATGCAAAGGACTGAGCTTAAACCAGGAAGGTCTGAACCCGCACCCCACCTGTGTTGGCAGAACTGCGATGCCAAGTCAACCAGGGATGTCCCCCAAAGAACTAAAACATCACTATTGAGATGGGTTGTGTTTCTACTGCCATGAGTCAGGGCATCTAACCAGAGCTTGCCCCAAAAAGAATACCTCTCCTGTATCCCTGGCACAAATAAACACCTCTGTGCAATCTTACAAATTCATCCAAGTGACAATGGAACTATTGGGAATCAAGCACCAAATTGAAGCCTTCATTGATATGTGAGCTGACAAAAGTTTCATTGACGCCAGCCTGGAAGAGGAATTAGGCTTGACAGCCTCAGAACACCGCCTACAATTAATCATGGGAAACAGTTCTCTGGACACAGGATACAGATGCAAACAAGAACTTCCTTTGACAATAGGATAGAACATGTACCTGACCCCCTTGATCCTCTTGCCAGGTTTACCCCACCCCCTAATACTGGGCAACTCCTGGTCTGAAAAACACAGCCTAATCCTGAAATATTGTGAAAAAACTGCTATGTTGGGACAACCTGAATCTTGTGACACCATTTCCTTCTATATTAGCCCCAGCAGAAACTGCCCAACAAACTCTTAACCATAAAGATAGAGCCTAGTGTTGGGATACTACCTACCCCCTACAGAAATGGGACCATGTGTTTAGCAAAGAAGCAGCCACAAAACTACCCAGCCATTCAATCTACAACCATGCAATAGACCTGTTACCAGGGACCCAACCACACCACAGCCCCATCTACAGCTTTAATCACTGCTAACTGGTAGCCTTGAAGACTTATCTAGAGGACATGGCCAAAAAGGGTTTTATCCAAGTGTCAAAGGCCCCTTGCTTGTCTCCCATGCTGTTTGTAGGAAAAAAAGATGACAGAATGCACCCATGTGTAAATTATCAGAAACTGAACAATATTACGGTGAAGAACTGCTATCTCATTCCCAACGCTGATGACCTCTGCAACGTACTGACTGGAGCCCAGGTGTATTTGAAGATTGACCTAAGAATTGCCTTCAACCAGATCCAAATCAAAGACAGAGACAAATACAAGATGGCCTTCAAAACCAGATATGGGTTGTATGAATACCTAGTTATGCTGTTGGGCTTGTACAACACCCCTAGTACTTTCCAAAGGATGATTAACTCTGTCCTAGGTGAGTACCTCAATCAATTCTGCGTGGTATATTTGGACAACATCCTCATATACAGCAAGTCACATGAAGAACACCTCCAACACCTTGACCAAATACTGGAGAAACTCTCCCAGGCCAACCTACACGCCAAGCTGAAAAAATGTGAATTCTTTCAGTCCAAGGTCAAATTCCTAGGATATGTAGTGAAAAACGGCAGGTTTGCCATGGTGCAGGACAAAGTAGAAGCAGTAACTGCCTGGCAAGTTTCCAAATACAGAAATGATGTTAGAAGTTTTTTGGGCCTGGCAAATTACTGTAGGGAATTCATCCAAATTTTTTTCTCAAATTACTCTACCCCTGACCTGTCTTTCTCTGACAAGGTCCTGTTTGTCTAGACCCCGGAATGTACCACTGCCTTTGAAGCCTTGAAGCTTGCCTTCACCTCTGCCCCTGTCCTGGCCATGCCGGATCCATCCAAACCATTTGTACTGGAAACTGACACATCTGACTTTGCGGTGGGTGAGGTCCTTCTTCAGGAAGGAGGGGGATAGTATGCTACATCCTGTAGCATATTACTCCAAGAAAATTCTTCCAGCCAAAGTAAACTACCCAATCTACAATAAGGAGATGCTCACAATAATGAAGACCCTGAAACATTGGCGCTGGTACCTATGTGGCGCTAAATTCCCAGTAAAAGTCCTAACTGACCACAAAAACTTGGTTTAATTCTTTAAACCCAGACAGCTGAACCAGAGACAGGCCAGATGAGCCCTAGAACTGGCCAACTACACTCTGACAATTAACTATAAACCTGGGAAAGTCAACATAGTACCTGAAGCACTGAGCAGAAGAGCAGACTTGATTCCCTCCACATCTGAGACCAAAGATCATAACACCCACGTACTTCTCAACCCTGCCATTCTAGATATCCAGCTGATGTACATGAAGATAATGGCTTGCAAACCTGACATAATTGAGGCGCAGAAATTAGACAAATACTCAACAGAACTCATTGCCAACTTGACCTCTGACCCTGAGAGCCGCCACCATAAGAAATAATTCTTGTTGAAAGGAACTAACCTGTTACTACATAATTGAATCTATGTATCTGAAAGCAAGACAAGGACCAAAGTTCTCATAGACTATCACAACTTGGAGATGACCGGTCACCCTGGCAGACTCAAGACACTCTGAGGAATCAAGAAGAATTATGCTTGGCCCCAAATGGACAAAGACATGGCCGCCTACATTGAGGGCTGTGAGACATGTGGGAGGACAAAAACCTGTAGATCTAAACCTAAAGGCCTGTTAAGACCACTAGACATACCAACAGAACCCTGGCAATCTGTTTCAATGGACTATATTGTAGAAATGTCCCTTTAAACTTGTTCAATGCCATTTTAGTCATAGTAGATAGGTTTATTAAAATGTCCTATTTTGTCCCTACCACCACCCACTGCACTGCCACTGCCACTGAGACAGCTAGACACTTCCACAACTGCATCCTGACCCAACAGGGCATCCCAGCAAAAATCATCACTGACAGAGGCCCCCAATTCACCTCCAACTATTGGACTAAGGTGATGAAAGACTTAGGAGTAAAGCACTGTGTATCCACTTCCTACCACCCGCAGACCAACAGCTGGACGGAACAAGTGAATCAAATACTTGAACAATACCTACAATGCTACGCTAACACCAACCAAGATAACTTGGCCAAGGTGCTACCCATGGCACAGTACGCCTACAATAGCAAAGACCACACATCCACCGGAATGTCCTCCTTTAAAGCCAATTATGGTTTTGACCCATCTTGGGACCCCAGCATTGGCAGTAAAGAGATAAACACGTCAGGGCGGACCTGGATTGAACAGATACACAACACCCAAGAAACCTGTCTTAAGAATCTGACCAGAGCTGTTCAAACTTACAAGGCTTTTGCTGACAAAAAAGGATTCCTGGAAAACCATTGAAGATAGGAGATGACATATATTTGGATTCACAAAATGTGCCTCTGATAGTCCCCTGTTGTAAGTTAGCCCACCAAAGGAGAAGGCCCTACAAGATCACCAAGCTAGTGGGCAAAGTAGCATTCAAACTAGAACTACCCCCTTGTGGAAGATACATAATGTCTTCCACCGTATACTACTCTTCAAAAAAGAAGAAAACTCCCTACCTCACCAGAAACTCAAGACTAACCCTCCTCCCATCCAAGTAGGACACTCTGAGGAATACAAAGTTGAATATATTAATGGAGACCTCAATACTACAAAATGCCACAGTACTACATCAAATGGAAGGGATACCTGCCCAAGGAAAGCACCTGGGAACTGTTAAGCAACCTACCCAACGCCCAGCTGGCCATCCAACAATACCTTGCAAAAAAGACTAGGAAGGAGGGGATCCCTGGGAAGGGGATGATGTCATGAATGACATTTCAATACTTGTATTGAAAACCTGGGAATTGAAACCCGGGTCTCAGAGAAAGCCTTATATTGACCAGAGTGGACAGGAAACCGCCCAACTGCCAGTTGGGTCAAACCCTGGACCACCAGAGATAGATGACCACAAACAGGGGGAACATAAACCTGCCAACCTGCCAAGTGTCAATAATGGAGGTTTGAAATCAACATTGGAGACCCTGGTCTTTGCTTGGGCAATCCATATCCTATATTATCAAGTTAGCACCCATCCTATGGTGGGCATTACCCTCTGGCCCGGCCATATTCTGTCCCAAGCCAACCAATGCCTCTACCTATGCCTGGCTTCCTGACAAAACCACAAACAAAATGAGCTGACACAGCAAGTGAGATGGATGGATGGATGCTGTTCTAGAGTATATTATAATCCAATCAGGATTCATATGAGGCAACAATAAAAGGACTAAAATGAAACAAAATTTGAGCAATATATAAGTGAGATTTCACAAGCACAAAACAAAATGAAGTCACACAAGATGTGTAGTATGAGCAGCCTAAAATAGAAAAATAACAGTTTAACAGCCAATCAACAGCTATCTAATTTAGGATAGAGGCATTTTACTCATTTTTTATGGCTCCAGATTTGTATGGAATGGTTTTGAGAACCTTCAAAATATGGACTCAAGATTACAATAAAAATAAATCATAAAATTTTAAACTTTTACTTTTAGTGATTTTATTCTAGGTTTTTTTACAATGTTTTTTACTAGAAAAATTTTGGACAGCACCATCAACCAAGCCAGCAGCATCCAAGCCAGCTTCAATGAAGGTGAGGCTCAGAGCGTGGAGGCACCCAATTACACCCAAGCCTTTGATGAGGGTAACAAAGAAGCTGACCTGTACCTGATCACTGACCCCTATGGCTTTGACTTTTTCAGTAGTCACTTAGTGTTTAGCTCTGCCCCCGCTCCTGTACCCACCCCTGCACAAGCTGCTCACCAACCAACTAATCAGGATGGCAACTTTGATTTGGAAAAAATTCCTGCCATAAGCCAACCTGTCCCCCCTACAGCCAATCAGGCTTCAGCTCCCCTGGCCCAGCGCCCCAAACACAGAATTGTTACTGCTCAGATTCTTCAGGAAATTGTGGCACTGAACCTGCAGGGTCTGTCCTTGGACAAGATTACCAGCCAATTGCAATTTACCCAAGCTACTGTCATGCAGGAGTTCAACAACCTAATGAACAAGGGGGATCTGATTGGGATGGCCAGGAAGCCAAAGAAGAAGATCAACTCCCAGATCACTGAGGCGTACCCAATAATGCTCAATCTTTTGCAGCAGAACCCCAATATTCCCCTGACCCAGGTCTATAAACAGCTTGCACACCATGTCATATGGGTTTCTGAGCGCATGGTGCAGCTATAGATGTATGTTAAAGTGGCATCAGTCTGTGTGTTAATCAATGTTGCTGGCAACCAATGGGATAGCAGTGAGGATTCTCCATATGATCCTGCCATTGAGTCCACCCTGGTTTGATGCCTAACAAGTTTATCCAATGACATCATGTTCATTGCCTACTACAAGCTATTGATAGCTCTCAACAATTTTGGCAAGCAAGGAAGAGCCACCACCTAAAAAGGAAGCAGGTCAAGAAGGGGACATTAATTGGTGCATTTCTGGCTGTTTTGGCCAAGGGTTTTGTCTACTATTGGACAAACCCAGATTTCACCAATGGCTACAAGTACAGCCACATCCTTGTTAGATTGCTTGACTCCTGGGATAGCTCAAATCCCAAACACCAGGTTTTCTTGAGCCACCAGATGAGGGTAGCTCCACCGCCCTTGAGGACATCCAAGGACGCGGGCACCAGGCCTCCATATACCCAGCTGGGAATGCTGACATCCATATGGCTGATGTTGTGTTTTTCAAAATTGTATATACAGTTCAGGAGCGCCGCCCTCAGGCTTTTAATGATCTTTATCTTGGGGTCCTAGATCATGATTCTCTTTTTGGTTACCAAATGGTGGCTACTTGTTTGCCCAAATTGTCTTCCATGTGAATATGGGCAACCAATCACAGAATGACAAGAGCCTCCCACCCTGTGCCACAGCTTCCTATCAGCCAATCTAGCCAATGATGGACAAGGAATACCATCAGTGGTATATGGCAGCCATCACACGCAATCCTCCTGCCTTTACCCCCGCCATCACCTCACCTGCCAGCCCCACCCACCCAATCACAGACCCCCAGGCCAGCTTTGCCTCTTTGTCTTCCTTCCCACAATATCCTGCCTACTAGGCATCACTCTTTCCCGCCATCCAATAAACTCTCTGTTGCCAAACATTTTCTATTTATATTATCTTTATTCTGAATTTCAATTGTTCATTTTATATTTGTTTATAGCTGGTTTTATTCTTTATGTTCAGTTTATTTCTATAAAATCATATATTTACTATGCCAGGTATCTAGATCCAGAACACAGTTATTTTTAGCACCCAAACACAGCCCCTTGTATAAAATATTAGCAACAATTTTTGGGATCAGCTAAATTTAAATTAAAAAATTATAGGTTAATTGTGTTTAGATAAAGTTGTTGCTTATCCAAATTCAAAGCCTTAATGCTAAACTTTAAGCCAATCAGGAGCTAAGTGATAAAGTGATTGTTGTGACATAAAGGGTCATTCAATAATCCTTTAGTGCATGTGCACTAATTAATCTGATAGGCTGGATGTTTTGTCATTGTGCGCCATTGCCGCTGTGGCAAGTTGTTGATGAACTAGTGCCCAATCAGCTACTGGGTTAGCACTAGTCCATCAACAACTTGCCACAGTGGCAATGGCGTACAATGGAAAAACATCCAGCCAATCAGATTAATTATTGCACATGCACTAAAGGATTATTGAATGACCCTTTATGTCACAACAATCAATTTATCACTTGGCTCCTGATTGGCTTAAAGTTTAGCATTAAGGTTTTGAATTTGGATCAGCAATAACTTTATCTAAACACAATTAACCTATAATTTTTTAATTTAAATTTAGCTGATCCCAAAAATTGTTGTTAATATTTTATACAAGAGGCTGTGTTTGGGTGCCAAAAATAATATGGCAATTAAGAAAACAATGCCAACACAAAGCAAACAACACATTTTTAGATAAACTTAAAACATATACATAATGGGTAAAAAGATGAGATATTGTAGTAAATGGTAAAACAAAAAGGGATAAACAAAGAGGCAATTTTATCATAATAACATAGCGTTTATTGAGTGAAACCTATAAAAACAAATGTGAAGGTTAGTAAAAAATCATATTTGAGAATTAGAGAAGCTTATGAAGGTCTTGACTTAGCAATTGCTGAGATCATGGAAAGTGACAGTAAGGTCAAAGAAAAAGTCCAGGATGACGTCCCCAAAGGCAAGAAAATTGACAGGGTGACAGCCAAGGCATTAATGAGCAAAATTTCTGACACATCAGAGAAGACCATTGAGTGACTTCTCAACATTAAAAAAACTGTGATCAAGGGCTTGCAATTCAAGTCCTACACCCTTTCTACGCTGTCTGTCTGTACCAATGACCCTTAGATGTATGAACATCTTAAACCAATCAAGAGGGCCCACAAGGAGGACACTGATATGCCTGCACAGCTGATTGCACCAAAGATGACCAAGCCGACAAAGGCTGTGGGCAAGTAGGAAACCCAAGAAGGTAATATAAAAAAGAAAATTAATAAAAATTTGGAAATAATCACCTGTTTTTTTAGAAAACATAAACGGCAAATTACTCCAGGTCCTGGTCCCCTTTGTTCCTGCCACCTTTTATGCCAATTATGCCAATCACGTGGCCAAGAAGCTGTTTATGTCCCCCTGTCTTTCAGAAGCTCAAAGACAGAATTTACAAGACTTTTCTGATGTCCCAGGAGGCTTTAGCTGGGCTGATTTATGGCAAGGGGGCATCTGAGTGGGCAGTTACTGCCTAAAAGGATGCCAAATTAGTCCTCCTTGACCCAGTGGTCCTCAGTAGAGTTTATTGTGGTAAATCCATTGAGCTTGTTTGGGACCTCCTGGCAATGCTCCCATTTAAGAACGTACCAGAGATGGGCCAGGCCCATGCGGCTGCTTGCTTCTGCTTCCAGGTGGAGCACACCCTATCTTACCTCATTGAGAACTTCAGGCGCACATTGGGGAAATTGGCTGTTGCAGATGCAACAGCTGCAAAGAAAACTAAAATCCTCCTTGGGGACTTTGGGCTAGCCTGGAGTGCAGATGAAACAGGGCTCCCCTTGGCAATGGATCTTACCTTTGCAAAGACCAGGCAAAATAAGAAGATCAGTGTGGTCTATAATAAATTATGTGAGTTCACGGAAGCCTTTGCTGGGCAAAGGCTTCACCTCGTGGTTTAACTGAGATATCTTTTCTTTTTTGGGATGCACACCAGCATAGAGGACCTGGACAGGTCCTTCTCAGGATTGACAAGGCCAGGCTCTCCCTGGACAGGAAGAAGGCCCCCAGGCTACAGCTCAGTCAATCACATGATACAGGACACCCTGATCCTGGCAGGGATTTACGGAACTGCAGCACCGCCAGAAATGCTGCTCCTGAACTCCTACCTCACCATCCTCCCTTTTAATAGCCACAGAGAATACTTCAATCAGGGTGTATCCACTGTATACAGTGTGGCAGTGGAGGTTGTACGCCACCTCCATCACTGGGTGGGTACATACCAAAGAATCCACTATAGGCGCCCTCAATAAAAATCTCTTTCCTCAATATAAGCTATACTTTTAAATTTTACTTTTTAAAATAATTAATTTTTCTAATTCTTATTTTAGCAACCAGTTTTTGCAAAAAAAAACTCCTGGAGAAGGTCTCTATAAAAGCATAATAATATGTGTTAATAAAATTTATTTCTATTTTGTACACTTTACATTTATTTTTTAATTTCATTTTTATATTTATTTGACAAGAGTGATATAAATATATATGCGTAATCCAGTATCAAGTGTTTGGAATAGCCTCTGAGGCCATAATAAAATAATTTAATATATAATAAATAAATTAAGAATCTTTATTGATGGTCCCACTGAATGTGATTGCAGGCTTGGAAGCTTCTAAATATAAAATGATAATTAATAAATCTTAAATAGCAAATTAGAGAATATAAAAAAGTCAGAAACACTAAGCCTTTAATTGATTGGCTGTTGAGCAAGGCACACAGGGAGAAATGAATCAACATGGCCATAGAATTTGGCCGCTGTCTCAGCTGGAAGGGTGTGGATCCTGGCCTGGAGCAAATCAAACAGGTCCTCAGTCCCAGTTGGGGTCCCTTGCTTTACAACTTTCTTGAGCCACCCAAAGACTTCTTTAATGGGATTTAGGAAGGGCAAATAGGCGGGGAGGAAGAGAAGTCACAAATTTGCTGTGGCCAATTGCTGGGGGCCCACTGCAATGCTGGTGTCAATCTTTGGAAATTCAGCAAGAATATATACCACTTTGTGGAGACCAACGTTGTCCAACACAATGAAATTGGTGAAGCCCAGGCTTGTGTGCCTTAGGTGCTCCTGGACCAATCAGAGAAATGATAGAAAGGTCCTGCTGTTATGCAAACCCAATATCATTTGGTAGAGCTCGACCCCCTTTGGACCAAGGAGAGCCACCATTGAGTAGGCTGTGGCGCAGACTGCAGCATGCCAAGCCATCCTGTCATTGGAGCCTTTGAGGACATACCCATTGCACATTGACGAGGCAAATGCCAATTTGTCAATATAAATAAAATTTGACCGTTCCCTTGGCTTTGAGGGCAGTGTACGCCTTTGCGTAGTTTTTCTGGACATCAATGTTAGAAGTGCTGTTTTAGTTGTAGGGAGATACCCCAAGTTTTTTCCAAGAAAATCATATTCCCTTTGCCAGATGGTAGTAAAAGGAAATCAAAGCCCCAATTCCAAAAGTAGATTTTGACCATGGCTGGTATATTTGCCAGTTCAAGATGGCAGTATCAGGTTATCCACTGGCATATTGCCCATTTGTGCTCCTTGGTGAGCATAGTGGAAACGCGCAAGGATTTCTCCGTAACAAGAACTCACCCAGTCTCAATTAAGGTGTTGAATGTCTTGGAGGCATACTTGGGATCCACCCCAAAAAGGGCCACAGTGGCATGTAATTACCAGATTCCTATATGAGCTGGAGAAGGATGATGTACTTTATATCAGGAATGCGCTTCTGAGCGGACTTTGTGGGTTCAGATGAGCCAGGATCCTGATTGCTGACAGGCTTGAAAGGCATGGGTACCTTGGTGTAGAACACATAAACTTTTTTAACACTACCTGCCCCTATGTGTTTCTATAGAAATTGGTCTTGTCATTGTCTTCTTGGTTGCCATCACTGACATAAGGCTCATAAGTGGTGTCAAACACAGGATTCACCTTCTCCATCATGCCTCTGGGACTGCTTCCTGGTGGTACACAGGGTCAAATACAAAAGAGCTAAGTTTGATATCCTTGTTTCTAATTTTTTGATTGTGGTAACCTTAATGAGCTTCCAGGTCAGCTTAGGGACCCAAAGGGTGATGCTCCACACCCTAGAAGCTTGTGCTCCTTGAGCTGGCTATGTCAGTGCAGCATCACTATTGAACTCTACTCTCCCATCTCCTTCCTGAGTAGGCACTTGCATTGCACCAAATATGTTCTTTTTCCTGAAGGGGCAACCACAACTGCGGCGCTCAACGGGTCCATTGGTACTCTGTTGTTGTGTTTCTTCCATTTTGGGAATTTATAAATGTTGAGTATATACTTATGGGAAGTATAATAAACAAGATAAAGGGGAAAATTAAGAAGAGAATGATACTTTATTTGATATGAATATATGATAATATATAGTATCATGTAAAGCCACATACTGTCCATGTACATCATGGGAGTCATGGGGCTTATCAGAGTAATGTTCCTCTTAAGTCACAAGGCTTAATCAAGTTGTGTTCCATTTAGGACCAGGATTGAGTGATCCTCATAATAGATTGTAAAATAATAGTAGTGCCACTGACTTAATGATTAGTCAGTGAGCCATCTGGTGACTCATTTGGTGAACTACTCAGGGCGTTAATTCCCCAAGAGGAAGTAATTAAAGATGTTGTAACATCTCACACTGGGGTTCTGGAAGGTGAAACCTTGGGAATTTTCTTGAAAGTGTTGGGAATACATGCTTGGTATTGATCTAGTTTGGCATTGGGAACAGAGAGTCTGGAGTTGCGCTGAGCGGCTCTTGCTTTGCACATGCAAAAGCAGTTGAGATGCATGCGCTTTGGTTCAGTTCAAGTGCCCTTTTCTTTAATGAGGTAGATATTGTTAGGTTTGACCTCCATGCCAATGCCTGGCCCACATAACCCAGGATCCAACTTATGCTGATTGTGGTTGACAATCCAGATTTTGTCCCCAACTTGAAATCTTTCTTGTTGAAGTAGGATTGTCTCTCTCTTGATATTTTTATGTTCCATGTCTTCCTGGTCTTTCCTAGCATGCTGTAAGTTGGATTACTGTTATCTGGCACCATTTTTAGGCAGAGTTAATTGTGGTCCTGTGGTCATACTAATATGGGCAGGCTTTTTCCCATAGACAAGTTCATACAGGCTTTTGCCCGTGTTGCAGTTGACTTGTGTCCTGCATACCATGAATGCTGTTGGCAGCATGCTGACCCAGGATTTTGGATTGTTAGTGGATAACTTAATGAGGGCTTCTACTAGTGAGCTGTTTAGTTGTTCTACTTTTCATTTGCTTGTGGGTTGTACAGGCTGGCTGTGATGTGTCTTATTCCATTTTTGGCAAGATACATGTTGGTGTTAATGGCCTGGAGTTTGGTGCCTCTGTCTATGATCAGAAGGTTGGGTTTTCCAAACTTGGCTATGATTCCTTTACCAATAAATTCTCTCAAATCATTGACTTTGTGTTCTTTTGTAGCTTGTGCCACATGCTATCTGGTTGCATAGTCAATATCTGTTATGATGTACTTTTTACCTTTGTTCTTGCCAGGCATTGGTCCCACAATATCCAGTGACCATGCCTTGAAGGGTTGTGTGAAGGATACTGGTATTACTGATTTGTGTGATGCCTTGGTTCAGGCGTACTTCTCACAGACTTTGCATTGTTTCAGTACTTCCTTGATATCATATAACATGTTGGGACACCAGTAGTGAGTCTTGAGATACTTGTGCAATTTCCTGCTACAGATGTGGCCCAGATCTCCGTGATATTGGAGGATTGTGTCAGTCTTCTGTGTTGATGGGACGTAGGGTACAGTGTTACCATTTGAAAGTATTTGGTGTAGCGTACTATAGATTGTTTTTGAAAAGGTGTTTGTTTTTGAAGGCCTTCTCTTGGATGTGCATTGGTGGTGCTAGGTGGGAACCCTTATTGGAGATTCCCCATAATTAACATGGGCCAATCAGGGTCCTCATCAGTGCGTAGAACATGTTTATTGTATAGGCTTGATAGGGTGTCTGCAGCAAGTATTTCCTTGCCTAGCTTGTATTCAATTATCATGGGGTACCTCTTTATGAGGCTCATCTATTCAGCTTGTTGTCTTGATAGTTGTTGTTGTGTTTTGAAGAATATCAATGACTTGTGGGCGGTTAGCACTTTGAATATTTGTGCATCTTCCAGATAACATTGCCATTTAATGAAGCAGTACACAATAGCTACCAGTTCTTTGTAATGAATTGTATATCTTTGTTCACCATCAGAAAGTTTGCTTGACTTTTATGCTACAGGGAGGAAGTCCTTTTCTGTAGTTTGGATTCAGAGTACCCCTTCTATGGCATAACAAGATGCATTGGTTTTCAGCTCCTATACTCCTTCACAATTTGGATATCAGAGGATAGGGGCAGTGATCATGTGCTCTTTTAGCTGTTGGGAATACTGGCCTATTAGTGGTGTCCATACAATTTTTTGTTATCTTGCCTGTGATTGTGGATAAAGGGGCAGTAAAGGCGCCCCAGTCAGGTATGAATCTTCTGACAGGCTAAAATGCTTAGGAATGTACAAAATTCACTCTTATTTTGCGGTGCTGGTATGTTGGTTATGGCTCATATCTTTTCTGGGTCTGGTTTCACTCCATCCTTGCTGTTAATGTATCCTAAAAATGGGATTTCTATTGAGAAGAAGTCACATTTTGAGGGTTTGGCAACAAGTTGGTTTTTTGAGGGTACAAAGGACCAGAAAAACATCAACAGTGTTGCGTTACATTTGGACTGTATAAGATTATGTTGTCTAGGTAGATGATTGCTCTTTTTCCAGTGTCTTCCTTGAAAATTTCATTCATAAAGGTTACAAAGGTGCTTGGAGTGTTTGTCATGCCAAAGTTGAGGACCACACACTCAAAAGAACCATACTTTGTTCTGAATACAGTTTTTGGTATATCTTCTGATTTTAATTGTATTTGGTAATAACCTGCTGTCAAGACAACTTTTGTGAAGACTTGGGACCCCCAGGGTGTCAAAAAAGTTGTCAATCAGGGTCAGGGGATACCTGTTCTTAATTGTGACCTCATTGAGCGCCCTGTAGTATGTGACTAGGCGGATTCCCCCATTCTTTTTTGCCACAAAGAAGACGGCTGCACCAAAAGGTAATTTGGACGGTCAAATGAGGCCTTTCCCAAGGGCTTTGTTGAGGTAGGATTTTAAAGCATTGTATTCCTGAGGTGTGAGGCAATAAATGGGGCGTGCCTTGGGGACACTTCCCTTGAGGTCAATTTTGTGTTGTATGCCCCTATCAGGCAATATACCTGGTAAAGTTTCTTGGAAAACAGAAGGGAATCTAATGGCTAGCTTTTATCAAATGTGGTCTCTCTCACGTCTAGTTTCTGTACTTTTAAAGTGGATAACCTCATATATGCAGGAGTTTCAATTGATTTTGCTGGGATTGGTTTCCTGTTCTGTTTCCATGATTCTCACAAATAAATGGTCCTTCATGAGTTTATCAATATGAGTTGGCTAAACATGATGGTGTACCTTGCCTTGTTGTATGGTGAGGGTAGCGCTATCCCAGTTGATATGAGGTTTGGTCTTTCTCATCCAATCTAAACCAAGTATAACATCATACTTAGGGATTGGTATGATAGGGTCACTGACTGTAGTCTGCATTTCTCCAATTTTGGCACAGAAGGGTTTTGCTTCCTTGGTGACTGGTGTGCTTCTATTGTCTGCCATAATAACTTTTTTGATATTGCTTTGGGCTGTGGGTAGTTTCATGAGGTTGGCAATTTTTTTCCAACAAGGATTGGTCTGCTCCAGTGTCAAATAGTGCTGTGCCCTGATATCTTCAAAAGAGGAAAGGATAAGTGAGGAGTTTATTTCCTGTTTGGGCAGCAAACAGAAGAGGATTACTGGAGGGTACTTGGATCATGGTGATTGAGTACATGTCTTGGTCCTTTTACAAGTCTTGTAAATTGGGGAAGGGCGGCTTGCCTAAGCACTACCCTGAGCTTTCCCCCTCCTCATTGGTTTCTTCAGTGCTTGCTTGATTAGCTTGCACAGTGCAATTCACGTTTCAAGGATGGATATTATTAGCTCAGCTGTTCTTCTTGTTAGGTTGAGGGTCCTTTTTAGCTGTAGGGATCTCCTTTTGTTTATTTGTTGCATGCAGGTTGTCAGACTTCTGTGCCGCGCACTTTCCCTCCAAGAATTCACCCTGGAGGTTCTTACAGCAGGTTTTATCAAACTGACGTCTGATGTGTGTAAGAAGACCATTGTAGAAGTCCAATTGTGACCCAGCCTCATCAAAGTTAATAGTGTTGGGAGCTTGGTCATGTAGGTCTCCATATGCTGCAATATATTCCTCAATTGTTCCAGTCATTTTGAAGGTTCTGAGTTCTGTAATAATTACTACGTTGGAATCCTTCATGGCAAATCTTTCAAAGAAGGCGTCTATGAACATATCCCAGTCTTTGTAGTTATTGGGGTGTTTTTTGAGCCATTTGCTTACAAAGAGTGAGGCAGCCCCTGTGATACAAAGGGATATCTCCCTGGCCCAAAGTCTGTGGGGGTAGCCTACTTGTGTAAACTTGCTTTCAGTGCTTTGAATCCAGAGGTTGGCGTTTTCCTGAAAATGTCCCAACCTCTGCTGAGCGTAGTTGTTGAAATACAGTGTCAAGTATCTCATTTGTCTGCAAGGTTAAAGTTGGAGGCAGGTTCAGGAGTTTACAGGTGTTGAGGAGATCATACTGTTTGGTAGGGACAAGGATGTTGTTGAAGACAACAAAAAACGTAGGGACATCCTGTCCTTCTTTGTAGTCTCTCCAACCTGCAGGAAGTGCCATTTGCTGGGTTATATTCTTGGGAGGAATTCCCCCTTAAAGTTGTTTTGTAACTGTGCTGTTTTAGCAGAGTTACATGGGGAAAATATTTAGAAGATAGATAATAATCTTTATTGTGAGATAGTGATTATATAGTTCATGTGAATTAAGGATAACAGGAACATGATTGGTGATCACACAGCTGGATGGAAGAAGGGGGTGGCTTGATCCTGGTAATGAGTCAAGCGCCAAAACAAGGTATCCACCAGGAAGGATCATCATCTGTTCATGTTGTTGGATTTAGTAACTCAAGTTGACTTCCTAGTCTGGCTTCAAGTGACCAGATAATTGGATTGCAGGTCACAAACCCGCTTGGTTGGAACCTTGCTGGCGGGTCAAGCCTGTGGTTTTGACACCCCCCAACTGAAGGTCAGCCTCCTCTGGGGGCAGGTTGTCAGGGAGGTTGTCAGGAGCCCGGGCGCTGTATTGAACTAGTTGCTGTTCTGTGGCAGGCAGGGCAGTTTCTTGTTGTTTCTGTCTTGCTTTGCAGGATCATAGGCAATCATGGTGTAGGGTCTTGTCTTGCTTACATTTTCCAAGCACTTGCACAAGGTAAGTGTTATTGTTGTTTACATTCAGAATGATTGCTGGCCCCACTTTTTCAGGTTGTAGCTTGCTCTTGTCAACATTCATGACCCATACTTTTCCCCCAACTTCATGTCTATTGCGGATGGGGACAAATTTCTTTTGCAGACATTCTTTCTCCTTTGCTGTTTGCTTGTTGTTAGCCTCTATTACTTGAGGGTCTGAGCATGGAGGGACTTCACTTGGAATTTTCAGTTTAGGTCCTGTCAATGCTTGAGTGATATTTGGCTGTGTGCTGTATACCAGTTCAAACAGGCTTTTCCTGGTGGATCTGTTCACTTGGGTTTGACACACAAATAGCAGTTGGTAGCTGCTTATACCAGTCTTCAGGTCTCCCAGCTGTGAGTTTGGCTAAGGCTTGTACAAGGCTACCGTTAAGCTGCTCCACGCGTCCATTGGCCTATGGATGGTATGGTGTTGTCACAGTGTGCTAATTTTTGATGACTGTTTCCTTTGTTATGTCAGTGATGCCAGGGGGGAAACCTTTGTCCTTAGTTTGTAGCACTAAGAGAGGCCAGTCTGGGTTGAGCCCATTCTCTTCTTTTGAAGCACAGACATACAGGAGGGACAGATTGTCTGCCATGGCAAGCTCGGCCCCAGGTTTGTACTGGATGAGCATGTTAAATATCTCCAATAGTTCTATCCACCGCGCTTGGCGGCGTGACAGATTTGCTTAAGTCTTGAAATAAATGAGGGACTTATGGTTGGTTAATGCTGTGAATTCTTCCTTTTGTTCTAGGTAACAGCGCCATTTGACTAGGCAGTGTACAATGGTCAACAGTTCTTTGTCATGGATAGGGTATCAACACTCACCATCTGTCAATTTTTGCAATTCATAAGCTACGGGCAGGAAGTCACTGTCACTATTTTTGATTTGTACTACTCCCCCAATGGATGCATCTGGGGCTTCAGTTTCCATTTGGTATTTCCCGTCACGTTTGGGGTATTGTAGGATGGGAGCTGTTGTGAGTTTCTCCTTGAGGCGTCTAAAACAGAGGTCATGTTGGGGGGTCCACACAAACTTGGACTTGGCGCCTGTTATAGCGGATAAGGGGGCAGTCAAAACGCCACAGAAAGGTATGAAGTGTTGTACATAGGCTACCATCCCCAAGAAGGTGCAGAGTTCTGACTTATCCTTGGGTGGTGGCATCTTGTAGATGGCCTGTATCTTTTGACTGTTGGGTTTGATGCCATCCTTTGAGACTATGTGTCCCAAGTAGGGTAGTTGCTCACAAAAGAACTGACACTTGGAGGGCTTGGCCAACAGTTTGTGCCATGCCAAGGCAGCAAAGACTGCCTCTAGGTCTTTGTGGTGTTGTTCCACTGAGGGGCTGTAGACAATAATGTTGTCTAGATACACTAGGGCATGTTTGCCTATGTGGGGCGCAAATACTTTGTTCATGAAGGTTACAAAGGTGGTTGGGGCATTGGTCATGCCAAAATTGAGCACCACACATTTGTAGGAGCCGTATTTAGTGCAGAAGGCTGTTTTGGGAATGTCTTCCTCCTTAATACAAATCTGATTGTAGCCTGCAGTTAGATCAATCTTGGATAAGACGGTGGCTCCTCCCAAGGCATTAAAGAGGTCCTCAATCAGTGGCAGTGGGTAACAATTCTTAATGGTAACTTTTTTAGGGCGCAGTATTCTGTGACCGGATGTAAGGTACTGTCCTTCTTAGTCACAAATAATACAGCAGCCCCAAAGGGAGACTGTGAGAGGCAAATAAGTCATTTTTCTAATGCCTCCTTGAGGTAGGCGCATAAGGCATTGCCTTCATTTGAGATCAGCCTGTAGATGGGGCGCGCCTTGGGTACAGACCCTTGAGTTAGATGGAGTGCTGAATATGCTTTTCAAGGGGCAGCCCAGGTAGCGCTTCCTTGAAGATTTCTGGATGGCGGGCCACAATGTTGCGGTCCTGAGGCGTGGAGGTATCCCGGTGGTCCTTGAAGTGTATGATCTTGTAATGGCAGGAGTCCCAGTCAATTGCCTTCAGGTTTTTCTTCTTGTCCTGGGTTTCTGTGATACATACAAAGACGTGGTTGCGTAGCAGTTGGTCCACAGAGTCAGGGTAGATCTGGTGGTTGACACCTTCACGCTTGATGGTCAACACTGAGGTTGCCCAGTCTACGTGAGGGTTGTTCTTCTGTAACCAGTCTAGTCCCAGTACAATGTCAAACTTGGGAAAGTTGATGACAGGACCTTGAATGGTGGAGTGAAGGTTCTTAAGCATAACAGAAAAGGGGGAAGCTTCCTTTGTCACAGCAATGTGGTGTTTGTTAGCCAGGACCACATTTTTAATCCGCAAAGGATTAGTGGCCAGCTTGCACTTATCCACAAAGCTACTGTTGACTAGGGTTCAGTCTGCGCCCGAGTCCAGGAGTGCTGAGCCTGTGTAACTGCAAAAGCAGAAAGGATAGGTCATCCATTTTTTGGGATGTCTGGCAATGGTGTACAGTAACAGGTCCTCCAAGGGCACTTGGATTATTGGGCATTGATCTATGTCCTTGGGTTGGTATTCATCATTGGGCAAGTCAGGAGTTGCGTGGGGAGAGCTTGGCTTGCTTAGTGCTCTCCCCAGGCTTTCCCCTCATCTTGGTTGCCTTGTGTGGCAGTGACACAGAAATGGGTACGGTTTGATTGGCCATTGTTTCCATTTCCATGCTCATTTGAACCCAGGGTTTGTGGTTGGCGTTGTTCCCATTGCCCCCAGGAGGTGGTCAAGAGGAGCGCCCACCTGGATGGGAAACATTGGGTTTTTCTTGTTTCCCAGTTTGTGCCTTATGCAGTGCGTTGGATGTTTGCTCTGCTTTCTCCGCTTCACAGTGCAGGCTTTGTAGGTTGGTTACCTGATCTAGGTTCACATGTCTCATCACATGCAACTTAAGGGTGTCATAGTACATGAGCTGTGTGGCTGGGGTGTCAAAGACCATGTTGGATGATTCAAAAAGACAGAGTTACTTGTAGGTGCGGGTGAGTTCCTTTACAGTGCCTGTCTGGGTCAGGTTCTTTACTTGGCGTATGATCATGAGTGCTGTATCTTTAAGCACAAATCTTGCCAGGAAGTCTTGATTAAAGGTATCCCAGTTTTTGTTGGTGTGCTCTTCATGCCACTTGTTGCACCAGGTGCCAGCATCATGGGTCAGGCAAATGGAAATTTCTGCAATCCAAAACTGCTGTGGGCATTCCATCTGAGCCAGCTTGCTCTGGGCGGACTGGATCCATGCGGCGGCATTGTTGTTGTTAGCCCCAGCAAAAGGTTCCAAGGCAGCGCTTTGTAGTCTTTGGGCTACATAGGCGGGCATGGTGGTTTTGTTGGCTGGTTGCAGCATCAAGGAGGGTGCCTGAAAGAAACCTTGTGCAGACATGGTGTTGAAGGCGGGTAGTGGGATCACCATGTTCTGGTAAAGGACAAAGCCATCAGGTATCTTGGCGCCAGGGGTGTATGAGGTCCAGTCCAGCAGAAGGCCAGACATGATTCTGTCAAGGATTTGTTGGCCGCGGCGCGTGCGGGCAACAGGCAGAATTTTTCAAGATAAGGTAGGATGGAGAGCCTACCTGTGCTACCAATATTGTAACTGTGCTGTTTTAGCAGAGTTACATGGGGAAAATATTTAGAAGATATATAATAATCTCTATTGTGAGATAGTGATTATATAGTTCATGTGAATCAAGGATAACAGGAACATGATTGGTGATCACACAGCTGGATGGAAAAAGGGGGTGGCTTGATACTGGTAATGAGTCAAGCGCCAAAACAAGGTATCCACCAGGAAGGATAATCATCTGTTCATGTTGTTGGATTTGGTAATTCAAGTTGACTTCCTAGTCTGGCTTCAAGTGACCGGATAATCAGATTACAGGTCACAAACCCGCTTGGTTGGAACCTTGCTGGCAGGTCAAGCCTGCGGTTTTGATAGTTGCGTAGGTGTGGATAACTTACCTGTGCTACCACTGTCAAGTATATACTTCTGGGAAGTATAATAAATGAGATAAAAGGGAAAATTAAGAAGAGAATGATACTTTATTTGATATGAATATAGGATAATATATAGTATCATGGGAAGCCACATGTTCTCCATGTATGTCATGATAGTCATGGGGCTTATCTGAGTAATGTTCCTCTTAAGTCACAAGGCTTAATCAAGTTTTGTTCTGCTTAGGATCCAAAATGTTGGATTCCCATGATAGATGGCTGAATGATAGTAGTGACACCAACTTAATGATTAGTTGGGGAATCATTTGGCAAGTCACTTGGGTTTTAATTTCCCAAGAGAGAGTAATTGAAGATGTTACAATAGCATACAACATTTGAGTGGTTTTGCTTACATATTGAGTTGTATTGTGTTTTGTTTTGGGTTTGAGTTTTGAATCATCACACTTGGGTTTATTTTGACACCAATTTACATAGTGAACATGTGTACACCAAAGGTCATCACACATCATTTGGTTTTTGAATCAATGTATTTTGGATAGTATTTTGAATTTGTCTTGCTTGGCGTGTAAGCAATTCTTTGCTGTGTTGACCCATTATGTCCATTAACACCAAAAATCCCTGTTAACAGAGTGTCTATTTTAACCTGATAGTTGGACTTTGCTTAAATCTGACATCAGTTTTTTAAATCTGAGGTATTTTTGGTTGTTGCCATAGCTTTTAAAACTACTTTATTGACTGATACTGTAAATTCAGAGCCTAAATGTAAAATGTGGGGTTGTGAAATCCTTGGTCCAAATTCCAAATTGCATTTGCAGGATGGCCTTATTTTAATAAAATCAAATTCTTTGTATTTTTATTTGAATGTTTCATACTGCAGGAACTCATAGACATGTTGAAAATTTCAAGTTGAGGCTCATATTTTAAATGGATGAAATGAATTAACTGGAACCATATTTGAAGTGTTCAAATCCATCAACCATTTTCATTAAGTTTACTATATTTTTTTAATTTCAGGATTGTCAAATCCATGAACCAAATTTCAAATCACAAAAAAATGCTAGTAGTAAACTCAAATATTAATTGCAGATACTGTAATCAAATTTTAATACACATTAAGCACAATAGGAAACACAAACCCATATTAAGAAGCTCCACTATGACTAAAATCAAATTAAAAATTCAATTTTGATAACCATGTTTAGACATAAAAATAAATGAAATGTGAAATTGTATAAACCTGTAAATAATATAATATTATACACTTTAAAACACTAATATAGAAATTATTTTACAATTCAAGGCTAAATAAAGAGAAAACAACTACCAAAACTAAACCTAAAATCTAAATGAAGCACATATTTAATCTAATATATATTTTTTATGGTCAGTGTTGTTTTTATACTTCTGGGAAGTATAATAAACAAGATAAAGGCAAAGATTAATAAGAGAATGATACTTTATTGGATATGAATATAGGATAATATATAGTATTATGGGAAGCCACATGTTATCCATGTATATCATGATGGTCATGGGGCTTATCTGAGTAATGTTCCTCTTAAGTCACAAGGCTTACTCAAGTTGTGTTCTGCTTAGGAGCTGGATTAGGTGATCCCTGTAATAGATGGTCAACTGATAATGGTGCCACCAGTCTACTGGCTGGTTGGTGAGCCATTAAGTGACTCATTTGGTGAACTACTCAGGGAGTTGATTCCCTGAGAGGGAGTAATCAAAGATTTTGTGACAACAGACTATCCCATTCCCAACCAGCTCCTGCACCAGCCCGCAGGGCAGCTTGTCCATGAGGGCTCCTCAGAGAGTCCAAGAATAGGCCTAGAACACAGCTCAATGAGAGTAATGGCAATACATAGGCCTCCCAAGGTGTCAGCCCCAGCCAACCACCTCCTGCGTCACAAGCCAGGAATAGTAGCTTAAATTCTAGAAATAAGCCACTCTCACAGCCTGCTACCAAAGTTTCCCATACCAAGGTCATTGGGAACAATGAGGTTACATACACCCCAACTTTTTACCCTGTTGTAACACGTCCCTGCATTCAATTCCCAGAGTTGCCACTTCCCACCCCCACATTTTTGACATCTCATATGAGCTATTGAACACAACTGACGAGATATCTGTGACTGTTGTGTATTCAACAATTGATGGCACCACCACAGGAAATAATGATCTCATCTTATACACAAAGGTCCCCATACCATGTGTTGAGCCAGAAAGCTTGGATACTGTGATACCCACCAAGGGCAGGCATCAGTTGTTGGATAGTGAGTGTGAAGCTCTCCTCAACTGCCTAAATAGAGGAAAGGCAGTTTGGAATATTTTGCACAATTTAGTGTCACAGCCAGATATATTGGCAATATCAACAAAAAGCATGGCGGCACTGGGCAAATAGCCAAATCCACCAAGGCTAAGCGGCAGCCCAAACTCTTGCAGCCTGTGCATATTGACGCAATAAAACAATGGGTAGCCAAGGATTGCCACATGGACACACTTGCTGGCCAATCTATGTTGGCCACAGAGTTTGGGCTTTCTGTTTCTAAAACCCTTGTCTACAAGACCATGGTCAATCTTGGCTTCTCCTGGAAAATATTGGGTGTTTCTCTGTACAACCAAAACAGCAAGAAGACCATTGAGGATTACCACAATTATGAAAAGAACTATCTGGCCCTAAAGAATAATGGGAATGTCTAATTCTTCTACATTGATAAATTATTGTTTTCCTCTTCATTAAGGTCTAGTCATGGGTGGATCAAGAAGGGGTCCAAGGATGGTGTATCACGTTGTGCAGCTGTCTGTTACCAAACATTTCTTTGGTAGCGCTTCTTGATCCCTGCAGTTTAGACCAATATCAGATGATTAAGGGTTTCCACAACAGCAGGATATTCCTTGATTTTTTTTCCAAAACTGTCAAGGACTACCTTTGGATTAATTATTGAGGCACAACCAACATTGTTGTGCTTGATAATGTTGGGCTCCAGAAAAGTGGATCTGGTTGTTTCCAAGTTCCCACCCATTGACAAAAACAGCCACACCCCTAACCACTGCCTTGCTGACTGTCCAATGAGACTCCTCTTCCTCCTACCCTATTATTCATTTCTGAATCCAATTGAGGAGGTGTTTGGTTGAATCAAGATTAAGGTAAAGAAATGCCTCCCACAGGACACCAAAAATCTCTTCAATATCCTTAAGGCCAGCCCATTCTTGATGTCACCCTATGTGGTTGTGACTGTACTGTAGTCATGTTGGCTGTGATTTCACAAAGAGGTTGAATTGTGATAAATTTAATAGGTTGAAATTCAAAACAATAGGATTGGCTTTGGAGAGACTTTCCAGCGTAGTAATGGATTACCCAGGAATCAATTAGGCTGTACTAATTGAGGACCAAAATGAATATCTGAACAATTCAGATTATGAGACTAGGTGTCTCAAACCGTCTAATTAACTAAGGAGGTTAATTGATACATAGGAATCAATTAGGCTGTACTAATTCAGGGCCATAATAAATAATCTGAACAATTCAGATTATGAGACTAGGTGTCTCAAACTGATTGATTAACTGGGAAGGTTAATTAATATATGCTGGGAATATAATTAATGAGGATTTAATTATATTGTTTAATTTCCTTGACTGTGTCAAAAAGTTTGTTTAAGGTTAGCCAAAAGTGAACCCCCAAAAATTTGGGTTAAAAGCGCTGTTTTGGAAAATTAATTAGGTTAGAAGTGCTGTCTAATTGATTTATAAAGTGCCAAGGCGCCGCCTGGTTCAAGTTTTGAAGCGTTTTAATGGGTTTTAATGCAAAAAGCCATTGGATGCAAAAAAAAACTAAATATAGACAATGATGTCTATGCATTCAGGATTGATCAGCTGGTTCCCAGTTGGAAAAAGGATAGCTTAGATCAGGAATACATATATTCTACAGGGGTTTGACGCCATAAGTCCGGAATGCTTCAAGCCAAAGCAATACATTTCCACGGAAGGAATCAGGTGATTATGGAATGTATTAAGGCACATTATTATAGGTTAAGAGTGTGAAGATCTTTTAGGGAAAGATCTAGGTTTGGATGACTCAAATGTCATAGACCAAGTGATGAATCATAGGTTGATTAAAGAATTGGAGGGGTTTTCAGCCAAATATGCCCTGAATGATATATAAGCAAAAACATAATAATAATTAATAAAAAAGGATAATTATGTGTGAAAATGGTTGCTTTTCCCTCAATCATTTTATGCGTTATGTTTTTGACTTTTAACTGAAAGAAGACTACCATGGAATGAAAGAGATGGTATGCAGCTAAGACTATGGGAAGCAAAAAACGTGGAAGTGATCACCAGATGACAACAAGTTTAACGCCAAAATTGCTTGCCCAGAATCCAAGATCATCAAAACTTACATAAAGGATTCCCTGTCAAACTGTAAAAGAGTCAGACCGGGATAATGAAAAAGCAAGCATGAATTCCTGAATCTGTCACAGCGGTGGCAGTTTTTTACAAGCACTCACAATCCTTTCTCCCCAAAGCTCTTGCTTCTGAGCCAATCAAATAAAGGGGTGTTCCAGGCTATAATTTTTTAATAAGACTTGGAAAAAAGTCTTTAATGTTATAATGACTTGATGTTAGTTTGTATTCCAGATATTAAAGACATCAGAAGTAAGCTAAATATAAATAAATATATTAGATGTATAGACTCAGATTTTTATTATAATGCACCAAATATTGTATTGACCATTGAGCTAACAAAAAAATTAAATAAGACAAAGATAGATTAATTTTATTTAAATAAATGTGGACCCTTTTTGGCACAAGGGCATTTATTTTTTAAAGCCACAAATTTGACCTTGTGATTCATCAACTAATTCACAATAATTTAGTGCCATCAAAGCCATCTGATATAAAACCAATGATGTTCACCCAATTGTTGATGATCATTATCTATGACTCATGTTAAGAATAGTAAATCAATCATTGAATTATATTCAAAGAGGAAACAAATTTGTGTTCAAAACAAGCCATTGTTTAAAATGTCAAAACAACAAGGTAAACCCCCCAGAAAGGTTCCAACTAAGCAGAGTTGTGACCTGCAATCCAAATTTCTAGTGACCATAGCCAAAAGTGGAAGTCAGCTCTGGTTTCCAGAAACAGCAACATGAGTAGATAGTGATTCCATAAAGTGGATACTGCAATTTAGAGCTTGAATCTTTACAAGGATCAAGCCACCCCCTAACCATCCAACCAAGTGATCACCATAATCATGTTCCTGATATCCATGATTCACTTAAACTATATAATTCATATCTTCTAATAAATATATCTACCTAGTTTCTAATAATTTTCCCTCTTGTAACTTTGCTAAAGCAGAATAGTTACAACATTGGTAGTAGAAGTAGGTTCTCCATCCTATTTTATCCCTCAAATTTTCTGCCTGCTGCCTGTACTTGCCGCAGTCAACAATTCTTCAATAGAATTATGTCTGTCCTCCTGCTATATTGGGCGCCATACACACCTAGTACCAAAATACCTGATGGCTTTGTCCTCTACCAGAAATTGGTGATCCCACTCCCCGCGTTTAATGCCCTGTCCTCCCAAGGGTTCTTCCAGGCTTCTTCCACTATGCCTTGGGCAACTGACAAAAACACCATGCCAGCCTACTTAGCCCAGAGACTTTGAAGTGTGGCCCTGGAATCCTTTGCTGGGGCCAACAATAATAACACCGCTGCATGGATCCAATCTGCCCAAAGCAAACTGGCCCAAATGGAATGCCTGCAACAAATCTGGATTGCAGATATCTCCATTTGACTGACTCATGATGCTGGCACTTGGTGCAACAAATGGCATGAAGAGCACACAGAGAAGAACAGGAACACCTTCAAGAAAGACTTCTTAGCAAGATTTTTGGTGAAAGACACCACACTCATGATCATACGCCAAGTGAAGAATCTAACACAAGCAGGCACAGTGAAGGAGCTCACTTGCGCTTTCAAGGAGCTCTGACTATGTACCCCTGCATATTTGGCATTTGACACTCCAGCCACACATATCATGTGTTACAACGCCCTCAAGTCACACATAATTAGACACATAAACCTGGACCAAGTAACCAACCTGCAAAGTATGTATTGCAAGGCAGAGAAAGCCAAACAAATGTCCAATACCCTCCACAAGGCGCAAACTGCAAAAAGAGAGAAACCCAAGGATTCTCACTCAGCCAGGTGTGCTAATCAACCACCCCCTGAGAACAATAACAACAGCAAAAACCAAAAACCCACAAGCTCAAATGGACATGGAAGTGGGAACAACAGACAATCAAACTGTGCTCATTTCTGTATCACTACCACACAAGACAATCAAGATGAGGGAAAAGCCTGGGGAGAGCAGTAAGAAAGTCAAGCTCTCCCTGCCAAACTTCTGCCTTGCCCAACAATGAGTACCACCCCAAAGATGTGGACCAGTGCCCAATGATCCAGGTCCTCTTGGGAGACCCAGTGCTCTAAATCATCACCAGAAATCCCAATAAACTGATATCCTATCCTTTCTGCTTTTGAAGTTACACTGGTTCAGCGCTCCTGACTCAAGCACATAATGCACACTTGTCAATAGAAACTTTTTGGACAAGTTCAAGCTAGCCACAAATTCTTTGCAGATTAAGAGCATGATTTTGGCTGATGAACATCACATTGCTGTGATACAAGTGACTCCCCCTTCTCCATTGCACTAGAGAATCTACACTCTACCATCCAAGGACTCATCATTGAATTTCCCAGATTTGACATCAGACTTGGCTTGGACTGGCTAAAAATATAATAACCCCCACATGGATTGGGTCACCTCTATATTAACTATCAAGAGTGAAGGGATTAACTTTCAGATATACCCTGACTCTGAGGACCAACTTCTACCAGATCATATCTTTGTATGTATCACAGAGACTCTTGAAGAAAAAGATAACCTCAAGGCAATTGAATGGAACTCCTTCTAGTATAAGGTCATACAATTCAAGGAGCACCAAAATACTACCACTCCCCAGGATCAGGAAATTGTAGCCTGACATCCAGAAATCTTTAAAAAAGCACTACCAGGGTTACCTCTAGAGAAATACATACAGCACTCCATCCAGCTCAAGAGAGCAGTACCTAAGGCTTGGCCCATATATTGCCTCATCCCAAAAAAGGACAACACACTGTGTAGGTACCTCAAGTAAGTATTGGAAAAAGTTCTTATCCGCCCCTCATAATCTCTTTTGGTGCCACTGTGTTTTTTGTGGCAAAAAGAACAGAAACATTAGATTTTTCACTGACTATCAAGCACTAAACAAGGTTACCATCAAAAATTGTTACCCACTTCCACTCATTGAAAATCTTTTTGACGCCTCAGGTGGATCAACTGTCTTCTCCAAGATCAATCCGACAGCAGAATACAACCAAATTCGCATCAAAGAGGAAGGCATATCCAAAAAAGCCTTTTTCACTAAGTATGAATCATATGAGTGTATTGTGCTCAACTTTGGGATGACAAATGCACCATCAAATTTTGTTACCTTCATAAAAAAGGTCTTTGAACCCCACATCAGCAAGCATGCATTGGTATACTTAGAAAATATAATTGTGCACAGCCCCTCAGTAAAACAACACCACAAGGACTTAGAGGCGGTTTTTGTGACCTTGGAGCAACACAAACTCTTACCAAGCCATCTAAATGCCAGTTTTACCGTGAACAGCTGCCATTTATTGGCCACACAGTGTCAAAAGACAGCATTAAACCTGATAACCAAAAGATCCAAGCAATCTGCAAAATACCACCACCCAAGGACAAAGCCAAACTACATATGCTCCTTGGGATAATTGCCTATGTCTGACGGTTCATACCAGACTGCAGTGTCCTGACGGCACCCCTGTCAATAATAAAAGGCGTCAAGTCCAAATTTATGTGGACCCCACAGAAAGACCTCTGTTTCTGTTGCCTGAAGGAAAATCTGCCATCTGCTTCTATTTTTTAATACCCAAAGAGAGACAGAGACTACCAAATGGAAACCAATGCTTTGGATGCCTCCATTGGAGGGATGAAACAAATCAAAACAGACAATGGCAACTTCTTACCAGTAGAATATGAGTCACACAAGCTGACAGATGGTGAATGTTGCTATCCTAACAATGATAAGGAGCTGTTGGCCATTTTCCACTGTCTAGTGAAGCGGCGCTGTTCTCTAGAGCGCCAGGAAAGAATTTACTGCCCTGATTAATAACAAATTCTTTATCTATTTTAAACCCAGGCCAACCTATCCAGGCAATAAGCACACTGGATGGAATTCATTGAGAGGTTCAACATGAATATCCAGTACAAGCCTGGACCCAAGCTAGTCATGGCCAACACCCTTTCCTGCCTATACATCAGGGCCACCCAAGATAAAAATGATCTGGACCAATACTGGCCCCTCCTAATACTTCAGACCAAGGATGAGGGTTTCCCCCAGGCACCACTAACATTACAAGAGACACTGTTGTTAAGAACAAGCACCTCTTTACAGACATGTATGAAGCATTGAATCAGAAAATGACTAACATAAGCACCATCCTGTATATCCTCACACATCAGAGGGTCAACACTATATTGAATTACCATCAAGATCTAGGCCACAAAAAAATCTGTAACCTCTACAAGTTTCTAAAACATGAGGCTTGGTGGTTGATCCTGTACTGGGACGTGCAAGAGGTCCTCAAACAATGTGAAGTATGCAATTTTTTTTCAAAAAGCAATACCCCTCCAAAGTCTGTGTTGCCAATTTGTTCTCAAATACACTTCAAGGTATGGGCCCTCAAAATTGTTGGGCCAATGTCAGGGAAACACAACAAAAAAAGTATATAATCACTACCATTGACTTTGCCATACTTTCTGGCCAGTAGCACAAGCAGTGAAAGCACATACTGGCAACAACATCTGACACTTTATTGGAAAAAAGATTATTTGAAAGTTTGAAAAACCAGAACTATTGATCACAGATGGAGGTAAATGATTGACCTTGGAAAGCACCAACAGTTACCTCACAAAGAATGGGTTCAAACACATAGTACCAACAGCATGTCACCTTCAGGACAATGGTAGAATCAAGCAATTAAGCAGCAGCTTAGTGCAAGCTCTTTCTAAACTCACAGCTGGGAGACCTGAGGACTGGTATAAGCAACTAGCAACTGCACTCCTTTTATGCCACACCCAGGTGAACAGATCCACTGGGAAGAGCCCCTTTGAACTTGTATATGATACACAACTAAATATCATCCAAGCCATTATGGGACCAAAGTTGGAAATACCCAAAAAAGTTCCTCTTTATTCAGCACCCTAGGTATTACAAGCCAACAGTGATCAACTGGATAAGGAAGAGAAACACCTAAAAAGCATTTTTGTCCCTATTCAAGCTAGACACAAAGTTGGGGACAAGGCCTGGGTGATGAGCACAGACAAAAGCAAACTGCAGCCCAAAAAAATAAGCCCTGTCATCATACTAAAGGTAAATAACAACAACACTTACCTGGTACAAGGACTTGGCAAGCGTAAACAGGACATGGTCCTACATCAAAATTGGTTACCTCCCTATAAGACCCAACAGATAAAATGTGAGGCCGCCCTACCCGCAACTGAACAGCAACTGGCCCAGTACAGTGTCCAAGCTCATGACAGCCTCCTAGATGATCTTCCTCCAGATGAGGCCAACCTTCAGCTGGGTAGGGGGGTCAAAATAGCAGTGCCAACCTGCCAACAAGGTCTTTGAATAAGTGAGTTTGTGACCCACAATCCAACTTCCTGGTGACATGTAGCCAAGTTGGGAAGTTAACTCAAAATTTAAGAAATAGCAACATGAGCAATTAATGACTTCAAAGGATGGATATATCAATTCAGCGCTTGACTCAATATATAGATCAAGCTACCCCTAACCATCCAATCAATTGATCATCACAATAATGATTCTCTTATAATGATTTACCTCAGCTATATAAGTCATATATACAAATAAAGATAATTATCTAATCTCCAAATATTTTTCTCTTGTAACTCTGCTAAAACAGCACAGTTATGACAGTAGAAAAAGATCAATTGTGTCAATTATATACTTCTGAGAAGTATAATAAACAAGATAAAGGGGAAAATAAGAAGAGAATGATACTTTATTAGATAAGAGTCTAGAGTATTATGTAGTATCATGGAAAGCCACATACTGTTCATGTATGTCATGATAGTTATGAGGCTTTTCCAAGTAGTGGTCCAATTAGTACTTTAAATTCAGAACCTGAACATAAAAATGTGGGATTGTCAAATCCTTGGTCCAAATTTTGAATCACTTTTGAGGGATGGCTTTTTTAATTAAATTGATTTTTTGAGTATTTATTTGAATTTTTAAAAATTCAGGAACTCATAGACACTTGGTAAAGTTCAAGTCAAACTGCATATTTCCAGTGGACAAAATGAATTAACTGGAATCAGATTTGAAGCTTTCAAATCCATCAAACCTTTTCATTAAGTTTACTATGTTTTTTGAAATTGCAGGATTGTCAAATCCATGAACCAAATTTCAAATTGCTTTTTAATGCCACTAGTAAACTCAGATATTAACAACAGGAACTGGAATCCAAATTTAATGTACAGTAAGCACACTAGGAAACACCAACCCAAATAAATTAAGCTCCACCACAACTAAAATCAAATGAAAAATTCAATCTCAATAACCATGTTTAGACATAAAAAGTGATTAAACTTTAAAATTATCCAACCCCGGAAAGTATACAATATTATACACTTCAAATTATGGATATAGAAATTCTGTTACTATTCAAGGCTAAATCAAGAGAAAACAACTACCCACAACCAAACCAATAAATCCAAATAAATACATATTTAATCTAAAGTAAATTTTTATTTTATTTTTATGGACTGCCAATCAGATTCTCAACCAGCTCCTGCACCAGCCTGCAGGCCAGCCTGTCCAGGAGGGCGTCCCAGAGGGTCCAATAACAGACCCAGAACCTAACTCAAGTGGAGTCATGCCAATACACAGGCCTCCCAAGGCGTCATTGCCAGTCAATCACCTCCCACATCCCAAGCCCAATCAACCAGCTTGAATCCAAGACAGAAGCCGCTCTCAAGGCCTGCCACCCAAGTCTCTTACACCAGGGTCACCGGGAACACTGAGGTTACTTACACCTCCACCGTGTACCCAGTTGTCACCTGGCCCCACACTCTTAATCCAAGAGTTGCCACTTCCTGCCCCTGCATCTTTGACACCACCTATGAGCCATTGGCCACAATTGAGGAGCCATCTGCACCTGTGTTGTATACCACCATTGACGGTGCCAGCGCAACCAAGCGTGATCCCACCTTTTACACAAAGGTCCCCATTCCCTGTGTCAAGCCTACTAGCCAGGATGCCTAAGTACCTACCAAGGGCCAGCGTCAGTTGACGTATAATGAGCGTGAAGCTCTCTTCAGCTGCTTGAACAGGGGAATGGCAGTTTGGGATATTGCATCCTGATTTGGTGTCACAGTCAGATATATTGGCAATATCAACAAAAAGCATGGCAACACTGGGCAAATTGCCAAATCCACTTAGGCTAAGCGGCAGCCCAGCCTACTTCAGCCCACCCATCTCAAGGCAATCAGGCAGTAGGTGACCAAGGATTGCCACCTGAACACGCTTGCTGTCCAATCAATGTTAGCCACAGAGTTTGGGCTTTCTGTCTCTAAAACCCTTGTTTACCAAGCAATGGTCAATTTGGGCTTCTCATGGAAGGTCCTCAAAGTTTCTCTGCACTATAGAAACAGCAAAAAAACAATTGAGGATCAAGGTATTTATGCCAAGACCTATGTGGCTCTCAAGATGACAGGAAATGTCCAATTCTTTTACATCCACAAATCATTGTTTTCCTCCTCACTCAGGTCTAGGCATGGGTGGGTTGAGAAGGGGTCCAAGGACGGCGTAGCCCATCATGCAGCTGTCCGTTCCCAGACCTATTCAATGGTAGTGCTTTTTGGTCCTTACAGGTTGGATCAGTACCAGATGATTAAGGGCTCCCATAATAGCAGGACATTCCTTGATTTTCTCTGAGCCGTGAAGGAATACCTTCATATCAATTACAGCGGCACAATCAACATTATTGTGTTGGATAATGTAGGGCTTCACAAAGTGGATCTGGTTGTATCCAAGTTTTCACCCAGTGACAAGAATAACCATTCTGCAACCACTGCCTTGCTGATTGTCCAATGAGACTCCTCTTCCTCCCCCCATATTCTCCATTCCTTAAACCAATTGAGGAGGTCTTTGAGTGGATCAAGAATAAGATGAAGAAAGGCCTCCCTCAGGACACCAAGAATCTCTTCAATATTCTTGATATTAGCTCATTTGTGATGCCAACTGATGTGGTAGCGGCTTTCTATGAGCACTTGGAATCCTTCCTCCCCAAAGCCTTTGCCTCCAAGCCAATCAGATAAATGGGTGCTCCAGGTTTTATTTGTTTTTATTTTTATTTTGTGATAAGGAGCGCCTTTTGGGGAAGCTTCAAATATGGAATTAGGAGAGAAGAGAAGTATATTTTATTGGATAATGTTTTAGACTTATATAGATTGGGCTGTGGCGGAGATTTATTTGAATTGAACCTAGGGTTTGGTCATGTGAAGGATGAGATCAGGCCACTGGATACTTGGATCATCATGTGATATTGCTTGGTTGCCATTTCTGGCATGTCAAAATATATATTGGAAGGGCACCAAATCAGGCAATGGCTGGATATTAAGTAGGTTGGCAGCAACCAGAATTCTTGTACATCCAGACCCTTGACACCCCCTTTAAGGGGTTACTCTGGTGCATCAAGAGGGGGCTTTGTTTTAACAGCTGCCACCTGATGCTCCTGGAGCTGTTTACTAGAGGAACCAGTCTGGTCAAGTGCTCTCCTTTACTAAGGCGGAGACAGGTTATGTGATATTTCTTGACAATTGGGTTTTTGGCACCTTGGAATTTTACTAGATAGGTGTTTTGATCTGGTCTGTACTTGATGATTATTACTGGTACCCTGTGTACTGAGTCTAGTTTATTTCTGTTGTCATCTAGAACCCAGACAGGGGAGTTGATGGGAAGTGGTTCCTCTATGGAGGTTACCTTTTGTGTTTTGAGCCTTTTTATTTCTGCTATTTTAGCTTTGATGCATATGTGTTGTAGATTTGGTACTTGTTCTACTGTGGGGGGGTTCCCCAGGGGATCTTTATGTATGACTGCTTGTTGCAGGTATTTATCTCTGGTTTGTATCCGTAGATTAGCTCAAACGGTGAATAGCCTGTCCCTTGATTGGTTGGGACCTGGGATACTAGTAATGCATGTTTCACATATAGTGACCATGTGTCTTAAGCTTTGCCATCCATTATTTTCTCTAGGGTCCTGATAAGGCTGCCGTTTAGGCGTTCCACTCTGCCGTTGGCCTGTGGTCTGTATGGAGAGGTTGTGGAATGTTTAATGTTTTTGTATTTTAAGTTATTGTTTACTACGTGTCCTGATAACTTGGTTGCTCCATCAGTTATGATATATTCTGGGGTGCTGTAGTTGGCTATGATTGCTTTGTTAATAAATTGGTTTATGGTTTCTGCTTTATGGTCCTTTGTTGCCCAGAAGATGGGCCAGCATGTGGCAAAGTTGATAGCTACAATTAAGAAACATTGGTTTGTCTTTGTCTCTGGGAAGGGGCCCACTACGTCTAGCCCCCAAACCTTGAATGGTTCAGGGTCCAGTACTGGGTTGACCGTTGGCTGGGGAGCCTTTGTGCTGGTGTATTTCTTGCACACTGTGAACTTTTTCAGAACATCAACTATATCCTGTTTGTGGTTGGGCCACCATACTTTCTCTTTTAATGTGAGGTATAGGTTGTTAGCATTTGTATGTCCTGGTAGGAAGTGATGTCTTAATATGGTGTCAACTCTTTGTGCACATGGGATGTAAGGGACAAGTTTGCTGTTAATGATTTGGTATACAGTGCCATTTGATACATGGAAATACTTTTTGTTCCTTACTAATGTATTGTGAGTCAGTTGGTTTGTTGAGGGGTCTTTCCCTTTGGTTTTATACACAGTATTACATAGGTTTGACCAGTCAGGGTCCAGGTGGTCAATATGATCCTCTCTAGGCTGGTATAGTCTAGAGAGAGCATCAGTCATGACCAGCTCTGACCCCTTTTGTATTGGATGTCCAAATTAAGCTGCTCCAGCAGGGACATCCATTTGGCTTGTCACTGTGCAAGTGTGTTCTGAGTTTTGAAATATATTAAGGATTTATGGTCAGTTAGTACTCAGACATTTAAATGTCCTTCTAGAGAACATCTCCATTTATTGCATGCGTGATGTATTGCTAGCAATTTCTTGTCATGTATTGGGTACCTCTGCTCAGTGTTGATTAGTTTTCTGCTTTCATAACATACTGGCAGGAAGTCTTGCTGCCCTGGCTGGTGGATGCGCAGGACTGCGCCAATAGCAGTGTCACTGGCATCTGACTCAAGCTTGTAGCACCCGTTGTTATTAAGGTATTGCAAGATTGGTGCTTCTATAAAAGCTTGTTTTAGTGATTGGAAATTATTGTTGCATTCTAGTGTCCAGATGAATTTCTTTTTGGCATTACCCTTGGTTAAGTCATTGATTGGTGCAGTTAGTTTCCCGCAGTCTTTGACGTATTTCCTTAGGTAAGCTACCATTCCAAGAAAGCATCTAACTTGTTTAACAGAGGTGGGGCATTGCATGTTGTTTAAGGATTTTATTTTTTCTGGATTTGCTTTAATACTACTGTCAGAGAAAATGTGGCCCAAGAACAGGATTTCCTTTTTCATAAATTGCCACTTACTTGGTTTTGCATAAAGTTTGTGCTTTGCGAGTTGATTGAGTGTCTTGCGGACATGGGTGAAGTGTTCCTCTTTTGTTTTTGAGAATATGATGATATTGTCAAAGTAGCATAGTGTATTTGAGAGACCATTCAGTGCTTGGTTCATCATGGTGACAAACGTTGCAGGAGCGTTGGTCATCCCAAAGTTCATTACTCTAAATTAAAAGGATCCAAATTGCATACAGAACACAGTCTTTGGTATGTCATTTTTCTTTACTTCAACCTGGTTGTAACCTGAGGTGAGGTCAATTTGGAGAAAAATTTGGCTCCTGAGAGCCTTGCAAACAGATCCCTATGAGTGGAAGGGGATGTTTATTCTTTACTGTACTTGCATTTAGTACTCTGTAGTCAGTTACTAGACACATAGTGCCTTCCTTTTTCTTTACAAAGAACACTGCTGCCCCCACAGGGATTCAGACAGATGAATGAATCCTTTTGCTAGATTGTCCTCAATGTGTGTTTTGACGGTTTGGGTCTCCATGGGGGAGATGCTGTAGAGGAGTGCAGGTTTAGGCATGGCTTTACATAGGTTGATTCTATGTTTGACCTCTTGTTTGAGGGGTAACTCTGTGAGTTCTTCTTTAAATACATGGGCATATTCATTTAGGAGTGCGCAAGTTCTGGGCATTGGATTTTTATTTTTTGTACATTATTGAATTCAGTCTACCTCATTATGTGAAGGATACTATCTTTAGTTAGACGTTCTGAGTTGTCTTGGTTTATGACCTGGACAAATACTGTGTCTTTTAGAATGAGGTCATTGGGTTCTTTGAGGTTGTTAAAATTGACTCCATTGTATTTGATGGTCATGGTTTTTGTTTTCTAACATACACTGGGGTTCACTTTGGTGAAACAGTCCATGCCTGCTACAATGTTGTAGTTTATTTTGTTCCTGACAAGTCCTTTGATGGACTTAATTATGCCTTGGAGGTCAATTATGAAGGGAGTTGTTTTGCCTTTGAGTAGAACCTTTGATTTGTCTGCCATTCTGGCATATTTGAAGTTGGATTTGATAACTGATATTTTGTACTTGGTTATAAATAGTTTGCTACCATAGTGTGTTGTGCACCAGAGTCAAATAAAATTTTATGTGTATGAGATTTATAAGTGCATGGATAGACAAGAAGTTGTGAGTAATCTTTAATTTTTAAGTTCATAAAAATGGAGGAGTGCGGGGCACAGGGGATGCAAGCAGCAAAGTTTGTGCCTTGGTACAATTTCTTGTCAAGTTGGGGGGAGACATGGGCACTTAAGCCTGTTCTCCCTCCTCTTTTCCCTTTTCCTCTGTTTCAAGACCTTCAAGGTCAGAGAATGTGGGATCAGATTTATAGCGGGTTGCTACTTCAGCATTGTTAACTTTGGCAGTATCCTCTTTCTTGGGACAGGAGCAATTTGCTCTTTGGCTGTGATTGCCATTGTTTTGATTGGAGTTTCTGTTGTCATTATTGGTGTTTTGGCGTTTTTTATCATTGGAATTTTCTCTGCCATTGCCGTTGGAAGAGCAGTTGCTGTTGTGTGCCGCATATTCCATGTTTGCGCGTTTTTTTGCGCGCTTGGCATCTGCAATTAGCACAGGCATGGAGGTGTTGGACTCTGGGCAGACAAGGGCAGAAACTGAGGTTTTCATTCTGTTGATGAATGAGGCTCTGGTATGTACGTTGTCAGCTTGTGCTGGGTTTTAGATTTTGTGGTGTATTTCCTCAAATTCATGGGCGTAAGCTGTGATAGTGGTCTTCTGAGGGAGATTGCTGAGCTGTATTGCAATGTCTTGGAGGGATTTGGTGACGCAGAAATTGTGCGTGATGTCTGCTTTAAACTATTCCCAGTTGTCAAGCTGGTCGTCAGTTTGTGAGCCAACCCAGGTGGCAAACCAGTTAGCTGCGGCCTTGTACAGGTGCTTGCTGTCTCCTGGACCCATTTCTCATGGGGGATGTGGCTGGCGTGGATTTTAACAGCTGAGTGGTCTAGCCAGTTGATGAGTTTTCTTTGTTTTTACCAAAGAACTTGTTGATACCAATGTATTTGGTGTTGGTAGTTTCACCTGTGATAGGTGGTTGTGCGTTTGTTTGTGGTTGAAGAGAGCAAATGCATTGAATTATCTTAGCAAATGCTTTGGTCATGACCAGACCTTCAAATTTGGTGCATCCACTAGGTATATTTTTGTCAATGTTGTGGGCGCAAAAGTATGTTTTCCAGGTATCCTGGGATGTGGCCTGGTTGAGTACGTGAGCAAAGGTGGGCAGGTTTTGGTCAGTTATTTTCTCTTTATGGGTGTGGTCAAAAACTGTAGCTGCTATCAGTGATAAGGAGAACCTTTTGGGGAAGCTTCAAATATGGAATCAGGAGAGAAGAGAAGTATATTTTATTGGATAATATTTTTACTTATATAGATTGGGCTGTGGCAGAGATTTAGTTGGATCAAACCTAGGGGTTGGTCATGTGCAGGATGGGTTTGGGCCACTGGATACTTGGATTGTCATGTGATATTGCTTGGTTACAATTCTTGGTATGTTGAACTGTAGATTGGAAGGACACCAAATCTGGTAACGGCTGGATGTTAAGTAGGTTGGCAGTAGCCAGAATGCTTGTACATCCAGACCCTTGACATTTGTTTTTATTAGGGCTCAAAAATTATTATTTATACATAATGAAGTGATATTTGAATGTAATATAGACATATAAAAATACGTACAAAAGGTAAATGAAATTAATTATACTAGATATGAGAAAACATATTTTTATTATAATGCACTGAATATTGTATTGACTGTTGCACTAACAAATGAATAATTTAAAAAGATAGAAATAGATTAATTTTATTTAAACAATTGTGAATCCTTGTTGGTACTTTGGCTTTGTTAAGCCACAAATCAGACCTTGAAAGTCATCATCTGATCCTTAATATCTCAGTACCACTATAGCCACACAATACAAAAACCAATCATTTTCATGTATATCTTACTAATTAATACTTATGATGCGGGCCAAGCATATCAAATATATTTATCAAATCATATTACAAGAGAAAGGTAATTTTATTTCTAAACAATCACTTGTTTAGAACATAAGTGGAGCAGACTGTCTGTTGCAGATAAACTCAGTTCTTGATGTTTAACTATGTAATAAATGAACCCATACTTGACAAGCTAGTAAATAAAAACATTTATTATTTTTTATTATTTGACGTGTTTGCAACTATAACTAATGTCTTATAATATATTTAGATATATTACTATTATAATTTTAATATTTAGATTTAATATTTAATATTTAAGATAAGAATTAAAAAAATTAAAATTAAAAATTTAAATTGCAAGGGAATATAATTTGTTAGGGAGATGCAAATTGCAAATGGAATGCAATCTTTCCGGGGAATTATACCCTAAAATCAAAATTTAAGCTAGAGCGTCTAATTGGATCCACATGCTCTTCTGTATGTGGTGAACAACCCTGAATGCAATTGCTAGAGGGGTGAAACCTGCACCCTGGTGGTTGCCAAACACTTAATAAAAGGGAGGCAGGTAAGCAAATTGATCAGCAAATTTCTTTTTGAGAGGCACATAAAACCCATACAACAATGCCAGTGCAAAGGAGTCAAACAGGACATGCTCAACTGTCATATACCCTGTGGTGTCTTCTGGCATTATAGTGCTAATCAGCATATATTGAGTTGTATAGGAACATCCTCCAACTTCTTGATGTTAGTTTTTAATATGCAATGTAGTAGGATTCCTAGGTATACTGCAATGTGAATCTTTTGCAAGGTATATTTTTCAGAAAACATGTATAATCTTTTGTATACTTGAACTAATATGTTGATATAGGATGTTTGATTGAACTTGAAGATGGTTCTGGGGGTGCCAGACTTGTATCTACCCCCCATGCCTCAGCAAACAAAATAAATAAAGGTTTAAATGTATTCACAAGGACTGTGTCCCCAACTTTATTTGATAATGCTTTGAATACTTCATTGAAAATTTCAGTTTTTAATATCTTCAGTTCCTATCTGAAAGTCTATTTTTATTGGATTTTTTTGTATTCATTTATGTTTGAAAAAGGAAATTTTTGAATACTCTCATAAATATATTCATCAAAGTTTATTTTGATATCCCTGCAAATTTCAGTCATCTCTTTGAAGTTGATATTTGCTCCTATTTTGTATGCTTCCCTAATCCACGGCAAGCACCCCACGGGTGGTAAATATTCCCTGACTTTTGCTTCTATATTTGCAAAATTATTTATATTCATTTGAATTATTTTATTTATTTCATTTTTATTTATTTGCTTTACAGGGGCTACCAGTGATTGGTAACCCCTGTAAAACCAACTTGGCATGAAAGCCGCCACTTCTGTGACCTTGTCCCCATTCTAGTGATAACTAAAGTAAATATAAGTAAAACATAAAAAGACTTACTGATTGTTTCCCCTGCGGCCCCTTCAGCCACAGACGCCCCTTCAGCAAACTTCATGAGTGTTGGCTGCTCTTCATTTGTTTTTCTGGGCTTGAGCTTCCTTATTTTCTGTGTTACTTGTGTTTCCTCTTGATTTTCATTGGTTGAATTTTCATTGTTTCTTGAGGCGCTTCTGCTTCTTGATTGTGTTTTGTTTTCATCTGTTTCCATTTGATCAGTTTCCTCTTCATTTGTGTTAATTTTCTTTGAGCTTTAATTTCCTTCACTCAATTTGCTTTTTTGAGTATTCTGTTTTTTTGGTTTTTTGCAAATTCCCACAAGTTGTAACTTTCACTTTTGAAATCTAACCTCTTGATTATTTTATTTTGAAGATTTAAAACTATTTCTTTGTGTTCTTTGTTGACTATTGTTCCCAGGATATTTTTTGCGGTTTTATTTTTGCTGGACCAAGGCCCTTAACTCATTTCCCAGTTGATTTACCACAATTTCCCTTATGTTATGTTCAAGCTTGACAACCTTTTGGAGGGCTGACTCTAATTTGTTGATGAGACTGTAGATATTTAACATTTTGTTTAAATTATATAAAAAACTGAATTTTATAGTACTACCTTCAACACATGAATATTTTTCATCATCATTAATAAATTAGATACCATAAATGTAAATATTGCATTAGAATATTGCAATTAGACATCAGCTCTTGATATTTTGATATTATGTGCATAACTCAATGCATTTTGTTTAATTAAATTCATTTTAAATGTTGTAACTGTGCTGTTTTAGCAGAGTACAAGGGGAAAAATATTTAAAAGCTAGATAATAATCTTTATTGAGAGGTAGTGATTATATAGTCAATGTGAATCAAGGATAACAGGGCCATGATTGTGTTGATAACACGGCTGGATGGTGAAGGGGGTGGCTTGATCCTGGTAATGAGTCAAGCGCCAAAACAAGGTATTCATCATAAGGGATCATCATCTGTGCATGTTGTTGGATTTGGTAATTTGAGTTGACTTCCTAGTCTGGCTTCAAGTGACCGGGTAATTGGATTGCAGGTCACAAACATGCTTGTTTGGAACCTTGTTGGCAGGTTGAGCCTGCTGATTTAGACATAAACAAGGCTTTTTTCATTGTAATTTATTTAAATGTACTGAGTTTATATTAGAGAGCCATTAACGTTTAGTACAAATATTGATACATGGTGCATATTACAGCCTGTATATTTGCCTATTAATAACAATTATGTAAACTTTTTAGTCAGATTTTGCAAGGTAATGATAATGTAATGTATTAATAAATTACTGTTTATTATCATTAAATGGCTGATTTTCTTTGCTGTGGCAATAGTGCATTTTCTGATATTTATGCACTGGTTTCCAATTGGTTGGTTTCACATCCAATCACACAGGTAATAGGAAATCAAGTTGCCACCCCAAGACCAGATGCTGTCAGGGTGGCAACTTGTTTTCATATTGCCTGTGCAATTGGATGTGAAACCAACCAATTGAAAACTAGTGCATAAATACCAGAAAGTGCACTATTGCCACAGCAAAGAAAATCAGCCACTTAATGATAATAAACAGTAATTTATTAATCCATTACATTATCATTACCTTGCAAAATCTGACTAAAAAGTTTACAGAATTGTTATTAATAGACAAATATACAGGCTTTAATATGCACCATGTATCAATATTTGTACTAAACGTTAATGGCTCTCTAATATAAACACAGTCCATTTAAATAAATTATAATGAAAAAGGACTTGTTTACAATGAATTTTATTAATCAAAATACAGTGAGTTATGTACATAATATCAAAATATCATGAGTTGACATCTAATTGCAATATTCTAATGCAATATTTACATTTGCAACTCTTAATTTTTTATTGATAACAAAAAATAAGTATGCTAATAATTTTTTGTTATTCATAAATTGTACAACATTGTATTAATTATGGGAATGCTTCTAATGTAAAAAGAAAATATTATTAATTATTAATTGAAAGATTTAATTTTGACTTCAATAAGTTGTCACAAAGAAAACTTTATTTTACTGATCAAAGGACAAGAAGGGGAGGGAATGGACAGAATGAACATCACCTTAATCTGCGCCTGTGAAAGGGAAAGCATCAGAGATAGTGGAGAGGGAATGGGTGGTGGTTTGGAAGTCAGGGTTGGAAGGCAGGTGGCTTGATAGGGGGTTGGGGAGGCAGGGTTTGTTGACTGGGAAGGGAAGCAAGAGCTTATTGCTTCAATTGCTCAAATTTGTCTTCTGTCAATATGCAGACTTGATGAAACAAATGTATTAGCATGGGGGAGTCCTTTATGGACATATCACTATCACTTGCATAGAATATGATAATATCAGATAAATCCTGTACAAATATGGACAGGAAAAGCTCATAATTCTTATCAATTTTGGTGCACAGTTCATTGTATGTGGCAGGCTTTAAGCGCCTGAGAGCAGAACTAAAATTGTAGAGACATACATCTGCAAGATGCATGTCAGTGTGGTTGGTGGGGTAGGACCAACAGGTATGCCCCACAGCCCTAATTTTCTTGGGTTTCCCATTCCTGCTACTCCATCTTGGCACTCAGTACAACTGTGTACACAGTGTTTTGGGTAGCCCACTCCTCCAGAATGACCTTGAGCTTTGTCTGGTAGGTATATCCATCTGCTGTGTTTAACAATGCAGAGTAATGATTGACAATCAATGGGGAAACTGTTAACAATACCCCAACAAATAAATACAGGATTGGCCTGCGCTTGTATACGTCAGACTGGATGTGCTTTTCCCCAAAATCTTGAAAACTTGCTAAAATCTTGGCATGTGAAAAAAAACAATGTCATTACAGGCTCTCATTGCCCTCAGTTTAATAAAATTGATAACAGCAGAATCATAGAGGTTGGTATCCACCAAACTGGGGCCACTGAGAACTTTATTGGACAAGATTCTAGCAGCAATCACAACTCCATGCATCCACAAATTCACTGTTCTCTTATTAGTGAAAATGCTGTGGAGTCCCAGTTGGAGACGGACTTGGACCAGGGACATCCACAGGTCACGCTCCATAATAGCCATCATGAGGGGTTGGCCTTTTTCACCTTAAGTCAAAGAGCAGGAACCAGTTGGGGTCTTCTTGGTAGGGGGCACAGTTGGTGTAGGCTCACAGGGTTGCAGCAACAGTGGGCTTAACAAAACTCATTGTGGCCGCAATATCCCCGAGGGACATAAGCATCCCTCTGCTTTTAAATCATTTCAAGAACAATCTCCAGAGTGATTAATTTTCTTCTGTGTCTTGCTGGCTGATTGGATGGAGACAGGGTGTATCTGCCTTGAGAACAAGATAAGCCATCTGATTGGCTGTTTCTGGATTCTGGCTTCCATTGGTGGTCCCATGGCTCACTTGTTCAATTCTGGATGCTAGTGTTGCTGTATGATTTGGGCTAGCAGCTTCCTGAGTGTGATGGGCAAACAGGGCCATGCTGGAAGACACAGGAGAAAGAATAAGCTCCTAGGTAGTGCTTGGGGAGGGGCCTGCGGGTTGGGAGTGGCCATAGACAGAGGCTTCACTGTCAAGAGACCCAGCGTAGCTCTGCATTAATGCGTCAAGGCCAGGGAACAGCTCTCTTACTTGGTTGCTATTGGAAGAAGACATAATAATTTTTTATTAAAAAACTAAACTCAAAAAGAGGAGTGTACATTTTAGTCAATTTTATTGTTAAATATGGTAAGTTGGTAAATATTATGATCTAAATTTTAGCTGTCCTAAACTGAAATAGGTGATTTTTGAGAATGCCTGTGCTTCCTAAAAGAATCATCACAAATCCACTATAGATCCTTTAACATCCTTTTTAAGACGCCCATAAATTATATTTATTTCAAATTCACCTCATTTTTTATTTGAAATTTGGTTCTTGGATTTGACAATCCCGCAATTTTGGATTTTTAATTTTTACATGATGTCTATTATTTGTTTGACATACAGGAAATCTCAAATCATATATTAGAATCCTGCATTTCTGATTCATGTATCCTCCATTTTTTTGCTGAGTTTTGTCTTTTGTTAGTTGAGTTATCTGCTTGAGGGATTTGAAATTTGCTAATTTAAATAAACCAAAAAAGTAAAAATTAAATGGTTAATTTTATTAAATATTTTGCTTTTCACTCAGCTGAGTTGCCCGCAAAAGTGATTCAAAATTTGGACCAAAGATTTGACAATACTGCATTTTTACGTTCAGGTTCTGAATTTACAGTATAGGGGAACTACTGTTGCAACTGAGTTTCCAGACTTGCCTGCTGACGTATCTTACAATACACAAGGGCGCTCAATGAGTTACCCCTTTATGTATCTAACAACATGAACTAATCTGATGGCAATATCAAATGGCGGACACTTCATCCTAATTAGGAGTGCTGCCAATTTTACCTGCTGATTCCCGTACAAGTTATTCCTTGTCTTTGAACCTTACATGGAACTTCCCACCATGCCACCCCTGTGTGGCCTTGTGGCTTTCCCCATATGGTATATTAATCACAATATTCTACAATAAATGATACCTTATTCTTATTATTCTGTCCTTTTCTATTGGACTGTTGTCTTCCTCAATTCCAAATACTGAATCCTCATTGATTCAGTTGCAACAGTGGTAGCAGCGGTAGGTTTACAACCTACCTAAAACAAAATTCCCCCAAGAAAGGACAGAGTACAGGCCATATAGCTACTCCCCAACAAGAGACCTTCCTGCCAATCCCCAAGGGGGACATCCCCAACAGGTATGTCATCAATCAACACCAGCTAGTTCTCACCAGCGTGTACAATTGGCTCCTCCTCAGGCAGGGTGATGCCAGCGCATGCTCAACCTTCAGCTAGAATCCTTTGCTGGTGGTGTCAAAGGGGCCAAAATTGCCAGTTGGCTCCAATCTACTAAAACCTGCCTCTGCATCTGTCAGGTTCCTGAGCCCATGTGGGTTGCCACTGCATCTGGTTGCCTCACGGGGCCTGCCACTGTGTGGTTCACCAACTGGGCCAGCCAAGAACTCAACGTTACCTAGGCAGCATTCTGAGATGCTGCCAAATCCTGCTACAGCAAAACCTTCTCCCCCATTATTGTGGGAACTCCTCTTCTAGCAATCAAGCAAACTGGTTCCGTTCCTGAGTACCTTTCTGCCTGGCAACAAGCTCTTGCTGCTGCCCCCAAAGCCGTGACCAACAGAAATGCAATGCTACTCACTCTCATTGTCAATGGGTTAAAACCCCATATCTGCAAGTGGGTTCCCATAGGTTGCTGCACCTCCATTGATGACTGCTACAAGGCCATTGTGGAGGCTAACAACCAGGCCTCAATGGGCTTCTGCCATACCAGTGACGCTCCATCCCAACCATATACCACACCTGGCAATGACCACAATCAAGTAGGCCGCCGCCAGCCCCGTCAGCAGGATAATGGGACTAAACACCCCTGCAAGGGGGAGCTTCAGCTAGTGCAGATCAAGGATCAGGGAAAAGCCTGGGGGTTGTAGCAATGAGAGGCCTTACAACCCCACTTGACCCATGCTCTCAATCCCTGCTCACAAAAAATCCCTGCAACTACAACATTCATGAAGTCAAAACCCTGGACGTCTTTCAAGTCCAAAGTGACAATCTCATATTACAAGTGAGTCACTCCTCAAATAAAGTAACACACTTGTCCTATCCCTTCCGTTTCTGTGAGAGCACCCACAAACTACTGGTAGATACTGGGGCCAACCACACTATGGTGGACCAGGCGTTTTCTGACTCTCAGCAATTGGACCAAGTGCTAGCAGGTTCAAAGCAGTACAAGTAGTCAACTCCTGAAGAGTTGCAATCACCCATGAGACGGTACCCTTCTCTGTGAGAATGGGTAACATACAGGTTAAGCTCACTGGGCCAATCATGGCAGTGCTCAGCCACAACATGATTGCTGGCCTTGACTGGCTTTGGCACAACTGTCCCTACGTCTATGGGATACCTCTGTCATCACCCTCAAAAGAAATGGTGTGGGGTTCCAGATTTACCCTGTGGAAATGAGCAAGTTACTCCATGATACTGTGTTTTTCAGAATAACAGAGACAGGCTTATACAATTTCAAGGGGGAAACTAGACTTTAACCAATGCTCAGTTGAAGTTATCTGTGCTGAATTGTCTACGGTTCCTCCCTTGACCACCTCACCACCACCAGCGCTTGCTGCACTCCTTGAGGAGTACAAGGACGTATTCAGTGAGACACTTGAACAACTACCTCCTCCCCAGGAGATCCAGCACGCTGTACAACTTCAAGGATTGTTACCTAAAGTACAACTATTATACCACCTTACATCAAAAGAAGATGAGACCCTCCACCAGCACCTTGTGGACAGGCTTAATAAGGTCTTCATTTGCCCCTTGCTCTCTCTGTACAGGGCGGCTGTCTTCTTTGTAGCTAAGAAGGACAGGTCTTTTTGCCTGATCACAGACTACCGCGCCCTAAATGAGGTGACAGTTAAGAAAAGTACCCCCTGCCGCTGATTGACAACCTGTTTGATACACTTGAAGGTGCAAAGGTCTTAGCAAGATTAATCTCACTGCAGGGTACAACCAGGTCCGCATTGCACCAGGGGATGAGGCAAAAACTGCCTTCTGCACACGCTATGGGTTGTTTGAGTGTCATGTCATGAACTTTGGAATGACCAACACTCCTTCTACTTTTTCCATGTTGATGAACAAAGAATTTGAGGAACTGATTGGAAAATGTTTGGTTGTGTACCTTGATGAAATTATTGTCTTCAGTCAAGATCAAACCATGCACCTCCAACACCTCTGTGCTGTCCTTGACACCCTTTGGAAAAACCAGCTAAAAGCTAAACCCTCCAAATGCAAGTTCCTCAAGTCAGAGCTGTTATTCCTTGGGCATACCATCTATGCCCATAGGGATAAAGCCCAACCCTGCCAAAATCAAGGCAATCACTAGCATGCCACCCCCCACTGATGTGGGCCAGGTGCAGACATTCTTAGGCATGGTTGCCTACATGGGCAAGTTCATTCCCAATTGCAGGAAACTGATTGCACCTCTCACTGAGCTCCTCAATACCAAACAGCGTTTCCATTGGACCCCTGTCAGAGATCAAGCCTTTGAGATGTTGAAGCAAAGGCTCATAACAGCACCAATACTGCAGTTCCCCAATCAAAACTGTTAGTACAAACTCAAGACCAATGCCTCTGACAGGGCCATAGGGGGCGTGCTAAGGATAGAAACTGACAATGGCGTCTTCCTCCCCATGGAATATGAGTCCAGGAGACTTACTGACTCAGAACAACACTACCCCATCCATGATAAAGAATTGGCAGCCATTGTACACTGCATTGAGAAGTGGCGCTGTTACCTGGAAGTGCTACCTTCCCACCCCACGTTCTGACAGACCACAAGTCACTTCAGTACTTAAACACACAGTATCATGCCCTGCCCCAAAGTGCAGGCTCTTTAATTTTATTATCTATGTGTTTTTGATTGGTTTATAATTCAGTATTCTTTAAATATTGATGTTTTGAAGTGAGAGTTAATATATAAGTATTTTAAGTTAATTACCTTGTTTTTTTTCTTTGATTTGTGTTCAAATTGACGTGGTTGTTGTCTACTGTTTTCTCAGCTATTCATATAGCTTATATTCTCTACTTTAAGTTAGAGAAATTTTAATTTTTGCTCACCTTTCAAAATTCCTGTTCACGTTGTTGCTGCTCTCCCCAGCCTCATTCTGCCTATCAAACTTCAAACTTGTCTTTTGTTTTCCCCTTTTCTGTTCCTGGTTCTCCAACTTCTCCAGTTGCTCCTTTTTTTGGCTGCTTCCTCCTGGTTATCACACTCAAACAGAAAAGGCTTTCTCTTCTATAAATAAAAGGCTTTTGAAGAGTAGGCTTTAAGCCAAAATTCTAAGTGATTTCTTCCCTTCAACTTTTTACAAATTTTTAACTACAAATTGGTAATTTTAAGATTTTTGTTTTTTTAATTTTTTTAGTTTAGCTTTTCCTAAAACCAAATGGAACTTGTAAAACAACAAGCCTTAGGATTGTTGTATCCATTTTTCCCCTTAAGGAATCTTTCAATAGTTATATTATCAATTTGCCAATGGAGAATATCCTAATATTAATATTCCTTTAGTTACAAATTGTTCACTATTGAACACGTTATCCTATCTTCTTTGCTTAGGGTTTTTACACTCTATTACTCCATTTGTGAGGCAATATAGGTTTTTAGCAGGTTTTTGTAAGATCATCTTATAGACAGTTCCCACATTCTTATATCTTTTAAATTTGAATCCCAATTCTTTGCACGCTCTAGTCTATAATCTTGCACCATTATGGGCAAGACCTTACATACAGTCACACTTGACACGCCGCCAAGCAGGATGGGTTGAGCGTCTATCCCTTTAACAGTTGCACATTGAGTACAAACCTGGAAAGGAAATTATCACAGCTGATGCTCTTTTGCAACTCTATGTAGTGTTCATCACTGGGGACAATGGTTTGGATCCAGATTGGCCCATGCTTTACCTCTGCCCTGAGGCAACTTGCTACAAAGGCCTTAACTTGGTCACCATCTCCAAACTGAAGGACAACAAAAGTCAGTTCACCACTGATGCTGGCAACGTCTGCCGTTGGGCAGAGACAGGTGAGAATACACCTTACATTCCCACCACACAACAAGGGGACACAATATTGCACTACCACCAAGCCCTGGGTCACATCAGAGGGCATAACCTCTTTGAGATCATGAAAAAGAAGGTTTGGTGGCCACACATGTGTCAAGAAATCTTGGACCTCCTCAAAATGTACGTGTTGTGCGAAAAGAACACGTCCAAACCTGCACCCCCCAAGTCCGTCCTGCCCATCAAGGCCATGTAACCCTTCAAGCAGTGGGCCCTTGACATTGTGGGGCCACTCCCCAAAGACAGACTGGGAAATAAGTACATTATTACTGCCATTGATTAATTCACTTGCTGGCCAGTAGCCTGGGCAACAACCAACCACACCGCTTCCACCATCACCTGCTTCATTGACAAGGATATTGTGGCCCGCTTTGGGCAACCCAAACGTCTCATCACAGATGGTGGCCCTGAACTTGTTGGGCATGTCATGAAAGCATACTGCGCCAAGAAAGCACTCCAATGTATAGTTATGACCCCCTACCATCCTCAAGCTAATGGACGCGTGGAACAGTTAAATGGCTCACTGGTTCAATTGATTGCCAAGCTCTCACAAGAGCACCCTAACACCGCATGGACTGAACACCTGCCCACCACTCTACTTACTGTAAATTCAGAACCTAAACGTAAAAATGCGGGATTGTCAAATCCTTGGTCCAAATCTCAAATCACTTTTGCGGGCAACTCAGCTAAGTGAAAAATAAAATATTTAATAAAATCAAACATTTAATTTGACTTTTTTGATTTATTTAAATTAGCAAATTTCAAATCTCTTGAGTAGATAACTCAACTAAAAAAAGACAAAACACACCACAAATGTGTGATGCATGAATCAGAAATGCAGGGTTCTAATATATGATTTGAGATTTCCTGTATATCTAACAAATCATAGACAACATGTAAAAATTAATGAATCTGAACTTTGCTGGATTGTCAAATCCAAGAACCAGATTTCAAATAAGAAACAAGGTGAATTTGAAATAAATATAATTTAAGGGTATCTCAAAAGGGATATCAAAGGATATAGAGTGGATCTGTGCTAATTCTTTTAGGAATCATAGGCATTCTCAAAAATAATCCTATTCCATTTTAGGGATGGCTAAAATTTAGATGCTTGATTACAGTTGATTTTAGAAAATGCTAATAATAAAATAGAACTATATATTACAATCTATTTTTTATCAAGTTACCTTTTCCTTGATGTGTTGATAGATTATTTGCTGTTGATAATGTAATTTCTTTTAATTGGATAGTTTCACCTCTAGTTGCCTTGGCAATAGGAAATCAAGTCACCTCCCCAAGGCCAGCTGTGATTGCGGGGGTAGCTTGATTTCCTATTGCCAAGGCAACTGGAGGTGAAACTATCAAATTAAATGAAAGTACATTATCAACAGCAAATGAACTATCAACATACCAAGGAAAAGTAACTTAATAAAAAATAGATTGTAATATATAATTCTATTTTATTATTAGCATTTTCTAAAATCAACTGTAATCAAGCATCCTTTTTACCTTTACATTAACACACAGTGTAGTAATCCAGTGATGTTTCACTTTGAAGTTTTTCCTTTTCTGCCTCTCCTTCCTTCCTTGAAACTTCATCTAAGTTTTGTTGGCCCCTTGGCTACACCAGGGGCCAAAAATGTTTTTAAAAAATTTCTGCTTCATCAGGAGAGTAGCTCATAAATCATTATATGGTTTTGTGGTTGCTATATTAGTGATTTAGAGTGCAGAATATTGCATCATTTCCAGTTTAGACAATCATACATTTCACTTAATTTCATGTCTAAACATGGTTGTTGAGATTGTATTTTCCATTTGATTTTATCCAGAGTGGAGCTTCTTGATTTGGGTTGATTTGTCCTAGTTTCTTACTTTACATTTAATTTGGATTCCAGTTCCTGAAATTAATATCTGAGTTTACTATTGGCATTCAAAAGTGATTTGAAACTTGGTTCTTGGATTTGACAATCCCGCAATTTAAAAAAACATAGTAAACTTAATAAAAAGGTTGATGGATTTGAATGCTTCAAATCTGATTCCAGTTAATTCATTTTGTCCATTGGAAATATGCAGTTCAATTTGAACTTTGCAAAGTGTCTATGAGTCCCGCATTTTTAAAAATTCAAATAAAAATACAAAGAATTCAATTTAATTAAAAAAGGCCATCCTGCAAAAGTGATTCAAAATTTGGACCAAGGATTTGACAATCCTGCATTTTTACGTTTAGGTTATGAATTTACAGTATCCTGCAAGCAAGAATCAACAGGGGCACAGGGTTCAGCCCAAATACCATGGCCTTAGGGACGCCTGACAGTCTGACAGGGGTTGAACAGGGAAAGTTATGGTCCAAGGTTTCCAACAAGCCTCCCCTAGCAACAACTCCATCCCTAGATCAATGGCGTGCCAAAGCCCGGGAAACCAAACACTAGTGGATTGCAGGAGGGACAAAGAACCTTTAAGCCAGATACACTGTAGGTGACTTGGTCTACACCTTCAATCCCAATTCTGCCAAGTTGGAACCCAACCACCTAGGGCCCTTCAAGATAGCTGCAGTCTATGACAATCACACTTATCAACTTGAAGATGCCCAAGGAAATACCAAGAAGCTTCACCATGATTGCTTGCGCCCCTGCTGCACTATCCCCACACAAAAGCTGTTTGTGCAGACCTTCCCAGACCTTCTGCAGACTCTGGTCTTGGTGTCTGATGACAATCAGGGGGCAAGGGGGGTGTTGCAACCGAGTTTCCAGACTTGCCTGCTAACGTATCTTACAATACACAGGGGGCGCTTGATGAGTCCCCCCTTGACGTATCTAACAACATGAACTAATCTGATGGCAATATCAAATGGCAGACACTTCATCCTAATTAGGAGCACTACCAATTTGACCTGCTGATCCCCGCACAAGTTATTCCTTGGCTTTGAACCTTACATGGAACTTCCCACCATGCCACCCCTGTATGGCCTTGTGGCTTTCCCCATATGGTATATTAATCACAATATTCTACAATAAATGATACCTTATTCTTATTATTCTGTCCTTTCCTATTGGACTGTTGTCTTCCCCAATTCCAAATACTGAATCCTCATTGGTTCAGTTGCAACACTACCTTAGGTCTCTATGACATAATTTCCATCTTGAGCTATTACAAGATCCAATAAATGGTGGAAAAGATATCTTTGGACTTGTCAAGGAGGGCTAGTGCTTGATCCCGTCATTCTTTGGTGAGCCCTTTAAAAAATTCTCTTGGGATCAGGGAGTGAGATCTGGGGCCAGAGAGGGAAGGCCAAGCTCATTGGATCCTTCAAAGTCAACTTCAGAACCTTATGTTGAAGGCTTCTTTCAAATTCAAGTGTCCTACTAGTTATACTAACCCACTTTAAGGAGAGTTTCACTCAAGATAGCTAGTAACACTCATATCTTGGTGTTAGGCTCTAGAATCAGCTCAGGAGCTATCAGGGCTCCATATAAGAGGAGTTCTATCCACCTACTACTTCTCAATGTAGCCCTCTGGTTATTCTAAGAGTCACCCCCACACAACAGATAACCTTTTTAACTGGGGGGAGCAGCAGAATAGACTAAATAGACAAACCCCCTTGTATTTTTAGTAGACAGATGAAACAGCTGTATATTTCTATAGCACAGGGTATACTTAGCAGGCAAGTCTCCATTGGGGTACTCAACAATGATGTACTTTATATGTCTTTTTCCTGGTTCTGTAGGCTTTTTTTCTGACATAGTACATAAGATGGTACAACCTGGGAGAGAGATGGGTGGTTCTCATGGCCAATTATAGCTCTAACATATGTCAGGAAGCTGGTCCCTATGAGGATTTTGTAGCTAATATTATCCAACACTATCACAGGAGCAGTAATAGTTAACTTAGTAAACCTTAGGGGGATGAGAAATTAAGCACCCAAGGCCTTGATGGCAAAGGGAACAATATGACCAAAATTTTACTAGTAATAAAACTCAGGAGCTAGGTTGCAATCTTTAACTAGACAAATGAAGATGAAGCTTTTATGAGCTATAGAGTTCAAGATGGATCTTACATGGGTCCTATTTACTATAAGGTCTATATGGTAGCTGCCACAAAGGTCTTATAAGTCAATGACAAGCAACTGGTATTGATGGGTTCTCTTAATCCTTAAAAGAATCAAACAGCTTGACAATAGCTTTCTTCAGGGATCAGCTAAGGTTAGTGAGACTGTATGGGGTGCAGATAAGTTGACTGTCTTAAAGATGGCAGCAACCTTCTTGCACTGGCACTCAAAATATATCACAGCAGCTCCAGGGCTAGAAAGCTGCCAGAATAAAGGGAGCTAAACCTTTCAATCAATATAAGGACCATTGCCTTCATTCCTTATAATACAGTTCTTGTAAGAGCATTGTCAACAAGGACCTTATGGAGTAGATCCTCTTTCACCTCTTCTGATTTAGGAAGGAAGAGATCTGGGCGGTAATGGAGTCACTTGTCTCTAGTGACTTTGGGAAATGTTTTCATTACATCAAGGAACATCACCAGGGTATGGGGGATATTATAGAGCAGGAAGAGGCAGAGAGCTGGAAGGGACAATAGCAGTCAGAAAATCTCCTTCTTCTGGCTTATTACCAGTTTTTTGACTCCTATGAATCATTTAACCCTTTAGGGGCTTTAGCTACATCTGATTTGTATCCTAAACTTTGAGCTCTGTACTTGAGCTTATAAAGGCAGTCTTTTGGAAAGTGACTGGGCTTGTTAAAATTAAACAAACTCTGGCTTTAGGTTTGAGTCAGCCTCTTTTTGAGGCTTAGTAAAAAGTATTCAGGGCTTGGGATCCTCTCTGATGTGGGGTTTACTTTTAGGGACAGATAGCCATTTTTCAGAGATGGGTGTCTATGATTGCATGTAGAACCACTCAGAAAACTCTAGGATAGTCATGTCTTTTCCAAACTTGGTCTTAATAAGCGGCACTTTAAGTAAAGTCTAGGCTTTCTCATTACTACACTCTTGATGAAGGCCTTGAAGAATTGTTGGTATGTCCAAACATGTTCATAGAGTTTGGCCACAGTAGCAATTCAGGTTTCTACGCCCTGGCCATTGATGGTGGTGGAGCTTATTGTGTTTGGCTTCTGGGGACAACATCCAGGAGGACACGGCAGGAAAACTTTATAACAAAAGGTTTTAGGTTCAAATCTAGCCTTGGGTTAGCCTTCAGGGCAAAATTAAGGGCACATACATTAGTTTCCTGGAATACAAGATGTAGAATTCCTTTTGGCAAAAAGGAAAGGAAAACACTTGAAGAATATTAAAGCTAACACAAATGTGGATAAATTTGTCTTTATTAAGAAGTAATTCTACTTAAATAGTAGACAAGGGTTGCTGATCACTCAATAGACAGACAGAGTGGTAGATGGGGTCACGTTGGGTTGAACTCATACCAGGATCAGTCAAAGACAGGTAGGGTATTACAGAATGGGTGAACATTGAGGTCAAGCCATTTAAGGAAGGCAAGGGATTTCCAAACTCAAAGGCAGAACTGACAAAATATTTGCACATATCACTATTTGAAGGTCATATCAAGATAGCATCAATGACGCAATTTTTGACAGAGCTTTCCTACAATCTGAGGAGCACAGCAACTTTAGACTCCCTGTAAAGCTATGGGAGGCTCCCAGGCTCAAATTGGGGTGTCAGTGTCAACTTGGAGTAGCCCAAAGATGAACTGGGGCTGGCTGGGTGACACTGCCCATCTTTATAGTGAAGTTTGATGCTGTAAGCCAGATCTCAGAGCCAGCCACAGTTCTTTCTAATCTGAGAGAGAGGGTCTAGAATCCTTGGAGTGAGAGGGCTATCAGAAAGTTTAGCCATGGTGGTACTGGCCAGTAGAGTTCAAAGGCCCTCCTGATTCCCATCACAGCTCCCACAAGACTCAGAAAGAGCTGATCAAACCCTGTGTCTTCTTGCAAGAATTCTGATAATTGCTTTAGAGGTACAGTCTTCAGTGGGATCAGCACCTCTGGTTGAATTGTAATGCTTATTCTGATATCATTGAGATGTTCAGATGAGATCCTTAAGAAATTCAGAGGGAATAATGGGCTGTAACTAATAATCTCTGATATGAACTGAGAGTTGCTATATCTACTTGATATGCTTGGTGTGGTGCTCTTACTAGAAATTGATGGGAAGCCAGTCAGTGACAGACTACAGACAATTGGTTGGGGAGGAGATAAGTTGGACTTATCAGTTGGTAAATGGATAACAAAGCTGTACCAGCCGGATTCCAGACAAGTATGTTACAGTAATAAGTTGTAACAGCCAGGAAAGGACAACAAATTGTAGAGTAATGGCACATAGCAACTACTCTAGCACCACCCCTCAAGTAGAGACTATGTAGTCTGTCTAGTTGACATAAAAGTCTTTTTAGGAGACTAAACCTAGAGATCCTTACAAAAATACACCCAAATAATAAATTTATGGTGTAGCTAAAAGAAGGGGTAAAAGGTATATATTTTAATAGAGAAAAAAAGAATAACCTTATATACTACAGCTTACTTGATCAAATCAATGTAAGTTAGTCATAATTTGGAGAAGGGGAAATGAGTGATAAACAGCGGTCAATTGACACAGCAATCCAGGAGGAGATGAGCAACAGCCCCAACAACACAAGGATGTGGCAGAGGGCTAAACTTGGGGCTAGTTGGTTAGCATTAGCCATCTGTTAATTAATCAGTTGATTAGTTAACATCAAATTTGGTGTGAACTTCAATCCAGAAGGTATTCATTTCATCCATACAATCCAGAATGATTCCTGGTTGAAGAAACAATCAGGAACAGTGTGTAAATTCTGGAAGTATTCAAAAGCTGATTGGGATTGCCTGACTAACTGGTGATGAGTTTCACCACACTTGGTCTTGTGGTTAGAAAGGGTTATGGCTTGCCCCAACACCATGCTTGATATGAACTTGGGTTCCTTTCAAGATGAGCAATGATTTAAGCTCTGGCTAGCCAAATATTTTGTTTCCACCAGACAATCTTCATACTCTTTGGGATGATTTTCTGAAGTCTTGAAGTAGTGGTAGAGTTCCACAGTTTCTTAAACTGTTTGTGAAGCAATGGTGTATTCAGGAGGAGAACTGACTGCAGGATTGGGAGATTGCTATCCTAGGTGGTCAACTTCCTGAATCACATGTTTAAAGAGCTCTCCATCATCTGTAGCATGGTTGGTTAGAGCTCTAACCCAATTAGAATCTAGTTCCAGGTGACTCATTACTTAGTAAGTGATAATAAATATTTAGCTATTGAGGCATTTCTCCAGGGTTTTAGTCCAAGATACTAATCCAGCTTGGTAGGGGAATGGCTGATTGACTTTATTATTGATTATGGGGTCAGCTTCCAGATACTGGAACATCTTAAGAAGGGAGGGCTTCTCTTGGAAGCCTGTCTCTGACAATTAGCTGGGATGATCTGGTGTCTTCCTGGGTTAATATATTTTGGCATAGTGGGTAAAATGTTATAGATAACTATTCATTGTATCTAAGATTTTAAGGTCATGCAACAGCTGGGCAGGAGATATAGATCCCATGCTTAAGAAGGCCTCTTTAGTGGTGTGTCCACAAGGGCTTAATCAGCATGGGAGTTCCCACTACCAGTTCTATAATCAAGGGTTTTGTGAGCATTAGCAGCATCTTGGTCAGATGGGTGCAATTTAATGCCCTGGATTTAGGCATAGTGGCTAAAAGATCTGGAAGCTAGGTCTGGGGAAGAGCAGGACAAGATAAATCATGGTTGTGTTGGATAATAAGGAGTGATTCTTAAGATTGATCTGCTTGGATGCTAGCAAGGAAGATAGAATATGTGAAGTGGGAGGCAGGGTCTGCTCCTCTAAAATTATGTCTATAGGCTTGAGTAGAGGGTTAGCATCTGCATCAGAAGAGCTCTCCCTCACTGCAAAAGGCTGGGGTCTGGAGTGCTATGAGCAGGAAAGGACATGGCAGGTACGTGGATTTAATACTAAGCAACCACAGAACTTAATAATCTGTCCTAGGGTGGGGCAGTTTTGCTGCTCCTTTGGCAATAATCATGGCTGTATAAAGGATTGATTAATAGCTTAGCAGTGTTTACTTCAATACAGGCACCATCTATAGTCAAGCTAGCGGAACCTATAAGTGATCATGTAAATTCAGAACCTAAACATAAAAATGCAGGATTGTCAAATCCTTGGTCAAAATTTTAAATCACATTTGCAGGCAACTCAGCTGAGTGAAAAATAAAATATTTAATAAAAGCAACCATTTATTTTGACTTTTTTTGATTTATTTAAATTGGCAAATTTCAAATCCCTGGAGCAGATAATGCAGCTAACTAAAGACAAAACACACCACAAATGTGTGATGCATGGATCAGAAATGCAGGGTTCTAATATATGATTTGAGATTTCCTGTATATCTAACAAATCATAGACAACATGTAAAAATTAATGAATCTGAACTTTGCTGGATTGTCAAATCCAAGAACCAGATTTCAAATAAGAAACAAGGTGAATTTGAAATAAATATAATTTAAGGGTATCTCAAAAGGGATATCAAAGGATATAGAGTGGATCTGTGCTAATTCTTTTAGGAATCATAGGCATTCTCAAAAATAATCCTATTCCATTTTAGGGATGGCTAAAATTTAGATGCTTGATTACAGTTGATTTTAGAAAATGTTAATAATAAAATAGAACTATATATTACAATCTATTTTTTATCAAGTTACCTTTTCCTTGGTGTGTTGATAGATTATTTGCTGTTGATAATGTAATTTCTTTTAATTGGATAGTTTCACCTCTAGTTGCCTTGGCGATAGGAAATCAAGTCACCTCCCCAAGGCCAGCTGTGATCGCGGGGGCAGCTTGATTTCCTATTGCCAAAGCAACTGGAGGTGAAGCTATCCAATTAAATGAAAGTACATTATCAACAGCAAATAATCTATCAACACACCAAGGAAAAGGTAACTTGATAAAAATAAATTGTAATATATAATTATATTTTATTATTAGCATTTTCTAAAATCAACTGTAATCAAGCATCCTTTTTACCTTTACATTAACACATAGTGTAGTAATCCGGTAATGTTTCATTTTGAAGTTTTTCCTTTTCTGCCTCTCCTTCCTTCCTTGAAACTTTGTCTAAGTTTTGTTAGCCCCTGGATAAGATGAGGGCAAAAAACTTTAAAAAAATTCTGCGTCATCAGGAGGGTGGCTCATATATCATTATATGGTTTTGTGGTTGCTATATTAGTGATTTAGAGTACAGAATATTGCATCATTTCTAGTTTAAACAATTTTACATCACACTCAATTTTCATGTCTAAAAATTGCTATCAAGATTGAATTTTTCATTTGATTTTACCCAGAGTGGAGCTTCCTGATTTGGGTTGATGTTTCCTAGTTTCTTGCTGTACATTCAATTTGGACTCCAGTTCCTGCAATTAATATTTGAGTTTACTAGTGGCATTCAAAAGTGATTTGAAATTTGGTTTATGGATTTGACAATCCCGCAATTTCAAAAAACAAGGTAAACTTAATGAAGATGGTTGATGGATCTGAACGCTTTAAATCTGATTCCAGTTTTTTCATTTTGTCCATTAGAAATATGCAGTTGGACTTGAACTTTGCAAAGTGTCTATGAGTCCCGCATTTTTAAAAATTCAAATAAAAATACAAAGAATTCAATTTAATTAAAAAAGGCCATCCCACAATAGTGATTTGAAATTTGGACCAAGGATTTGACAATCCTGCATTTTTACATTTAGGTTCTGAATTTAAAGTATGGATATAATTATTGGTAAAATAAGGGGAGGTTATATGCTTGTCAAGGTTGAAACATCGCAACGATTAATCCTGCAGGATTGAGTGAGGACAATGGTAGAACTGGGAACAGAACCTGGGGCCAATTTTCATGCCATATCTGGAAATCTGGGTAATCCAAATGACTCTTAACGATACATGAACAATGCATAATTGATTGGTCTATGCTCTAGACAATTAATAGCGGCCGGTAGGTCTTTTATCTTATACAAACGGAATGTCACCATTTTACCTCATCAGAAGCGAAATAAAGGGGTTCATTTAAATCTGATGGAATTGTATTGTTTATATTGTATCGCTGGGAACCCCTGTAGCTGGGCTAAAGCTGGGTTCGAACCTTATTCGAGCCTCCACGATGGCATCCCAATTAGGAGGGATGTGATCTTTGTCAGCCACCGCTGGCTTTTATCCAGCGATGATATCCGAATTCGTAAACTCTTGGGTTTATTGAACTAATCAGATTCTATGGCAAGCAATGTTTTTTAAGGGTAAATAAATATTTAAAGAAAATTGTTTTTGAATGGACTGAGAATAAAAATTAGTTTAATGATGAGTGACTAGTCTAAATTGATGGTAGTGCTGCTTGAGGAGTCGCTACGGGCAAGCGCGGGGGATAGCTTTGAACCTTGTAACATGTAGGTGGCTGGAGGGCGGACAGCGCGAGCTTTGAGCTGTTTCCCAACCATGAAGATGGGGATGGTGACGCCGTGGACAACGATTGAGCACAGGACCATGAAGGAGACGATGGGGAAGATGTATGGCACGACGCGGTACTCGTTTTCGTAGGATTCAAGCTCCTCAATAGCTACCATCGCATAGAAGATGGCCCCAACCCCGATCGGCCCAAACCACCCGGCAAAGATCGCTTCGCGCCATGTGTGCAGCGCAGAGATGTATGGCGTCGCCAACAGGAGGCCGGGGATACGGCGAAAGAGGATGACAAGCGTGCCAGCAGCTACCAGGGACCCGAGCTGGGAGGAGAACTGGGCCCACGGAATCGCTGTTCCAAAATAAATGAAGAAGGAGAAGTTGAACAGCATATCCACCACCTCCTGTAGTTCGCCCTCTTGGGTCTTGGAGTGGAACCAATTGTCCCAATTGAACGAGTTACCAGCTACGAAGCAGCAGAAGAGATCATCCGAGCCGATAATTGCCACCGTGCCCATCAGAAACAGAGCAAGCGCAAGCCAGTAGGCCAGCAGCGACTCCTTGTCAACCATGTCGTGAAGATAGGAGTACTGCAGCACCTTGCGAGCGGCATACCCCGCCGCCAGACCAATAACAATGGATAAGAATATCTGATAGCCCCAGATCATAATGAACCATTCCCCCAAAGCCTCTCTTGTCGTGTTGTACTCAAGCATGAATATGGCAAAGAAGAGATAAGGGAAGCCGAGCCCGTCATTCGCTCCACTCTCGGCCGAGATGAGGTCGCGCACATGCACCGGCACATACTTCTCCGCAAAGCGGCCCTTGACGATTGAATTCGCCAGCACGGGATCGGTGGGCGTGATGCACGACGAGATGACTAGCGCCTCCAAGTAGCTCAGCGGAAAGAAGGCATAGATGATGGCACCGGAAACAAGCCAGGCGGCAAACATGACCGGCAGAAGCAGCATGGCCAAGGAGCGGGCCTCCTTCAGCATGTACTTTTTGGGAAGCGATAGTCCGGCAGCAAACACCTGGATGGCAATTGTTACTCGCGCAAACTCAAGCGTAAAGGTATTGGCAGCATCCCAGACACTTGGATCAACGATCCCCAGTGCCACTGGCCCAATCACAACCCCAAACAGAAAGGCAACAACTGAAATGTCAATTTAAAAAAAACAACACGCTACTTACGTGCATCAGAAACAAACAGCCGCTCCTTGACAAGGGACGACACCAGCCCAAAGAAGAGAACAAAGCCCCCTACCAGAGCAGGCACAATGTGGTAAACTTCCAAGTGTATAAAATGCATGCCCATGTCCACGCTAGAATCCACCCTTTATACTCCAAACGCACTCCAATTAATCTCAAACCTGTTTGCAGTGCTGATTTATAATCGAAATACACGAAACCATATGCATAGTCCCACAATTGCCATTCTGTAAGCTGAACTCCTAATCACTCCAGCATCACGTCCAATAAAACCCATCCAATCTGCATTCATGTAGGGCTGCTTCGGCCAAGCCCCGGGCAGCTGCGGCCAGTTTCTGGCTCTGGACCACTCCCATCAAAGATTTATTTTAAATTGTTCAAATATACTACGATTCCGCTTTGGCTATAGCGGCCAATAGCCGGAAGCAAGCCGGGGATGAGCCGAAGCATCCCTACATCCATGTTTAAGCCCATCAAGGATACCTCCATTGCTAAACCAACATAAAGACATATCCTGTATAAAAAATTATCACTTTTCATATCCACACCATTCTATCCCAGCCACAAGAGGACATGGCGAAAGGACTACATAAACATAATATATATCTAAGTACCCGCTGCAGAAGTTCTAGCTCTACGACTAAGCCGCAAAAACGTAAACACTAAACCAAATCCCTTTTTTAACTACTGCAACCATCGAACTCGATCACTACCCAAATATAAATCTTCTTTAAAACTAAATCAGTGCACATTTAGAACCCAGCAAAGGCTCGATGTGGTCGGGTTCCTTTTAATCCCCCAAGGTATTTACCCGCAGCTCGAGTTGTCATACCTCTATTGGCCACCACTAGGGGAGCGGGGTCCCAGCCCCCGACAAAGATCTTCTTTTTCCCGGCATTCTGGAAGATCAGATTTAAAATCAGCTTTAAATAGAAAATATACTACCTTCCACAATTTCAGAAACTTCGGCAGAATCCGGGTTTTGTCCGGGGGTGGGACGCCGCAGCCCTAGCCACCACCAACTAGTTCGCCCGAATTAACAATAAGCCTACCAAATAGATCCAGATGCAAAAGTTAAACCTTAACATAAAACCCATATGAATCCAACCTGCACTAGAACCTCCAGATTAAATCTCACTTGCCCAGCAAAAGCGTATACATGGGCAAACACGTTTTGTACAGGTCTGCCCAGAAGTTCACTTTAAACCTCTGCTGCCAACCTAAAAGCCACAATAAACCTCCGCAAACAGATCTACCCACCCAACTTATTCTAGAATCCAAGCTATGCCAGTCATTTCTATCCACCATGCTCCGTTTTAACCCGCCCCTTTCTAAAGTTTCCAACTCCACGCTGGTACAGCTCCCTTTTATCATCCCATGATCTTTTTGATATTAGCCAGGTTGACAACTCTAGTTGAACCCCCAACCAACCCCATCGATACATCCCTAAAGCAACCGCCCACTCTAGCTCTCCCATGCCTTCTACAAAAGCAACCTTAAGGTTTAACCAACATCTTACCACCATATATCCCCCAGCATAACAACACCATCCTTAATATTTATCCAACAAGGACAACCTTTACATCAGCATAAACTTCAGGTTGATCCAAATACATACCCAGATCCAATAAGGTCTCCCACAAGCTGCTCAAAGTGTCCAAAGTCTCCTCCCAGGAAGCATACCGTACAAGGAAGATCCATTTATGTGACCTTAGTTTCACATCCCAACCCATGCAGGTATGTTTTGTGCTTTTAGGGAAAGGTCACAATTGCAACTGCCACATCGTGTGCCCTGCTCTGGAAGTCCCTAAACAATTTGTATGAGTTGTGACGTGACCAAGCACAATCTCATTTGGCTTTAATCATAAGTATGCAAACTATGCCTTTCAATCGAACTAGATATTTATGCATCCTTTGGTTAGCATTTTATGATAACTGTCCCATGAAACCGGTGGCCCAATCAAACCTATTGTTGCCAGATGTCGGCAGATCAAGCTTCCAATCAATCTTTATTAAAGAATAAGATCCAGCAGCTGACCCGCTCCAACTTTACTTCCTGTGCCCTGCAAAAAACAATACCGTATGCCTCATCCCTGGAAACCACCTTCCTATGTTTTGTTGCCTGCACAATGGCCTGCAGCACAAGTTGTGCCTAAACCAAAAGGTGCCAACAAATCCATCCTGGCTGGTTTGCCACCTAACCCAAAACATAAAGGACCGGGTTTGTGACACTGTGTTCACACAGCTGCAGTGCCTGTCCCTATCCTAGCCCTACAGGATCTATTCAGATCATTGTGACTGTACAACACCCTTGGGAGGATAGCTGGACTGAATTGGTGATACATCTATATATAAATATTGGAACAGATAGGTCAAGAGAAAATATTTATACTGATAGGCTTACCCAGCTATCCAGCCAGGGATTCTGGTTGACCCAGCATCTGTAGAAGTTGGATGGTAGAGCCCCCAAAGTCAACCTTGTCCCCTGTTGGTCAGGTTAAAGCCAGGCCGTCAGATAGATCTCTAGATCAGGTGTCCTGCTAACCACTCAACTGACCTGGAACATGGTTAACCCAGGTCTAACCATATGCCATACCACCTTGGCAGGATCAGGAAGGACTTCAGATCAACCACAGATAAGTGCCACAGCAGTTTTTGGATCAGACATCCAGCCAATGAGTAGCGCTAAGAGCAATCAAGCAATCAGTGTAGGAGCTACCGATCTTGGGAAAGGGTACCTGTGACAGAAATTGTGGGATAGTATGAAGCCGTTTCTAAGTGATGGGGAATTACCACCCAAATCCATATAGAATTAATAATTAACCACCAATGTGGCTTCAAATATCTTTTTGTAAAATTTCCAATTGTAATACCAGGATTAAGCAGAACAATTAATCCTAACCAAAGTAGCCCAAGATTAATGGCCTGAGACAACATCAACAAATCTTCAGAATAAAATTCTGGACATTGGGAGGCAACACAATTTCCAGTTTCAAGAATGGGGGAGGAGCTGCAAAATTGGTTGGCACAAAATTAATATTGGGTGGCATTGACAACAAAGTTCCAACTGTAGGACCCCATCTTCCAGAAATGATTTGGTTGAGAATCAGATTGTACGGAATATATTGTAACAACCCAACTATAGGATGCATTTTGAAAAGTAAATTAGAACTGGGGATAAATGATTTTCATTGAGTAAAATTCTGGGAGGACTCAACTATTAGAGTTGAAACAGTGAAAATTATTCAATATATATCAGAAAATTGACTAAGCAGTACCACCTGAGTCTTGACCTCCTATTCCTTCCACATTGTCAAGTAAGTATCTGGTCCAGGTTGCAAAGAACCCTTGTGTGACCAGTTTCTGACAACCATGCTGATTAACAAGCTCATATTGGGTGACCCTCAAATTACGCCAATTTATCAATGTCAGTTTGCAAGGAGGAACTGGTTTCAGCTGACAGACTGGAGCAGCTGTAACCCATTTGTGAACGACCATTTGATTTAAATCTGTTAACTTGGTCGATTTTGATAAAGGTTTCCTGGCTTTTTGAGCCTTCTTGCTTGGGCAGATAATTCCTGGCATGATGGAACCTACCGTGACATTACCCTCCACTTTAGCCCTGGGCACAATACCATCATCTGGGAGATGGGATAAGGAGAAATTCTTGTGGGTAGGTGGGAGTTTCATTGCAGCTAAGGTAAGTTCAGGGTGGCCAATAACAGTGGGATTGCACTTGTAAAACTTGTGAATCAAATCTAGGGAATTGTAACAATTGTATTGGGGGACCCAGGAGTTTTCAGAATCAGGATACCCCTTCCAAGACACCAAATATTCCAAGTGTTGTTGATTCTTGCCGGAAGCCAGAATAAAATTTAACTCATACTCAGGTTCTCCTTTCACAAGAATGGGTTGGGAAGAAGGAGTCTCTGTACCTTTAAAGGGAGTAAGAAGACATTCATGAAAGGTGTGGAAAATTTTGAAAGCAGGAGTTAAATCCAGCCAATAGGCGGAGGGGCCAATTTGAAGTTCAACTTTTAAGAGGCCAACTCACTTAGGCCCTAACTTACAACAGGGAACCTTCAGTTTCATATTGTGAGTATCAACCATGACGAGATCACCTGGCCTTTAAGTTGGACCTTCCTGCCGCTTGCAATCTGTGTATTCCTTGTAAGTTGTCACGGTGGCGGCAAGAGTAACCTGGAGCTCCTGATGAACCTGCTTCAATGCAGCAGCCTGATCAGTTGCAGCTTCCACATTGCTAACCAAACAAGGACCATTATTGGAAGAAAGGTTGTAACCCATATTGGCATAGAAGGGCGATACTTGAGTTGAAGTGTGAGGGGTTTTATTATTTGTGAACTCTTCCATGGGTAGATTATCACCAGTCATCTTGTTGTGCATTAGTGTAGCAATGTAGGTAGACCTCCAAACTTTGGTTTACCCTCTCTGTTTTTCCATTGGATTGGGGGTGGAAAGCCGTGGAATAACACAATTTGATACTAGAATCCCAGTGAAAGCTTCCAAGAACTGAGCAATGAATTGGGGCCCGCGGTCACTCACAATCTCCATTGTGATGCCATGTAGGGAGAAGATTCTATTCACAAACAACCTCACTGTTTCCATCAAAGTGATTGTGGTTGAGCAAGGTACAAAGTGCGCCATTTTTTGTGAAACAATCTACCCACCATGATTGCATTAAACCCATTGTGATTGGGAAGTTTGCCAATGAAATCCACTGACACAGACATCCAGGGTCCTGCAGCAGGCTGCAGTGGAACCAATAAACCTGTAGTCTTGTTCTGGCTTGCCTTGGACCAAACACATACCAGACAATCTCAAAAAAAAGCTGCTACCTGCACCGTCAAACCTTTCCAGGAAAACTGGCGGCAAACTAGTTCCACTGTTTTGTTTTTCCCTGGGTGACCTGCAGTTGCACAGGTGTGATTAGCCTCCATGATTTTTTCCAAAATAGTTCCTTCTTGGACCCACAAGCAACCTTGATGATGTAGGATGGGACCTATCTTATGATAACCCTGAGGCTGACTCACTGGGTTTGCACATGCTAGCTCTAATAGCCTATCATAACCTTTGGACAGAGGTTGCAGGAACTTAACTTTTGAATATAAGTCCAAGTCTGCGCCCTAAGTTAAGGACATAGTGGCCAGTGTAGCAGGTGGAGGTAATACAAAAGGCACCACAGCCTCATCTGGAATCATAGTATGTTTGTTAAACTTGGCGTCCATACTAGCATCAGGGAGATGGGAAGGATTCCTGCTTAGTGCATTGGCCAAGTGATTGTCTAATCCCTTAATAAACTTGTAGCAGAACTTGTATCTTGTCAGGTCACCATGCCATCTGGATTGACAACCTGACAAAACCCTGGGTTGTTGATAATACAAAAGGGCTTTGTGGCTAGTTCTTACTACAAATGGATGACATGTCAGCATGAGATGGTGATGCCAATGCTTTAACAATTCCACAACAGCCAACAATTTCTTGCTGTAAATCATGTAGTTGTGTTCACAAGCCTCCATCTTCCAGGAGAAATACCCTACTGGTCTCTAAATCCCGTTGCTAGCAGTCTGCAAAAACACACCAGCCACAGCGTATTTAAATGCATCTGTGGAAACCACAAAAAAAAGCTCAGGATCCACATGTCTCAACACAGGTGACAACAACAAAAGAGCCTTGACTGCTGTGAACGCATTTGCACACTCAGGCGTCCAGACCAAAGTTGTCTTACCACTAGCTGAATATAAAGGAGAAGCCACTTCAGACAGGTGTGGAGTGAATTTCTTCAAGAACTTGCAGGTACCCAAGAAACTACAGAGTTGGGATACTGTCACAGGCTTAGCATACTCTCAAACCGCAGCTTCCTTGTCAGGGGCAATGGTGTGGCCATCCTCAAAGATAATATTACCCAGAAAGGTAACCTTACGTTTGAAGAATTCACATTTGCTTCTTTTAATGATCAAGTTGGCCTGGAGGATGGCTCTACCACTGCTGAAAGATAGGCTTTATGTGACTCCTCATCTGGAGAGAACGCCAAGATATCATCCATATACACAATGGCACATACACCCAGGAGGTCCCCCAAGACAGAATCAAATAGTTGCTGAAAGCAAGCTGGAGCATTCTTCAATCCAAAAGGCATTGCCCGGAACTGAAAGATACCCTTCTTGGTTCTGAATGCTGTTAACCATTACATTCCTTCTGCAATCCTGATTTGATTGAAAACATTCAACAGATCAAGTTTTGAGAATACCTTAACTTTCTCAACATACCTAGAGATCTGTGCTTTGAGAGGTAAAGGGTAGGGATCAGGGATTGTGATGTTATTCAAGTTCCCAAAGTCAACACAAGGACAAAGAGACCCATCAGCCTTTTGAACAAACAACAATGGGGAGCAAATTGAAAAAGCTTTTTTAAAAATATAACCCTTTGTCAGCATGTCACAAGTCCATTCTTCCAAACATACATCTTCCTTAAAGGTTAAAGGGTAAATAGGGGACACAATTCAAATCAGATCAACAGTAACTTTAAAGTCAAAGTCAAACTGAGTGTGTTTGGGAAGGACCTTGCCTCTGGTAGCATCAAATGCCGCGGACCAGGGTTGTAAACATTCCGGTAAATCCAAACTTGCGGGGACAGGGTGTAATACTTCAGACTTTTTCAACAACAACTTCAGTTGTATCAAAGGCTGTGCTCAACCATCACCAACAAATTAATATTTCCCAAGGATACAAGAGATACAGCTAGAATTGAGACAATAGTTTTATTGATGAGCCTAAACAGGAGGAAATTGAATTGCTTGGAATAATAGAACTATAAGGGTTTTTATACCCAATTCTATGAAAAGGAGATGATAAGAGAATTATGTTTAAGCAAGATCAACTCATAATTTTGAATCGGAAATATATTGTCAGGAGTAAGATTCTGAAAGCTGGAATCAGGGCTTTTGGCTGACACCAATTTGGGCTGAAATGATTCAGTATTTTCAGAAATATAGGCAACCAAAGATGGTAAAGGAGAAACAAACAAACAGAAGTCTTGGTATAAATATCAACAAAATAGGAAATATCAGTTGAGACTATAATTCTCAGTCCTGACACAGGGATGAACTGATTGAATAGTCTGAGTGGATTGCTTCATTTTAGACATACCTAACAGCAGAATACAAATAGATATACCCAAAGAGTGTCCCACATGCAACACATTTTCTTTCAGTAAGGTGGATACATTATGATCTCTCCACCAACTCACACCCAAATGATAGGATACATCAGGGAGGAGCAAACAGAGAACCTCACAGTAAAAGACTGACCCAAAACTACAAAGGTTACTGGCTTCTTAAGCTGGAAAGAGGGAAATGTTTGATAGTTTCCACCCCTAACAAGCATTCCAGGGTGGTACTTGAGTTGTAGCAAGTTAGAAGTCTCCACACTCATGAAGTTTTCAGAAGCAACTGTATCCAACAAAATAGCTGGCTGATAGATAGTCTGGCTGTTATAAATGCTACCATAAAACAAGAAGTAACCAGAAGTAGATTTACTTGCAGCAAAGGTGGCAATCTTGGAAGGGTCCTGCTTCTCTTCAGCGGTAAAGACGGCAGCTAAGGAGGGAGGATGCTCCTGGAAGTAACGCTCAATCATCTCTTGGACAGCAGTTGGAAGAAGGGGATGATCACAATCAATGGGAACAAGGGGCAACTCTTTTGACGTAACCACAGAAGGCTTTGCAGGTACAACATGCTGAAGCATTGCCAAGGAACCATCAGATCTGGACGCTAATTGGCTTCCTTTACATTGGCAGGTATGTTCAACACCACCAATTGCAACTGAGACAGGCTAGGGGGAGAACAATCCTGGCTTTGGTTGGAAGGAACTACCACGGAGCAAGGACCAGAAAACCAGGAGCGCACAGTGGGTTTATCCTCAATTACCAACATACCTTGCTTGGAAGTGAATGGATCTGAGACCAGAGAAAGAATTTGGCTTACCAGGGCCTCAGTTGTGGTTAACAGGGAATCCCAGACCGCCAAATCTTGGGCAGTCTGGTCAACTGCTAACCACAACACTGAGAGTTTATTCACCTCAGGGATATCAATTGTACAGCAGTGGGCAAGAAACTGAGGAAGGAATTCCAATAGTGGAGTAGTACCCTGTTGGAAGGTGTACAACTTACAATATACTTTGAGCTCCTCAATAGATACACACAAATTTTTTAACAAAGGGTATAGAGATGCACTTTCAGTTAAAACACATGGATTGTGCTCCATCACAGACAACAACCATTCACAAGCATCCTCAGAAACCTTCATCATCACATGGTAAACTTGGGATTTATGACTTAGGCTTGAACTGGAATAGAATGATAATGCTGACAAAACTTCACGCAAAATCTCATCAGTGGGTGGAGCAGGAAAATAATCTGGATGCCAAAATGACATGACACAACGGAAATAGGAAACAGAGGATCCAGTCTCAACAACTGCAACCAGAGATGGAAACCACAAATTAAAGAAAAGCCCAAACTGAAAACTCAGAAATGAACTGATACAAATAAACATGGTAAACACAGATATCTCAACAAGCAGGAGAAAAGAAACATGAATTCATGACAAACTGCTTCCAAAAACTCAGATATAGAAGAGTTGAGTAATGTGACAAAAATTACAGGATATTATGAAGCCATTTCTAAGTGATTGAGAATTACTATCCATATCCACATAGAATTAATGATTAACCACCAACGTGGCTTCAAATATCTTTTTGTAAAATTTCCAATTGTAATACCAGGATTAAGCAGAACAATTAATTCTAACCAAAGTAGCCCAAGATTAATGGCCTGAGACAACATCAACAAATCTTCAGAATAAAATTCTGGACATTGGGAGGCAACACAACTTCCAGTTTTAAGAAGGGGGGAGGAGCTGCAAAATTGGTTGGCACAAAATTAATATTGGGTGGCACTGACAACAAAGTTCCAACCGCAGGACCCCATCTTCCAGAAATGATTCTGTTGAGAATCAGATTGTACAGAATATATCAGAACAACCCAACCACAGGATGCATTTTGAAAAGTAAATTAGAACTGGGGATAAATGATTTTTATTGAGTAAAATTTTGGGAGGACTCAACTCTTAGAGTTGAAACAGTGAAATTTATTCAATATATATCAGAAAATTGACTAAGCAATACCACCTGAGTCTTGACCTCCTATTCCTTCCACATTGTCAAGTAAGTATCTGGTCCAGGTTTCAAAGAACCCTTGTGTGACTAGTTTCTACAACCATGCTGATTAACAAGCTCATATTGGGGACCCTCAAATTACGCCAATTTATCAATGTCAGTTTGCAAGGAGGAACTGGTTTCAGCTGACAGACTGGAGCAGCTTTAACCCATTTTTGATTGACTGTTTGATTTAAATATGTTAACTTGGTCAATTTTGATAAAGGTTTCCCGGCTTTTCAAGCCTTCTTGCTTGGGCAGATTATTCCCGTCATGATGGAACCTACCGTGACAGTACCCATGTATCAAAGGGCAACCAGCCAGTTCTCAGAAAGGACTCTGGGACTCTAGATCAGGGACAGGATTGTCTACAGGGGGTTGATGCAAGAGATCTGGGGTATCTCAAAGTCCAGTCTGTGCAGTCCCAAGAAGGAATCCAGTGATGCCAAGTGTCCTTGATGTCAGGGTAGCTCCCTAATGCCTGGTATTGCCCCTCCTAACCTCACCACCCAGAAGTTGGGAAAACAGTTCAATGATTCAACCCAGTTACCAGATTTAACCAAAATTTTGATTGGGATGGGTCACTGCTGCTCCAGTTTGTCATCATGGTTCAATTACCCCGTGTAAGTTGACACTGACAAATAGATGTAATCTGAGAGTCATTTAATACAGTCTTGTTTATCAGAATGGTCAACAGAAATAAATCACTCAAGGATTTTTTGCATGCTGGACAAGGTACACTTTGGATAATGGAGATGTAATAGGAGAAAGGAATCCAGGGGTATTGTTTAGTTGTTAAGTTTGGTCTGAATTGGAAAGATTTCACTGTTCAACTCTAAGAGTTGAGTCCTCCCTAAATTACTCAGTAAACTAAATGATCTCCTGGTCTGACTTTTTCAAGATGCATCCTGTAGTGGGCCTACTTTGCTACATCCTGTATAACCTGATCCTGAGCCAGATTATTACTGGAAGATGGGCCCTGCTTGGGTTCCTGGTGGTTGGTGCCTCCTGATGTTACCCCAATGGCTTAAAATCTTGGGGCCTTCCCAATAGGATCCCAACCTGAGGCAGTTGTTACTTCCTGATGTCCAGAGCTCTATGCTGGAGACACTTTGATTCCCTCACAGGGGATTTATCCAGGGCTCCTTTGGTTGGGTTGAATCATCTTGGTAAACCCCAGTGGCTCTTTTGGAAGCCTTACTACGCAGTATCTGACGCTTCAGCGGTGGTTAATCATCAACCCCTTATGTAATTAGGTGGTTGTTTCTTGCTGCATGGAGACCTCTTCTTAATATCCAACAATTTCTGTCACACCTGAACCCATCTGTATTGATCAAGGATACCAAGGTTGTTTGGGGTAAGGATACTGGCTGGCTGGCATGAGTATACCATGAATCACGTTCCTGGGACCACAATGGATGCCAAACTTGAGGGGTTCAGCCAAAAAACCCCAAATAGTACCTGAATGGAAGCCAAATTGATAAAAAAACCTATCTAGCTGACAGCTGCTGCCTCTCTTTGCTCTACTATTGAGCTTTCATCATGGCTACACTGCTTATCCTTGGCAAAGCCAAGTTTAGTGGATCAGGGGTAGGGTGTAAGCTACAGTAGGAGATCCCTGAGAAGTCCATGGAGGGCACTCAAGTATGTCTGGGGGTGACCAAGGCATTCCCTAGAGGATCACTGATGGGGGTGAAAGCTGCCTTTGAGGAACTTTACCCAGGATAATTTGCTAGGGCATGTATCCCCTTACAGGGTGGCAGGATCTCCGCTTAGACCCTTTAAAATTACACTGGGGGATTGATTTCATCTTCCACCAGATGAAATCAGTAGTCAACCAAGAGATTGAAGAGTTGAATTAATGTGAATAAGATAGTATGGAAAACTTTCAAATGTCAAGGTTTAAACAAGGAACAATGAGAAGCAACTCTTGAGGAAAAAAATCTCCAAAGTCTTGCAACAGGAGGCATAAGATGGAAAGCTTCCTGGTGAAACCAGTAGCATTAAGTGGGAGGATGGGCTGAGATCCTACACAACCCCACAGGTTTGTCGCAGGAAGATGTTCTGTCAATTTTTCCCCCATCAACTGGTTTTTGGTCATTTTTGGTCCAGCTATAATTTTCTTTGTGTGTAAAATTTTCCTTCTGCAACAATAAAAATTGAAAATATAGACATTCTTCCCCACAAAAGTTATTCTATGAAACTTTTAATGTTCTTTACTTATTTTTTAGCAGTGTAATTTTGTTAATTAGCTTTTAAAAAGGTTTTGTTTAAAGTTAAGCCTCTTAAATAAAAAAGAAATAAAAATAAAATTCTATGTATGTACATAGCTTTTATTATCAAATAGATCATATTTTAAAAAATTCTTATTGTAAAGCTAAATAACTTACATATGAAGAAATTATATTTGGATCAAATTTGACTGAAAATCAGTTGTCAGAAAAAAATTGACAGGATATCTTCCTGTCCCAAAGTTTTGGTAGAGGGGTACCTTGAATTAGGGGCTGATCCCATCAAAGTACATGACCCAGCTTTTTGGATCCTTGCCCAATCATAGGTTGAGGTGATGCCTTGGGGACAGCTCCCTTTAAGATAATCAAGTATGCTGCTCTATTTCCCCATGGTGTTAGAAGGGGGCTGTGGATAACTTCTTGAGCCTTTCTAGAGCACAGGATTGATATCAATCCAGGTTGGCCTTTGATGCAGGAAGCCTTGAGTCTCCTTGGTCTCATTTTGCTTTGAATAGCCATAAACAGTTGTGATATATCAACTTGAGTGTAGCATAGATCATTATCCCTTTTAAAAGGTGGGGTTTATTGGGGTTGACTTCCATTATTATTACTGGCACCACAGAATTTTCAATTACTCCCTCTCAGGAAATTGTTTCCCCAAGAAATGGCTCAGCTACCAGGTAAAGATGGCCCATAGACAGGATCCTGTATCATACTTGATCAAAAATTTGCAATTCTCAAGGGTCCTGACTTTAAAACCATATATATATACAGTTTACACATATAAAGGATGGCATAGTAACAAGCTTTATGAAGCCTTTCTCCTATACTAATAAAGAGATTGATCCTTCATAAATCTTGCTTGTTACTTTGAGCTATTCACCTCTAAGTAGTATATACTTCTTCAAGACAAAAATAGTAAAAAACAACTTCAATTTCACTAAAATACTGGATCAAGTTATTTTGTCATACAATAGCCAATAACCCGCCAAAAAAACTACTCATAGATCATAAACAATGACACACAATCAATGAGGAGATGGGCATCCAATCAAGTAAGTCTTTATATCCTTATAGTATCCTATTTTCTGGCACAGTAATTTCAAAAATACTGCCATCCTTACTGATCCTGGCCTTGCTTCAACCTAAGCTTTCTTTGGGGACTGTGATGGTACTTCCCTTAAGAATGTCCCTTTTTTTCTTTGCTGATATCTCACTGGACCACTTTTATTTCTAGCTTCCAAGCTAGCTACACCACCAGATAAAAATAAGCTCTCAAATAGGGCTGAGAGCTTCTAGAGCTACCACTAATGCTATATCCTCTCCCCATTCCTTGATCATGGATTAAAATTCTAGTGATTAGGTGTGAATTTTGGGAAGCTTAGAAGATAGTTTTAATGAAGGAGAAAAATTCATTGGATAATATTTTAGGCTGATATATTATATTTGGTGTGGCAGAAACTCAAGTCAGATCAAGTGGTAAGAGATCAGGGGTGTGGCTCAGATAATAGCAGCTGGATATCCAGACATGCCACCAGTAACTGGTTTGTTACCAATTCAATAATCTCTGACCATAAATTGGATTGACGCATACCCAGGCAATGATCTAATTGTTAATTATGTTGGCAGTTGTCAGAATTCTTATACACCCTGATCCTTAGCACTAGCTTTAAAGCCTTGTGGTGCTCCTGCTCTTAGAAGGTCATCAAGGTGTGTCCTGGGTCAAAGCCAGGGACTGGCTGGGTTGGGATGACATCCTCAGAGATAATAGTTCTATGGAAAGGACAAAAGTGAATGGTTTGAACACTCCAAAAGGAACTCAGTATGCCTCCTGTCAGGAATCAACACCCTTACAACAGTTATTGTATAGATGAAGACCTATTACAACTTCCAAATTTGGGTGATCTAGGTTACTTCTACTCAATTAATTGTCAATTAATTGCTCTTATGCATCACAGCAATGCAGATGCAAGTAAAACCTGCAAGGAACTAAGTAACATAATGCATCAAAAAATAACCTGCATCATGATCCCTGCCACTGCATATGAAGCATTACACCTGGTTTCAAACTCATTAAGTCCTTACTACAAATTCCACCCCCCTAAAATAAGAACTCCCATCTAAATCCAAAGTAAATAGATTGACTAAAGTTTATTTCTACAATAAAGCAATCTTGCTCTATTATCCACTTGAGTGTTTAATAGGATCTAATTAGAGCAGATGATTGGAATATCCCATTTGCTGTCATTAGTTACCATCTGGCTCTCCTTATTCCTGTCTTGTATCCTGTCTCAAGGGCCAGCTAGATTTTGCTTTCTTGGTCATTGCCAAACCCTTACCCTACAGCTTGAAGAGCTATCTCCTGTTGTAGAGAGTATTGGACCCTTATTTGATTCCCCAACTATATTCTTCTCTATAAAGATGGTCTCTTATGCCTCCTAATTATCACTAGCAATTGGTAACTTGGGAAAAACTATTTTACAGCAATACATGGGCTACCAAAGCAGCTTTATAAGCTAGAGGATTGTTTTCATGATATTCTTGAGTGAAAAATCCCAGATCTCAAAGTTATTGTTGAAACAGCAGGCTCAATCTGTAAGCAAGGTTCTGAACAAGCAGGTTTGTGACCCGCAATCCAATTATCCAGCCACTTGAAGCCAGACTAGGAAGTCAACTCAATTTTTCAAATCCAACAACATGAACAAATGATGATCCCTTATTATGGATACCTTGTTTTGGCGCTTGAATCATTACCAGGATCAAGCCACCCCCTTCATCATCTAACTGTGTGAGCAACACAATTATGTTCCTGATATTCTTGATTCATAATGAATATATAATCACTATCTCTTAATAAAGATTATCATCTAGTTTATAAACATTTTTCCCCTTGTAACTCTGCTAAAATAGCACAGTTACAACATTGGTAGCACAAGTAGGTTCTCCATTCTACCTCATCTTGTAAAATTCTGCCTATTGCCTGTACTTGCCTGGCCAACAAATCCTTGACAGAATCATGTCTGGCCTTCTGCTGGACTGGACCTCATACACCCCTGGTGCCAAGATACCTGATGGCTTTATCATTTACCAGAAAACAGTGATTCCACTACCTGCCTTCAATGCCATGTCTGCACAAGGCTTCTTTCAGGCTCCCTCCTTGATGCTGCAACCAGCTGACAAAACCATCATGCCCGCCTATGTAGCTCAAAGACTACAAAGCGCTGCCTTGGAACCTTTTGCTAGGGCCAACAACAACAACGTCGCTGCATTGATCCAGTCTGCCCAGAGCAAGCTAGCTCAGATGGAATTCCCGCAACATTTTTTGGATTGCAGAAATCTCCATCCAACTGACCCACAACACTGGCACCTGGTGCAACAAGTGGCACAAAGAACACACCAAGAAGAACTGGGATACTTTCAAACAAGACTTCTTGGAAAGGTTTGTGCTTAAGAACACAGCGCTCATGATTATACGCCAAGTAAAGAACTTAACCCAGACAGGCATCATGAAGGAACTCACCCGCGCCTACGAGGAACTCCAACTTTGAGCACCCTCTGACATGGCCTTTAACACCCCAGCCACACGCCTCATGTACTATGACGCCCTTAAATTGCATGTAATGAGGCACATGAACCTGGACCAGGTGACCAACCTGCAAAGCATGTACCACAAGGCAGAGAAAGCAGAACAAACATCCAATGCCCTCCATATGCACAAACTGGAAAACAGGAGAGACCCAATGACTCCCACACAGGCGGGCGCTCCACTTGACCACCCCCTGGAAACAACGGGAATAACACCAACCATAAACCCATAGGTTCAAATGGACATGGAAGTGGGAACAATGGTCAGTCAAATTGTACCCATTTTTGTATCACTGCCATGCAAGGCAATCAAGACAAGGGAAAAGCTAGGGAGAGCATTAAGCAAACCAAGCTCTCCCCACACGGATCCAGATTTTCCCAACAATGAGTACCAACCCAAGGACGTGGAGCAAGGCCCAATGATCCAAGTGCCCTCAGAGGACCTGGTACTGTATATCATCACCAGAAATCCCAATAAATTGATTTCCTATCATTTCCATTTTTGCAGTTACACAGGCTCAGCACTCCTGGATTCAGGTGAAGATTGAACCCTAGTCAACAGCAGCTTTGTGTACAAATTAAAGCTAGCCACTAATCCTTTGTGGATTAAAAACGTGGCTTTAGCTGATGAACATCACATCACTGTGACAAGGGAAACCGCCCCCTTCTCTTTCATGCTCAAGAATTTACAATCCACCATCCAAGGTCCTTTCATTGACTTTCCAAAGTTTGACATTGTACTGTGGTTGGATTAGTTACAAAAAACAATCCTCACTTAGACTGGGCGACCTCAGTTTTGACCATCAAGTATGAAGATGTCAACCACCAGATCTACCCTAACTCAGTAGACCAACTCCTACGCAACCATGTCTTTGTGCGCATCACAGAGACTCTGGACAAAAAAGAAAACCCAAAAACAATTGACTGGGACTCCTTCCAGTACAAGATCATACACTTCAAAGATTACCGGGATACCTCCACGCCTCAGGACCGCAAAATTGTAGCCCACCATCCAGAAATTTTCAAGGAAGAGATTCCTGGGCTGCCCCCTGAGAAGCACATTCAGCACTCCATTAAACTCAAGGGGGCTGTACCTAAGGTGCACCCTATCTACCAGCTGACCCCAAACAAAGACAACACCTTACGCGCCTACCTCAAGAAGCGTTGGAGAAAGGACTTATTTGCACCTCACAGTTTCCCTTTAGGGCCGCTGTATTCTTCATGGCCAAGAAGGACGGTACCTTGAGTCTGGTCACAGACTACTGAGCCCTAAAAAAAGTTACCATCAAGAAATGTTATCCACTACCACTGATTGAAAACCTCTTTGGCGTCTTGGGAGGAGCCACAGTCTTCTCTAAGATTGACCTAACCACAGGCTACAACCAGATTTTTATTAAAGAGAAAGGCATTCCCAAAACAGCCTTTCACACTAAATACAGCTCCTACAAGTGTGTGGTGCTCAACTTTGGCATGACAAACACTACCTCCACCTTTGTGACATTCATGAACAAGGTGTTTGCCCTGCACATAGACAAGCACACCTTGGTTTATCTGGATGACATTATTGTCTATAGCCCCTTGGTGTAACAGCACCACAAAGACCTAGAGGAAGTCTTTGCTACCCTGGCACAACACAAACTGTTGACCAAACCCTACAAGTGCCAGTTCTTCCACAGCAATTGCCTTTCCTGGGACACATAGTCTCAAAGAAGGCATCAAACCCAACAGTTAAAAGATACAGGCCATCTGCAAGATGCCACCACCCAAGGATAAGTCAGAACTCCACACCTTCTTGGGGATGGTGGTCTATGTTGACTATTTCATACCTGATTGTGGCGTTTTGACTTCCCCCTTATCCGCCATAACGGGCGCCAAATACAAGTTTATGTGGACCCCCAATGTGACCTCTGTTTTAGAAGCCTCAAGGAGAAGCTCACAGTGGCTCCTATCCTGCAATACCCCAAACATGACGGGGAATACCAAATGGAAACTGACACTCCAGACACATCCATTGGGGGAGTACTACAAATCAAAAATAATGATGGTGATTTCCTGCCCATTGCTTATCAATCCCAAAAATTGACAGATGGATAGTGTCAATAACCTATCAACAACAAGGAACTGAGGGCCAATGTACACTTCCTATTCAAATGGAGCTGTTATTTAGAAGGGTAGGAAGAATTCACGGCATTGACTGACCACAAGTTGCTCATATACTTCAAAACCCAAGCAAATCTATCTTGCCGCCAAGCCTGCTGGATGGAGCTCTTGGAGAGATTCAATATTCTCATACAGTAAAAACCTGGCCCAGAATTTGCCATGGCAGACACCCTCTTGCGCCTGTATGTCTGTGCCACTAGAAGGTTAATGGGCTCAACCCAGACTGGCCTCTCTTGGTACTACAAACAAAAGATGAGGGTTTCCCCCCTGGTACAACTGACATAACAAAGGAAACTTAATCAAAAAAATACCTATTTGCTGACATTTACAGGACCTTGCACAGAAAAATTTCTGACAGGACTACCATCCCTAACATCCCCACATACCAGCAAGTGGACACTATCCTAAGATATCACAGAGACCTAGGACACACCAAGAGCCACAATCTATACAAATTCCTTAAACACAAGGACTGGTGGCCAATCATGTATTGTGATGTTCAAGAAGTCCTAGACCAATGTGAAGTATGCAAGAAATTTGCTAAAAGCAAGGCCCCTCCAAAATCAGTACTACCCATCCACACACAACTACCCTTCAAATTGTGGGCCCTCAACGTTGTTGGCCCCATGCCAGGAAAACACAACTTAAGAAATACATAATCACAGCCATAGACTTTACTACCCAATGGCAAGTAGCCCAAGAATTAAAGGCGCACACTGACAATCACATGTGACAATTCATAGGAAGAGAAATAATCAGCAAGGTTAGAAAGTCAGAACTCCTGATAACCAATTGTGGGAAAGAATTGACCTCCAAAAACACCAACATATACCTTGCTAAAATGGGGTCAAACATACTGTGATAACACCATATCACCCACAGGCCAATGGACGTGTAGACCGGCCAAATGGCAGCCTTGTGCAAGCCTTGGCCAAAATCACTGCCGGGAGACCTGAAGACTGGTATAAGTAGCTATCAAGTGCACTACTTGTGTGCCAAACCCAAGTGAACTGATCCACTGGAAAGAGCCCTTTTGAGTTGGTATATGGTACACAGCCAAATATCATTCAAGCATTGACAGGATCCAAACAGGAAATTCCAAGTAAAGTCCCCCAGTTCAGACTCTCAAGTTATAGAGGCCAGCAGTAAGCAAAAAGAAAAGGAAAAAAATGTCTAAAAAAAACTTTTGTCCCCATCCAAGATAAACATGAAGTTGGGGACAAAGTTTGGGTCATGGATGTTGATAAAAGCAAAACACAACCCAAGAAAGTAGGACCAGCAATCATTATAAAGGTAAACAAAAATAACACTTACCTTGTGCAAGTACTCAGGAAACACAAATAATACAAAACCCTGCACCACAAAAGCCTGAGACCCTGCAAAGCAAAACAAAAACAACACAAAACCGCCCTGCCCGCCACAGAACAACAGCTAGTCCAGTATGGAGCCCGGGCTCCTGCCAACCTCCCAAACAACCTACCCCCAGAGGAGGCCAACCTTCAGTTGGGGGGGTGTCAAAACAGCAGGCAAAACCTGCCAGCAAGGTTCTGAGCAAGCAGGTTTGTGGCCTGCAATCCAATTACCTGGCCACTTGAAGCCAGACTAGGAAGTCAACTCAAATTGCCAAATCCAACAACATGAACAAATGATGATCCCTTATGGTGGATGCTTTGTTTTGGCACTTGAATCATTACCAGGATCAAGCCACCCCCTTCACCATCCAACTGTGTGATCAACACAATCATGTTCATAATATCCTTGATTTACAATGACTATATAATCACTATCTATCAATAAAGATTATTATCTAGTTTATAAATATTTTTCCCCTTGTAATTCTGCTAAAACAGCACAGTTATACCATTATTTTCACCGTTTTACTCACTTCTCAAACAGGAGTTTTCTATGAGTGAACATAATAAAGTTATGCTTATTTTTATCCTCTTTTTCTGCTCCAAAATCACTATTGTTTTGAATGCCGTCATTCACCATGTTTTGATTTTGCCTTTGTTGGGTTATTTTGAGAACAAATCTCTCTCTTTTGCTTTTGCCCTTCAAAATGAGGCTGGCTCCAATTTGGGAAATACAATTGTTCAGTTTCCTGATCCTGCGCAACTCACTTGCCCCACTCATGCTTGTGGCAAGTGATCCTACTGTATTGTTATTATTTTGTGGTATCACAAACCACTATATATTAAATTTCTTATATACCAATAAAAATTAAGTTATTTTCACATTTTTGTCTTTGTGTCTCCACGTACTTTGGCACCTCTCTAGCCACGTCTAGCAGATAATATTCATCCAGGGCCACAAGGTAATTGCATAGCCTTCCCTGTCATCTAACAGAGGCTTAGTATGAATCCAATCTTAAGGTTATAACTTCCTGTTGTGAATCTGTGCTGCGCCTCAGATCACAACAAAAATGGTGCTCACTACAGGGGCTATAAGCTCCTCTGTTACCCCTTTTACAACTACGTTTTCAGGACCTTTGCCTCCACCTATACAAGAGCCAAATTTGCCTGAAATTACCAGTCCTCCTATTGAGGAAGACATCACCAACCTGCCTATTGTCCCTACTGTGCTGAACCTTGGAAGTGATCCCCGCCTAGTGATCTATCCTTTGGGTACCCATGACTTGGAACAAGTCATGGCAGTAGCCTTTGGGATAGCCCCTGATGGGACCATCCCTTGCCTCCAGCTTCAGTTCAATTGAGCAGATTACTACAAAATTGATTGTAGCGCCACAATTTCCACAGCATCTCCTCTCAGCAGCTGGCTCTGCTAAACACTTACTATTTTCCTTTTTGTAGCCTGCCTTAGCCCATCATCAAATTGTATTAGGGCTCCACGTTCAGGAGATTTCATAGCTGCAAGCTGTTGTCACTCATCACTGGGATTAGTTTGCAGTTTACCAGCAGTGGATCCATTCACTGTTTTCCTTAGTATCTGACAATCAGCACGGCTCTGTCACCTCCCAATCTCTCTTGGTCACCTCCACTAAAAGAATGCACCAATCCATCTCTGAGTATTTCAGAGAGCGCCTTCATGAGTTCCACCAACTGGAACAGCCCTGCGTGCTCAAGTAGACTCTACTTTGGACGCATATCTCACCGACTTCAAACAACTTGTACAACAACTAAAAACTTCAGTGCTTATTCCTTTGACCAATTACAGCAAGTAGCAGTCCATGCTTCAAAGGGCTCCTGAAAACTTGGCAAATAATTTGATCAAGAAAGGGCTGCTACAGCTGCTACCATTGCCAAACTCCAGACTCAAGTAAATGAACTGTCTGCCTCCAAAGCAGATGCCCCGCCTTCTCCTCCATCTGAAAAGCTAGCAGATAGAGAACAGAGGCTCTGGGATGACATTTAAGATTTAAGAGCATCTACCCGCAGTCAGGATTGCCCCCCAAAGCCCCTCAGCCTCACCCTCAAGTGCTTGCGCTGACAGCTCAGGTTGCTGAATTACAACAAGAGGCTGCTACTTTGCGTGAGGCAATGGCGTCTGTAGTTAGTCCACCTGAAGTTGTGGGAAAAGATGGTTGTTTACCTGGATTGTCAGAAGCCCCACCCCACATTCATTATGCTAGAGAGTTAATAGCTCTAGCCAATGAAGTGGACCTCCTGAAGCAAGATCACTCTGAGCTTGATAAAGACGTACAAGAACTAAGTGAAGTAATTGGTTCAGTAAATGACAGGTTTGCCCCTTGCCTTTTGGTGAGCCTGTCTCTTACTTTCCAACTAGCTGAGCTGTTCTCATTAGTAACAGCACAGGGCCAGCACCTGGATGTTACTGAGCAACAGACCACCCTAGCTAATAATACAGGCACCTGCAATGCTGAAACCTTGACTACCCTTGAAGATAGTGTTTGCCAGCTGTGGCCAGGCAGCCCCCTACCAAGTCAGAAGAAGAATTCTCCCCACGCATAAATGTGCTCAATAGCAACAATGGTGGCCCAACTCCAGAAGCACACTTAAAGCCTACCTTTAAGCAAGTCTTTGACCCCAAAACCTCAACCATTGCAGCTTTCTTAACTATCTATGAAACTGCAATGAGAAGAGCCTCATATGAGGTCAAGAAAGACACATTCTGACCTGTCTACACCTGACCTGCCAAGAGGTAGTAGTGCCAGAGCTGCCCACCATTTAAAACCTAGGAAGATATGAAGCAAATTCTGATTGAAAAATCCAATGGTGACCTTAGTTTAGAAGTAGAGAAGGACACCTTCATGTACATTGCTTTCAAACCAAAGGAGACCCTAGCTGAATTTGCAGATAGATTCTACATAGAAGGACAATAACTGATCACAAGCCACTAGTTGACCACACATGAAGCATACATGACTTGCGCTCAAGCCCTCAAGGTTAACCAGCTCCTGTGTCTTCACTTCAAGGCCCATAAAGCCATGCTTTCTTCCATGAAGAGCATAAAGAGACTGTTGTAAGATATGCACCTTAACCATTCTGGGGCAGTTTTGCATGAGATTTTGCTGCTTCTACCTCTGGTTTGTCTTCATGTGGTCCGTGTATCCTTATCATGAACTTGCAGAATTCTCCTCAACAACAGGGTTGCCATAACTGTGGAAAATATGTCACCATTCACAAGTCAGCACCAATCATTGAGTTGAAGGAGCTGATCCTAAGGAACAGGCTGGAAAAGAACAGCCAACCTAGAGGTAGAGACGCTCTTGGTTGATAATTCTTCCCAGTCTCCTCCAATTACCCCCTTCATTACTGACTCTGAGCCTGCTGACTCTGAGGCTCCTCCCATTCTGCTGCTATTCCACAACATATCTCATGACTCTGACATGGATGATTCTGATATAGAAGATCCTGATGCCTATGGGTACTCCATCCTGGCTGTCCCTGAAACTATTGCAGTCCCTTATAAGCTACGTTCTGGGAAGACTACTACAACCGCCAAGCCTCTGTCTGAAGCCAAGGAGGTTGTCTCTCGCCCTTACCTAACCCAAGCCAAAAGATCTACTGTGCTTGTTGAGTCTTCTGAAGAAGCTGCTTTGGTTGCTGACACTGTGTCCAAAAATGTCTCTGTCTTGCTCCCTCTCCAAATGGTCTTTAAGGGGTTCCTGGGCCTAAGATGCATGATTGAAAAGTGGGACAAAGAACTAGCAGATGACCAAGACATTCTGGCTTCCCTCCCTCCCTCCCTTTAGTTGTACCACCACTGGTGTGGAAATATCCATCCAAAAGGTGAAAATTAAGGCTGTCTTAGATACAGGGTCTCCTGTTAATGTTGTCTCCTCAAAGCTTGTCAAGAAGCTCAAACTTGCCCCTAACCTTAACTATCATCAATTGTATGGCACAGCTGGACTGTCCATGACTTGCGCTATAGGAGCTTATTTTGCTCTGCCCATGCAATTTGGCAAGCTACTCTTGGCTGCAACTGCTGTTGTCCTGGAGACCAAGAGCTATGACTTGCTAGTTGGTACTCAATTCTTTAGGGAATAATGGGATCATCAACTTAAAGGACAGCTAACTATCTATCTTGGTATCAAGGTCCCTCTGATCTTTGAAGAGCCAGTTAAAGTTCCTGGAAAGCGCCTCAATACTTGTTCCTTGGAATGTCCCACTGGTGTTTTCACTCTAAAATACCGTACCCATTCCTTCAACATGAAGTGTCCTCCTATGAATTGCCCTGTGTCTGAAGGGATTTCTCTCCTGGCCACTTCTGCTGTGACTATTCCTCCCGGGTCTCAGATTATCCTAGACTCCCAATATTGTACAAGCTGCCCAAGTGTACATTACTAGAGTTGTACTCTCCTCCCTTGCTAGGATCCAACAAACCCTATCTCTGCCCAGGAATCTTAGATGTCTCTCATAAAGACCCTGTTCAACTGCTGGTTGCCAACTTGACTACTCTTCCCATACATGTGTCTAGAGGGCAGGTTGTTAGCTATGGCAAGTTGTTGAATGCTCCTGACGTCCTATCACTATATCCCTTTGGTACGTTTCAGGACTTTAACTTACTTGCAGATGAGCCACAAGTCCTATCATTGTTCACCGTCCAAGACTTCCTGCAGCTATCTCTGGCTCAACAGAAAGAAGTGCAAGACCTACTGGATCAGTTTTCAAATATCTTTGCTAAGGATAGCATGGATTACAGGTTAGTCAAAGGCGTCATTCACCAGATTGATACTGGTGATGCTCCCCCCTTTTGCGCTAAACCCTACTGCCGCAGTTGAGTAGAGGATGCTCAGGTATCTAAAGAGCTTAAACAACTTCTAGAAGCTGGACTGCTTTCTCCTTTCCAAAGTCCATGGGCCTTCCCCTTGCTAAAACTGAAGAATAAGGATGGAGGTCATTGTATTGTGATGGACTACCAACGCTTGAATCCTTAACCAAAAAGGATTCCTACCCCTTACCACACATTGACAATGCTCTCTGCTGCCTTGGGGGCTCTAATTTCTTCTCTGCAGTGGGTCTGGCTTCTGGATACTTTCAAGTTGATCTCTCTTCCAAAGATAGACATAAGGCTGCGCTCATCACTTCTGAAGGATTGTTTGAGCCTACACAAATACCACAGGGACTCTGCAATGCTCTAGCTACTTTTCAACAGGCCATGGACTCCATCCTCTGTGATTTGAAGCTCTCATGTGTTTTAGTATACTTAGATGATATAACTGTCTTCAGTGCCACCTTCACTGATCACCTGGTCCATCTTAAAGAGGTGTTCATAAAGATTTGTGAGTCTGGACTTAAGTTAAAGCCATCTAAGTACGCCTTCTTCAAGGAACGCCTTGAATTCTTGGGACATGAGGTGACTCAGGCAGGAATTTGCCCCATGACTAAGAAAGTTGAGGCCATTGAAAAAATGCTTCCACCCACCAACCTGCAAGAAGTCCAAGTCTTTCTGGGCATGATGGGATATTAAAGACAATTCATCCCTGATTTTGCAGACACTAGTGAACCCTTGGTCCAGCTGCTGTGTAATGTCCCTTTCAAATGAACTGCCAGTCAACAACAAGCCTTTGAAGCCCTCAAACAAAAACTCAAAGGATCCCATCTTAGTGTATCCTGACTATGATTAGGAATTCATCTTATATACTGATGTTAGTGACCTGGCTATTGGGGCTATCTTGGCTCAACTGGAGAATGAAGGAGTGAATGTCAGGGATTCCTTCCCTGACTCCATTAATTTTATGAATAAAATTGTCAATAATTCAAAGACACAGCAACACACCAATAAAGTAATTGGCACCAGTGTGTATTCTAGACTTGACTCCAACAGGAATTGAACTTGGAACCTTCAGAAAGAACCAATCATTAGTTTAAATTCAACTAGTCAGCTTAATTTACCTATTTATAACCATTTAATTGAACTTTTTTTGCTTTCACACTTCAATTTGAGTTCAAAAAGGTTATTAACTTCAGTGATAACGTCACTTACCCCTCTCACTTTGATTGGCTGCTTCAGAACAACTTGCCTCTCTCTAAACTATCTGACCTATATTTGTACCCGGCTCCGTACTTAGTTGCCAGTGATGTTCCCTATCATCACCGCTTAATTGTGGCTGTTTCCTGGACCCTCTTAGTTCCATATTTTACACTTAAGTTTATTAAGTACCAGGTAGAGCAACATATGATCAGAGGAATAATTTCATCCTTTATTTTATTGAAACCTGAATTTGAAGCCTCTTCCATTTCTTAGCCTTTTAAATGTTTTGTAAGCTACCCATTGGTATATAAGGGAGTTACACTTATTATTCTTACCTGTTCCAACAATAAAGACTGTTTTGTACTACCTTTGATTACACTTGACTCTAAATCTCTTCTTGAAGCCATGCAGGGAAGCCTTTTCCTGTCCTGGTTTCTAGTATCTTTTTTATCTGTGGTGTGGACCTTGGAGAATCCTACTCTAACCACAGATTGGTACAACCCATCTCCCAATGACTCTTATCAGAAGGAATCCCTTGCTCACAGTTGGTTCAAGTATCCCTCAGGTCACTGGGGCACAAGTTTAACTATGGCTGTTCCTCTCCCTTCCCTCCTCAGGCTGAACAATCTCTGCTCAGACCATACACCTCCTTCTACTTGTTATCTTACATGGTAGGTTATTATCTGTTGGGGCGCTTTAGCTCCCTGATGAGAAGATTTGGCTGCCTGGGAAACTTATCTCATTCTGCCATGATCACAGTGCCCATTGGGTTGGTAATAGAAGGGCTAAACTTAGGGGGCTTGGCCCACCAACTAGGGAACTGGATCCCTTCCAAGTGGGTCCCTGACAATGGATCACCCTTTAGCCTATACTTCCCATGTACTGAATAAGCATGAGAATAACTACAATGTGATCAAGAAGGAGTGTCTTGCTGTGCTGCATGCCGTCAAGAAGTTCCGCCATTACGTGTATAGAACACATTTCACTGTGGTTACTGACCATACTTTGCTTAAATGTTTACAACAACTCAAGTAGCCCAAAGGATTACTAGCTTGGTGGGCTCTCTGACTGCAAGGGTATAACTTTACTGTGTTGCACTGCCCCAGGATTCAACATCAGAATGCTGATGGACTGTCCAGAATGCCCATCCTTGCCCTAAACCCTGCTGAGGCTGACCAGTTCTATGAACCAATTGGATACCCTTTGTCATGAGAGAACAAGACAGAGGAAGTTTGAGTCACCCTTTCTAAGCTATCAAAAGACATCCTCATTTGTGAAAATCAACTTTTCAAGAAAGTACAAGATCACTACTTGCCCTATATAAGGTCTAGTCTGCCTTTTATTGGTGCTCCAAGCTCATAAGGAGACGGGACACGGAGGCATTGCCAAGACCCAAGCCTGGCTCCAGAAGAATTACTTCTGGGAAAATCTTTGCTTGCTGATCCCAGATGTTTTTGCTAGTTGCCATGATTGCCAACTCCATTGACCTAAATCAACCACTCATGAGTTCAAGCTAGTCCTCCCTCAACACGCATTTCACACTATCAGTATTGAAGCTGTAGGGCCTCTTCTTTGCTCCTGCTCTGGTTGCTGCTTTATCCTAATTGCTTTTGATCATTTTAGAAAGTGGTTAGAAGCTTGTCCTACTAAAAACATCACTGCCAAGACAACCACTGTGTTTCTGCTGCAAGATGTATTCTTCTGCCATGGTTGCCCTCAAGTGTTGTTGTCTGACAATGGGACTAACTTTAACGCCAAGTTGGTGACCTTAGTGGTTGAAGCCTTGGGGTCTCACCAGTCTTTCTCTGCCCCCTATAATCCTTCCACCAATGGGGCACTTGAGTGCACCAACTCAATGCTTGTTTCTATCATGAGGAATCTCACTTACTCTGACGCCGCCAACTGGGATCTAAACTTATCTGCTGCTCTCTTTGCCTATTGCCTTAGCAAATATTGTGTCACCAAGTATTCCCCTTTTGCTATGTTGTATGATTGTGAAGCCACCACTCTGTTACTCTTGGGGGCCCCCACTCTCCTCTGAAAAGGCCATGAGCCCTGATGAGCACATCAAAGATCTAGTCAACCACATCATTGATATACAGGCTACTGCCTACACATCTGCCTATAAGACCAAGCTGCCAGAGCTCTCCCCTGACAATGCTGGGAGATCCCCTCTGCCTAAGTTTAACATTGGTGACCACATTCTGTATTATCAACACACAGTAGGAGGACAAGCTCATAAGCTAGACTTGTTGTGGATTGGGCCCTTGGAAGTGACCTTCAAGTGAGGATTTGAGTATACAGTAAAACTCCTCTCTAGTGGTCAACTTTTTTCTGTGTGCATTCCAAGTTCCTCTGCAGGTATCACCCCCTTAAGGACAATCTAGAGGAGGGAATGTTGTGAATGCCGTCATTTACCATGTTTTGATTTTGCCTTTGATGGTTTATTTTGAGGACAAATCTCTCTCTTTTGCTTTTGCCCCTCAAAATGAGTCTGGGTCCAAATTGGGAAATTCAATTGTTCAGTTTCCTGATCCTGCGCAACTCACTTGCCCCACTCATGCTTGTGGCAAGTGATCCTAGTGTCCTGGTATTGTTTTGCGGTATCACAAAACACTATATATTGCATTTATTATACACCAATAAAAATCAAGTTATATTCACATTTTTGTCTTTGTGTCTCCACGTACTTTGGCACCTCTCTAGCCACGTCTAGCAGATAATATTCATTCAGGGCCACAGAGGTAATTGAATAGCCTTCCCTACCATTCTAACCAAGTCTTAATACAAATCTAATCCTAAGGTTAGGATTTCCTGTTGTTACTCTGTGTTGTGCCTCAGATTACGACAACTATCACTAGGAAATTTTCTTTCCAAAAAAGTGAGAATGTGGGTCAAGATAGTCATTATTAACAGAAGGAGAATCCCTTTATAAACCTTCTTATTTTTCACCTTTTTGGAGTCCCTTTGGCCAGCTACTCCTTAGAAAGAACTTCTCAACGCTTTAGAAAACATCTGGTTTATTTTTAAGCCAACTAGATGTGAAACAATCAAGATGCAGTCAAGTGCCCAACAAAGATCCCACTTACAACCAAAAGTTTTGAAAAATACCTCTGCAACTTTTCAGCTAGCCTCCTAATTATAGTGCTTTGTTCCCAATTTTTAAGCCTTGAGAATAAATTTTCAAAAATCTTGAACTATTGACACTATTTTTTATAGTAAAATAATCTTACACACTTACTTTATCAAAATCTTAAAGTATCAACTCACTGTTTTCTTGCTTATAATTTAAGCTTTTGGCTTCCAATCAATCATTTTGATTAGTAAATGGGTCATTATTTGTTATATTAAGCCAAGGCGCCAGCTGCCAGGATTTCTGGATATTGAATAATTAATGGTTTCAACAAATTAACGCAGGCCAGCAGTTAATTGATCTTAGGAAGGGTTTCAAAAAAATAATGCGGGCCGCATGTTGTGGGATCAGTGATCTAATCATTTCCTGGCATCAACATACTCATGCATTACAATTAATTAACGGTATATGACATTACTGCTCATTAATTAATCCACCTCAACCACCACCTCAAACATGCTTCCCATAATAATTACTATTCAAAAACTTTAAATGAATCCTAGAACAAGAGAGCTGTCATATGAGCCGTCATCTGCATTATATCTAGAAGAGTCCAACATGGACTGGGCCATCAGGCCAACCACTCTAAGATAAAAGGCTTTGAGCCTATTGTATTAGAGTAGCTCTGATTAAGTGAAACAATCAACTCTGTGAACCTGTAGCCAACCAGTGGCTAGCTAGCCCTGGAAGTAGCCCAGGTAGACAGAAAGAATACCAATCTATGGAAGATGTCAATTTATCATTCCGTTAAAACCACCCCAAAAAGGCTGGGCCTCCTGCCGTGTTGCTCTAATGCTACTTCAGTCTCCTTTAGCGTTGTGAGCTAACTCAGATAAAACGCAGGCAGGCAGGCTGCCTTAAAGCCAGTCCATCAGAATAAAAGACTGATGATTTCTTAACGGCTTGATGATTGATCCAAGTCTTAATTCCTCAATGTGATCATCTCTTAAGGCTTTATTAATAGAGAGCAAAAGATCATACTGTTGCCATACAGTATTAAACCCTATAGTAAAATGTAGGGACAATAACTTATGAACCTATATCCAGAAGTAGGAAGAACTGTCTCAAATTCTTTGGGCCTTGGGCCCTGTCAGACTTGCTACTTCTGATGGCAACAAAATATTCTGGGCCAAAGGTTACACCAAAGTCACAGGTTCTCTGTACTTTCCTAATGTTAGAAGACTTAGGTTATCATCTGACAGATGATAAAATACCATGGTCCGCAATTTTCTGACATCAGCTTAAGCATTTCAAAGCCTTTTAACTTTTTTGGTATCATTTAAGCCGTAAAATTATGTTTTTTGAACATTAATATAATTCTTAGTTTACTGAAGAAAAGTTTAAGAGTGTAAAATATACAAATAATAAAAATAAATTTTATTTCTATTAACTGTATTTTTTGCTAAAACACTTTTTTCTATTTTAATAAGCCAAGAATCAAATGTATGAGTTGCATGGGAGAGTAATAGCAGCCCCAAAGCTATAATTGCTATTACCCTATCTTTGGCTCATATATCTAATTTCTTAGTTATTTTTTGGAAAAAAAGGTTGTATTTAAAAGACTATTTACCCTATGTGAAACATAAGTTTTTGTTATGTGTCCAACTTCATAAACATGTCCTACTAATCCTTTAGTAGTATCAGCTCTCTTTGTTTTTCTGTCATCTGTGCAGAACTTTGCACAAATATTAATTTTGGAGTGCTCATTAACATCCTCAAATGTCAAAGGTGAAACATATAGCTCACCATCTTTCATTAAATATGAAAGATTAACATAAAATGCTTTGACTTCAAGCCAGCTTAACTTAGGCCTAGATTTTCTATCATAAATGTAAAAAAAGGTTTTTGGGAAACATCTGAATTATTTACAAGTGTCTCATATAAACCCTTTCTTTCTTCCTCTCTCTCGAAAACCATTTTGAGATCATTTATATTCTTTATATACATCTCATTTTCCTTTTGTTTAAATATTTTAGATAATACACCAAAATGACCATCAACAATACTTTTGCCATGACACTCAACAAATCTATTAAACTTAATTGTTCCTTTTATAATTTTAGGTACCTCTTTTAAAAGATAATATAAGAATTCATAAGATCTGAAATGATTACCATTATCAGTCCAAACTTTAATATTTTTAATATTCTTAAATTTATTATTTTTAAGCAGACTTATCAAACACTGATCTGAAAACAAAGAGTCATGAGATAAAATTTCAGATAAAAAGTCATGATACTCATGTTTAATTTTCTCATTTTCTTTAAAAGCAATTGCAAATCCTAATAGTGAAATAGGTATTTTCTCATAAAAACAATTATTTGTCTCTATAGTACTCCACCTATTTTAAAGTTTTCTTTATAGTCTATTACTATAACACATAATTTATCATCAAGATTATTTATATCCCTAATATATTTTTTATTTTGATGCTTATAAAACTTTTCATGTAGGCTAATAGATTCAAAAATTTTCTTTGATAGATTTTGGCAATGGCAACTTCTTTATACTCAAATCCTTTTTCTTCATTTCTAATGATTTTTTCAAGTTGCAAATGTTACACATATCAGTTTGTTTTTTGCTTTTAATTATATTATTAGGAATAAGCTTATAAAAAGTGGAAAATGAAATGGAAATATTGTTTTTTATTTTCATATCTTCATAAATTTCTTTTCTGTTTTCAATAATGAGTATTTTATTTTAGTTGAGTATTCACTCAATTCTTTTTGCAATTCTTCATAAATCAATCCAGGGGATTTTTTAGTGGATTGGCTGGTTGTAAATAAATTTTTTAATATGTTTTAAAGTATTTTCTATGTTTTCTTTCTTTACTGAATCATTTTTCCTTTTTTATTTCTTGAATTCAATGATACTTTTTTAGCATTTTTATTTTTTTAGAATATGAATACTCATTTTTTGACATTTTAAATCCACAATCCCAAAGCTCTTAGAAACTGTAGCTTAATGTAGCCAATGCTCTTAGGGAAGGAAGGTTCTTGGCAGGGGACTCTGACATCAATTCCTTTAGGTTGTTAAGGAAATCATCTATCTTAGAATTTTGTATGACAGGTAAGAAGGTACTTTTTCCAAACTCTGTTTTTAATAAGAAATGCTCAACAAAGCTGTTAAGATCATTGCCAGCAGTAAAAAGGAATGCTTTTTTAAGTATAGAGATTCTTTTTTCTCTTAGTAGAAGCCCCCAGTGAGAAGAAGAGTGTCATCTGAGGTGCAAACTTGATAGGTTTTATAATGATAGTGGTTGGGTTCCTTGGCTTGGTTCAGGCAGTTCTTGCTTGGAAGTAGATGTGCAGTTATCAGAGAGGAGTAAAGGTGTGGATTGTAAAGTAAATTTTTGTAAAGTTGAGCTGTTTAAATACCATGCTAGCTGAGCTTTTGCACTACAGGCATAAATCCCCAACTGACCCCCAACTGATCTCCTTAATTTATCAATATCACCCCTGAAGTCTGATATCATTGTTTATTTACCCCTTTTTATATTATGGTTAACAGTTGATATTTCAGCAAATAGTACTTCAATCTTGCTCAAACTAGTATCATTAGAAAGCCCTTAATTTCAGCTTTTAGAATTGTGCTGCAACTTTATATTTTAATACCAATTTATTATCTTCAAGTGGCTTTGAATGTAAGCTTGTAAAAATATTATTTGAAATAAAATATTCTAATTAACTCTTAAAGTAAATATTTTCATCAGTAAACTAAATTTAAAGTATAAATCATTATTTAGCTTACTTTTAGTAACCAACTCTAAAACCTTTTTTTAAATAAACTTAAGTTTATTATAACTTTTAACAGTTCTTAAAAAATGAACTTTATATATCTTAAATCTATCAAAATAAAACTGTTACTTTTAATCACATATAAATATTTGCTTGTATAATTAAAGTTGTATCTTATTTTTATAGATACAATGACTAAGATCATTTTCCATTTAGTTTAAATAAATTTTAACTTTTATTAAATTTAATTAAATAAAGCCTGATTTCAATACATTCCTTTTTATGTTTGAATTTTTTATACATATTATCTCTAGAATACAGTATAAAAATATAATTTTATTAAATAGTTGTATAAAGCTATTTTATTGATATTAAATACTTAAGAATTTAAAAAGAAAATTTTTTACTCTCTTATAAGTTCTTATTATATATTTTCTATAAAATCTAACCTAAGAATAAATTACTTATGCTAAATGAGATCACTGAAATTTCAATAAAAGTTTAGTTTTAATTTTGGTTTTAGTTTTTTTAACTTTTTACTAGATTTTTTTATAAAACAAATCCAAAATTATTTAATATTTATTTATTGAATATGAAAAAAGCTATCTGCCCTCTTTTTAAAAAGAGGGATTCAAAAATTACTATATTTTAAATTAAATATTTTAAAAAAGCTAAGATTTTAGGCAACAATTTAATTTCCAACAAAAAGCATCATATCAGTTTTTATTGTATTTTTATGTTTCTCTTTTTAGATTGATGTCATTTTGTACTAATTAGATTTCAAGAAATAATGGTATATGAAATAAGATTGTTGCTAGCTTTTAATACAATTAAATTACACTGTAAGTAGAAAATGATTAATTTAATAAGGTTTTTATATTGTAAGGATTAAATAAGATTTATTTTGATAAAATTTTTGTAATTATTTAAATTTATTGATAAGAAAATTAAAACAAAATTTTAAAGTGTAAAGTAGCACAGTTAATAGGAAACAGATTAATCTAACAAATAATGACCCAAATATGCCCTAAACTCAACCAATGATTGTAGAGTATAAAAAATGACTAATTCTGAAGATCCACTGCAATCCAACTAGGAAATTAATTTTACTGCTTAAGCTGCTTGGAGCATTATCACCTTGTGCATAAAAGAGTTAACCAGTTTCCTGTTCCACCACCAGTGTTTACTGCATTCAACTAAACCAGTTTAAATAATAGAATACTGTTAAAATTAATCTTCTTCAAAGTTTTGTACAAAAATTTACTATTTTAGTAAAATCCAGGGAACTTGTCCCATCAAACTGGCTATGTATCCTATGTTTTTACTCAACAATCCTCCTTTATTTTTCTACTGTAAACAAGATCAAAGAAGATTGTTCCACCTTATGCTATCTCAATAAACTAATTTAAAGAAATTTTGAACATTTCCCAAAATCATTCCAACCTTAAACTAATATCCTAGTACCTAGCATAGCTATTGAACAATTTATCAAGCCCTTGCAGATGTCCTTCATCATGGATTCATTTTTTTAGTCCCCATCAGTCAACACCTCAGAATCAGAAAATAAGTCTCCACAAGTAAATCAACCTAGACTTGTCCCTCACAAGTACCTACACTTTAGGCCATCAGAAGCAAGCATACCTCATACATTTAACTGTTTTTACTCACCCAATTGGTTATCTTGAGCTTCTAGGCACAAAGCAGTCAACTTCATTTCCCAGAAACCTCCAAATCATTAAGTTCTGCAGTTGTTTCTCTTGACAGCTACTCAAATGATGGTTCTGAGCCATCCATTATTTTCACAGAACCTTAATATTTGCTTAAGGCTTCCCTAAATTCATAGAAAGAGAAAAGTATATCTCCATCCTAGTTAGAGCTGCTGTTGAGTCTATACTTCTGGGAAGCATTTGAAACTAATAAAGTGGAAAATTAAGAAGAGAATGATGATTTATTTGATATTAATATAGGGTATTATATAGTATCATGGTAAGCCACATACTGTCCATGTACTTCATGGTAGTCATGGGGCTTATATAAGTAATGTTCCATCTAGGTTATGAGGCTTGTCTGAGTATTGGTCCAATTAGGACTCAAAATGTTTGATCCTTGTAATAGAGGCAAATGATAAGATTAATACCAACTTAATAGTTGGTTGGGGAATCATTTGGAGAGTCACTAAGAGAATTACTTCCCTGAGAGTAAGTAATTGAAGATGTTTCAACACTTCCCAACTGTATTTTGACCCCAGTTGGGATCAGGATTTCAGTGCTATCTCAGCACATTCATCCTAGGGTAAAATGTTATCTATATTTCCAAAGCACTATCAAGAGGCCACCTTAGTGTTGAGGGTCTGGATTACTAGTATTCCAACTATTGCCATCACACCTAACATCCAGTCATTGCCCAATTTGGTGCCTTTCCAATATACCATTTGACATACCAAAAATGCCACCAAACCAATATCACATGATTGTCCAGGTATCCAGCAACTTGAACCCATCCAGCACATGACCAGCCCCTTGGTTTGATCCAACTAAATCCCTGCCACAACTAAAGCTATATAAGTCTAAAAATTATCCAATAAAATATACTTCTTCTCTTCCTACTTTTATATTCAAAGCTTCCCCAAAAGGTGCTCCTTATTACTAGTAATAACCCAAGGCAAAAAACCTCAACCACCTTAGTTGAGCAAAGCCCCAGCTACCACAGCTGGCCAAACAAAAAACCCACAAATATTTACCTATCTCAGTCAACCATTCCCTACTTGGTAGACATCAACCCACGCCTGTAAATCAGCTCCACATGTGTATCATCACAATTCCTCTTACTTACTCATACCCAACACTTTTTGTTGCAATCAAGTTTGTTGCCTTGCTTGAAAACTGGCCTTGTAATACATGGGGCCACTCACTGATCCAACCCATACTGTAAATGAAGCATTATTCCCCCACCACAAATTCAAGAATACAAGACAATATATGTGAATCAGGAGCAAAGACAATCATGCACAGTTATCCCTCAGCAATTTATTTGCCATCCACACCATAGTTGGGCTCTGCCACCATGTCAGCCTGGTATGTATTAATGGTATCTTATTTCAGTGTATTGATATCTGCTTTCCATAAAGCCATAAATTGTATCCCTATTGTCTTTCCATTCCTCTTGGACTGGTTTATACCCAATCTAGAAACTGAGCTATGATGAGTCAAGCTGGGGCAGCTAAGTGAATCTTTTCTAGGCTATTTACTCTCCAAGACTTGTTTTTTTTTTGATGCAGTGGCCATAAAGGTTGGATTCCTACTGACATAGAGAATATATGCAGCAAGCCTCTCATTTTACCTAGCCAGGCAGACAGAGATAGTTTGAACTTACTATTACATGCTTTTACCTGTTTTAGACCACCCAGATATTAGATTTTGGTCCTTTTCTATGCCATACTCTAGAGATGCAGCTTTATGGGTAGCTTATACCAAGATGAGGATATTGTAAGCCCATTTTCTTTGTAGTTTTAACAGATTTTTTATGGTAAAGAGCCCTCTTAAGCCTGAATAAGGGTGAAAAAGATATTAATACCAAAGAACTGCTGTGAGGTATATATCAGACTTAACTGCTCAAGTCTAAGTATTGTTTGAGGTCTATATAGCTAATTGTACACTATATCCCAGGTAGGGTACACTAGCCTCACTAATCCTGGTTCAGAGGTTCAAAAACTCTTTTACAGTATGAATCACAAAGATCTAGCCCAGAGGCAACCATAAGGCTAAAAAATCATCCCTGGGTAAGCCAATTCCTATTTTGTTGTAAATAGTGCCATTAATGCTATTTTAATATGGCCTGCAAATTATGATACTTGTAAAGACCTAGTTGGTCTTTCTTTTTACTTTAAAAGTTGCCCCTTTCCTTAAATGGGTTAACTTCAATGACCACTTTTACTGATTATATTGCCTTGGTTATTCTTATCCTGTTACAAATTAAACCCAACCAGCCCCTTTTTATATCTAGTGAATGACCCCAGCTCCCATTAACTAAATAAGTAGAGTTATCACTTTAAACAAAAACAAGTTTATCCACATTTTTGTTAGATTTTAAATCTTCAAGCATTTATTCACTTTTAAATAAAAGGAAACTCCATTTAATATTACAAGGAAATAAGTTATATCACCTTAATTTTTTCCCAGAGACTAGCCTGATGCTAGTTTCAAGCTCCAAACCTTTCATAATAAAGGTTTTGCTGTATGTCCTCTTGGATGTATTACCAAATAGCCAAACAAAACAAAATGGTGCTCACTACAGGGGCTGCCAGTCCTTAGTTACTATACTACCCACATTCTCTGATTCTTCACCTATAGTTACTGAATTACCTGATTCTCCTAAAGTTTCATGCCCTCCCCTTGAATAGGGTATTGCTAACTATGAGCAAACATATATGGTAATGGTGTTTTTTCCTGGACCCTTGTGGCCCCTCCCAACTTTACTACTAATATTAACCTTACACATTTTTCTGCTTGCTCCCTTATCCATACTGGCACAGTGGCCATGCAGTTCATCCCAGGTCTCTGTCTCAAGTACGCTTCTGAAGACATGTATTCCTTATTGTTGGACTTTGGTCTCCTAACTAGTTTAATATAATCAATAGACACTAATAGTGTGCTGATGAATCAATCCATTCAGCCCTCCTGGTACACAATTAACTAGTGATGGGTTTCTAAAAATGGCTCCTGGCTTTAGTGGCAACCACATTGACAAACAATCATGCTCAGAATGGGCAAGTGATAAAGTTGAAGTTTAGAAATCAAAATATCAAAATTGTCAAGGAGCTGGATTTACAAATGTTCTGGCTACTGACAACCTACCTAACATCCAGTCATTGCCCAATTTAGTACTTTTCCAATATGCAGTTCAACATGCTAGAAATGGAAACAAGCCAATATCACATGACTGTCCAAGTATCTTGTGACTCAAACCCATCCTGCACATGACCATCCTTATCTTTGATCTGACTTAAATCCCCGCCACAGCATATTACATATAAGTATAATTATTAACCAATAAAAGATACTTCTCTTCTTTCTCAATTCTATATTTAAATCTTCACTACAAATTGCTCATCATCACTGGTACAGCTACAGTTTTTCAACCACACCCATAAAAGAGAAAAAGACTGTTCAGAACCCACCCACCTTTTCTCACGTACTAAACCAGGCTACATCCCAGGATACCTGGAAGATTTACTTCTGCACCCACAACACTGACAAAGATATACCTAGTGGATGCACCATGTTCAAAGGACTGGACATGCCCAAAGCTAGCGCCAAGATAGTTCAATACAGTCACTCTCTCCAACCATAAACACACAACCACCTATCACAAGAAAATTTATCAACACCAAGTACATTGGTATCAACAAGTTCTTTGGTAAAAACAAAGAAAATTTCATTAACTGGCTGGACCACTCAGTTGCAAAACTTTGCACCAGGCACATCCTTCACAAAAAATGGGTCCATGAAGCCATCAAATGCCTGTACAGGCCGCAGCTAACTGGTTTGCCACTTGAGTCAGCTCATAAACTGATAACCAGTTCAATAACTGGGAAGAGTTCAAAGCAGACATCACACACAATTTCTGTGTCACCAAATCCCTCCAAGACATTGCAATACAGCTCAGTGATCTCCCTCAGAAGACCACTATCACAGCTTACGCCAATGAATTTGAGGAAATACACCGCAAAATTCAAAACCCAGCACAAGCTGACAACGTACACACTAGAGCATCATTCACTAATAGAATGAAAGCCTCATTTGCTCACCTCATCTGTCCAGAGTCCAACATCTCCATGCCTGCGCTCATTGCAGATGCCAAGCGCACAAAAAAAGCGCGCAAACATGGAATATGCGGCACACAACAGCAACTGCTCTTCCAACAGCAATAGTAGAGAAAATTCCAATGATAACAAACTCCAAAAAACCAATAATGGCAACAGAAAATCCAATCAAAACAATGGCAATAACAGCCAGAGCGCAAACCACTCCTGTCCCAGAAAAGAGGACACTGCCAAAGTAAATAATGCTGAAACAGCAACCCACTATGAATCTGACCCCCACATTATCTGACCTCAAAGGTATCAAAACAGAGAAACAGGGAAAAGAGGAGGGGGAACAGGCTTAAGTGCCCCTTTCTCACCCAAACTAACAAGAAAGTGTACCAAGGCACATCTTTTGCTGCTCACATCCCATGTGTCCCACAATCCTCCATTTTTATGAGTATAAAAATTAAAGATTGCTCACAAATTCTTGTCTATCTATGCACTTACAAATCACATACACATAAAATTTTATTTGACTCTGGTTTACAAAACACTATGATTAGCAAGCCATTTCTAACCAAGTACAAAATACCATTTGTCAAATCCAACTTCAAATATGCCAGAATGGCAGAAAAAAAAAGGTTCTACTTGAAGGCAAAATAACTCCCTTCAGAATTGTCCTCCAAGGCATAAAAACGTCCATCAAAGGACTTTTCATGAACAACATAAACTACATCATTTTAGCAGGCATGGACTGGTTCACCCAAGTGAACCCCAGTGTATGTTAGAAAACAAAAACCATGACCATAAAACACAACAAAGTCAATTTTAACAACCTCAAAGAACCCAACAACTTCATTCTGAGAGACAAATTCTTTGTCCAAGTCATAAACCAGGACATCTCAGAATATCTAACCAAAGATAGTACACTCCATATAATGAGATACACAGAATTTAACATTATTCAAATATCCAAAATACAGTCCCCAGAGCTTACAGCACTCCTAAATAATTACACTCATTTATTTAAAGAGCTAATAGACCTACCCTCAAATGGGAGATCAAACATGCCATTGACCTATACAAAGTCATGCCCAAACCTGCACCCCTCTACAGATACTCTCCCATAGAGACAAAACCCCTCAAAAATCACATCAAGGATAACCTAGAAAAATGGTTCATTCAATCATTAGAATTCTCATTGGGGCAGCAGTGTTCTTTGTAAAGATAAATGAAGGCTCACTACATCTAGTAACTGACTAGAGAGCACCAAATGCAAGCACAGTAAAGAATAAATATCTCCTTCCACTCATAGAAGATCTATTTGCAAGGCTTGCCAGAGCTAAAGTTTTCTCCAGAATTGACCTCACCTCAGGTTACAACCAAGTTGAAGTAAAATAAAAGGACATACCAAAAGCTGTGTTCCATACACAACTTGGATTCTTTGAATGTAGGATAATGAACTTTGGGATGCAAAGCTCCCGCAAAGTTTGTCACAATGATGAACCAATCACTAAACAGTCTCTCAAATGCATTATTCTACCTCAACAAAATTATTATATTCTCAAAAACCAAAGAAGAACACTCCACACATGTCTCCAAGACACTCAATTGACTCACAAAGCACAAACTTTAAGCCAAACCTAATAAGTGCCAATTTATGGAAAAGGAACTACTGTTATTGGGCCACATTGTCTCTGACAGTAGCATCAAAGTAGATCCAGATAAAATAAGAGCCATAAAGAACATGTAACGCCCCACCTCTGTTAAACAAGTTAGATGCTTTCTTGGAATGGTAGCTGTCAGAATTTTGAAATATTGACTAATTAACAGATTTAACAAAATAATGTGGGCCAGCAGTTAATCACTCTTAGTAATGGTTTAATAAAATAACACGGGCCAGCTTGCAATTGCTCTTAGGAATGGTTTAAACAAAATATGCAGGCCACAGATTTGTGAAACCAATAATCAAATAATATCCTGGCATTAAAAAACCCCTATTCCTAATTAATGAGAAAAACATGCAGATATTGCACAATTAATCAGTACACCTCAACAATCACCTCAAACAAGCCTCTCATAATAATTAATATTATAGTTTTTAATTATATCATAGAACAAGGGCCATCACATGAGTTGTTATCTTAAACACTTCAAGAAGAGTCCAAAATGGACTGGGATGTCAGGCCAAACACTCTAAGATAAAAGGCTTTGGGCCTATTGTATTAAAGTAGTTCTGATTAAGTGGACAATAATCTCTGTGAAATAGTAGCCAACCACTTGCTAGCTAGTCCTGGAAGTGGCCTAGGTAGACAGAAAGGTTACCAATCTGTGGAATATGTCAAGTTAGCCTTCTGTCAAAACACCCCAAAAAGGATGGGCCTCCTGCTGTGCTAACCTAATACTACTTTGGTCTCTTTTAGCATCATGAGCTAACTCAGATAAAACGCGGGCAGGCAGGCTGCCTTAAAGCCAGTCTATTAGAATAAAAGAATGCTGATTCCAATTGAATTGATGAATGATTCAAGTCCTATTTCCTTAATTTGATCATCTCTTAGGCTTTATTAGTGGAAAGCAAAAGATGATACTTATTAATACAGTATTAATTCCTATAGTGAAATAGAGACAAAAACTATGAACCTATAGCCAGAAGTAGGAAGAATTGTCCCAAATCCTCCAGGCCATGTCAGACTTGCTACTTCTGATGAAAAAATATTCTGGGCCAAAGTTTTCTCCAAAGTAACAGGTTCTCTGTACTTTCCTAATGTTAGAAGACTTAGGATATCATCTGGTGGATGCTAAAATACCATGGTCTGCAGTTTTCTGACAGTAGCTTACCTAAGAAAATACATTAAAGACTGTAGGAAACTAACCACAGCAATTAATGATTTAACCAAGGGTAATGCCAATACAGAAATTCATCTGGATACCAGAATGTGAAAGGAATTTCCAACTAATAAAAAGCTCTTATCAAAACATCAATCTTGCAATACCCTAATAACAACGGGTGCTACAAGCTTGATTCAGATGTCATTGACACCACTATTAGCGCAGTCCTATGCATCTGCTATCCAGAGCAGCAATACTTTCTGCCAGTATGTTACAAAAGTAGAAAACTAACTAAAATTGAGCAGAGGTATCCCATACACAGCAAGGAACTGCTAGAAATACACCACATATGCAAGAAATGGAGATGTTATCTAGAAGAACAATTAAACGTCTGAGTACTAGCTGACCATAAATCATTAATATATTTTAAAAATAAGAACATATTTGCACAGCAACAAGCTAGATAAATTTCCCTGCTTGAACAGCTCAATTTAGACATCCAGTACAAAAGGGGCAGAGCTGGTCAAGGCCAATGCTCTCTCTAAGCTAGTCAGCCACAAGAGGATCATCTTAACCACCTGGAACCTGACTGGCCCAACTAATATAACACTGAGTACAAGACAAAAAGGAAAGACTCCTTCACACATCAACTAATCCATAATATATTAGTAAGGAATGAAAAACATTTCCACATATCAAATGGCACAGTATGCCACATTTTTAAAGACAAAAATGTTCCCTAAATCCCACTTTCACAAAGAGTTGACACTATCCTAAGACATCACCCTCTGCTAGGACACACAGAGGCTAACAATCTATAACTCACTTTTAAAGAGATAGTATAGTGATACAATCTTAAAAAAGACATAATCAATGCACTGAAAAAGTGCACAGTGTGTGAGAAATACACCATCACCAAGGCTCTAAAACCAACAGTTAACCCAGTACCTGACCCTGAACCATTTAAGGTTTGGGGGCTGGATGTAGTGGAACCCTTATCAAAAACTAAAACAAAGCAATGTTTCCTAATTGTAGTCATTGACTTTGCTACATGCTGGCCTATTTGCTGGGCAACAAAGAATCACAATGTAAAAACAATAATTTTTTTCATCTCTAAAGCAATAATAGCCAACTACAGCACTACAGGCTGCATTATAACTGATAGAGCCACAGAGCTAGCAGGTAACATAGTAAACAACAATTTAAAAGCAAAAACTATCAAGCATTCCACAACCTTGCCCTACAGTCCAACAGCAGAGTTGAACGCCTAAACAACAGTCTCATCAGAACCATCAAGAAAATAATGGATGGCAAGGCCAAGGACACCTGGCCACTATATATGAAACATACATTATTAGTATCTCAGGTATACACCAACCAGGGGACAGGCTACTCACTGTTTGAGCTAACATACAGATACAAACCATAGATATTCACCCTCAATAACCAACTGTATGTGAAAAATCCCCCAGGAAAACCTCTCACAGTAGAACAAGCACAAGCACTACAACAGATACGCCTCAAAGCTAAAATAGCAGAATCCAAAAACCTCAAAGCACAAAAGGTAACCTCTACAGAGGATCCACTCCCCATGAACTCCCCCATCTGGGTTCTAGCAGGAAACAGAAAGAAGCTGGACTCAGTACATAGGGGACCAGGAAAAGTCATCAAATACAGACCAGACAGAAACACCTACCTGGATTAGTTCCAAGGCACCAAAGACCCCATTGTCAAGAAATACCTCAGATCCTGCCTTTGTCTCAGCAAAGGGGAACACTAGACTTGACTGGTATCAACTAGCAAACAACTCCAGGAACATCAGGCAGCAGCTTTCAAGACAAAGCCTGCTCTTGATGTGCCAGAGTAACCCCTTAAGGGTGTGTGTTGAGGAGTTGGATGTACATATGTTCTGGCTACTTCCAACTCACTTAAAATCAAGTCAATGCCTAATTTGGTGCCTTTCTAATATGCAGTTTGAAGTGCCAGAAATAGAAACAAGCCAATATCACATGACTATCCAAGTATCCAGTTACTCAAACCCATCCTGCACATGACCATTCTTATCTTTTATCTGACTTAAATCCTGCCACAGCACATGCTATATAAGTCTAAACTATTATCCAATAAAATGTACTTCTTCTCTTCTTAAATTCCATATTTGAAGTTTCCTCACAAGTGATCCTCATCAAAATAAACAGCTTTTTTTGATCTCTGCACTTTTTTTCAATAAAATTCTTTGTCAAAAAATTTAATATTTTTCTTAAATTAGACTTTAATAAAATTATCTTTACTAGTAGTTAAAATCCAAAAACCAACTTTGAATTAACCAAATTAATGCAATTTAAAGCACACTTTAATTTAATTTGGCCCCTAAATAGATTTTATTTACCTTTTTAAATAAGGGGACAAAATTTTAAGTATAAAAAATTTTCAACATAATATTTGATACACTAAAATTAAAAAATTATATATGGTAAAAAGCTACCAAAGAGTTAAAAAGCTTTTTTAACTTAAGGCAAAATCTTAATTGGTTATATTTAAATCTCAATATAAATTTTTAGTAAAAGCCCTTTATTTTAAAAATTAAAGTTTATCTCATATAAATTTTTATACAAATTTACACATAGTTTCTTAATGGGTGAAAAAATTGAAAAGTAGCAAATCAAAATCCAAAAAGGTATCATAAAACTTGTTCCACTTAATATTGAATTTTTGCAAAAAGTTAATATTTCATTCATTATGTTTTACTAATTTACTTAAATCAAAAGCAAGGAAATCAAAATTGACTTTTTAAATTTAGTCACACTTTTTATAAGCTTATAAAATTTTAAATAGTTGATAAAACTTTTGAAATTTCTCATATAGATTCTTTAAGACCTGATATTTACATGTATGAAAAAGTAAATGAAATTTTTGGTAGTTTTTATTTTATTACTATGTTTAAAATTGGTGTCATGGAGGCAATTTTAAAAAGTAGTAAATTAATATAATATTATACTAGGTTTTCATAGGTTATCTCAGGACACAAAATCAAAGTGCACAAAAAAAGTTCAGAATTTGAAGTGCCTAAATCAAATGTGTGTTAAACTCCTGGTTCTTTTGTCTTTGCCTTTTCCCTTTCCATCTACCCCTCTTTTTCTTCTCTTCTCTTCTCCTTTCTTATAATTTCTTATCTTCTATTTTATATTTTTACTGTATTTATTAGAGCAAAATAAGATGTATAAAATTTATCTCTTTGATATCAACTTTGAACTACCTATATCATCTTTTGATGGAATTCCAGTGTTCTTAATCTAAAAATGTCAAGTCCTCATTTTATGGCATTTAAGTGGTAGGTTTTTAATATTTTTGAATAAAGTGACTTATTAAAAATACGATTTAAGCCTAAATATTTTTTTAATTATAACATTTTATAGTATAGCTTTAATAAGCAATCAGTGTAATTTATATTATTTTACTGTTAAGCTCCCATAATTTTTATCATTTAAATAAGATAAATAATATACTAAAATAACTAAAATCATATGCTTGTATCTTGGTGGTAAAATGCTTTATTTTCTTATACTGAAGTATCATAGCTTTACATAAGCTGAAAATGAAATTGACATTTTTATTAAACTATACTTTATAAAGCAGTTTTTTCTCTAGTCTCATATTTTATATTCAATTGAATACAGTTACATATAATTTCTAAACTAATTTTGCTTTTAAAACTAAAAGTAAACTTTTTAAACAGCATTTAAAGCACTTTTTTATTATCTAGTACATAGTTCTTATTGCAGAAATTAACATCTTGGGGTCTCTTTAGTCTATAAATCATTATATATATGTTTTTATATTAAGAATTATATTCTTTTGACTTCAAAATTAACCTCCAGAAAATTAATTTTTGCACTTCAATCTTTGATATTTTCAATTTTTGCACTCCACATAATGTTTCAATTTTTAAACTTTTTGAGGGTCCCATTTACAATTTCTGCACTTTCAACCCTAAGAACATTGACATATAAAACTTTCCCCTTAGAGTATGGCTTATAAATAATGGACACACAGCTTCTTTACCTGTTATCTGATAACCAATGTGACTCAGCTTCCTAAAAATGGTTGATATTTTTATTTAATTCCCTTTGTTTCTCTTTCCCTGGGTACATTAGGGAGAGTCTGAGCAAGCTGGATGACTACAGTGCTATCTGTCAAGAACAAAAAGAAGTTGAACTGCTACAATACTGTCAAGACTTTGAGATATTGATAGAAGAACTTAAAAGGTTTCAGGAGCATACCAATGATCAGTTTGAGTTGGCCAGAGCTCATGTGAATGAATGGGGTAGCAAGTTAAAGCATGGGTATGAACAGAAAAAAGCTATCCTTGGTGATATGCTATGCTAAATCCATAAATGTGTCAATGACAAGGTGGTAGTCATGATCTTGGTGCCACTCAAGCCTCCTTGTGAAAACCCTCCTATATCCGAGGCAAAGATTTGATATGCTTTTCTAAGCTCAAGACTACAACTTGCTGCCAATATGCCTCAACCAATACTGTAAATTCAGAACCTGAACGTAAAAATGCAGGATTGTCAAATCCTTGGTCCAAATTTTGAATTGCTTTTGCAGGCAACTCAGCTGAGTGAAAATTAAAATATTTAATAAAATCAACCACATAATTTAACTTAATTGATTGATTAAAAAGGCAAATTTCAAATCCCTGGAACAGATAACTCAACTAACAAAAGACAAAACTCAGCAAACAAATGCAGGATACATTAATCAGAAATTCAGGATTCTAATGTACAATTTGAGATTTCCTGTATGTCAAACAAATCATAGACATCTGTAAAAATTAACAAATCTGAAATTGCAGGATTGTCAAATCCAAGAACCAAGTTTCAAATTGTAATTGCAGGAATTTGAAATAAATATAATTTATGGGTGTCTGAAAAAGGATGTCAAAGGATCTAGAGTGGATTTGTGCCAATTCTTTTAGAAATACAGGTATTCTCAAAAATCACCCTATTCCATTTTAGTGTGGCTGAAATTTAGATCCTACTATTCACAAAATTAACATATTTAACAAAAGAATTGACTAAAAAGTACACTCCTCTTTTGAGTTTAAGTGTTTTAATAATATTTATTATGTCTTTTTCCCATAACAATCAAGTCAACAAGCTGTTCCCTGGCCTTGACAAAATCATGCAGGGCTATGCTGGGTCTTCTAATAGTGAAGCCTTCTTCTATGGCCACTCTCAACCCGCAGGCCCCTCTGCAAGCACTACCCAGGATTGTGTTCTTTCTCCCACATCCTCAAGCATGGCACTGTTTGCCCATCACGCACAGGCAGCTGCTAACCTAAATCATATAGCAACACTAGCATCCATAATTGACCAAGTGAGCCATGGGGCCACCAATGGAAGCCAGAATCCAGAAACAGCCAATCAGATGGTACTGTCTGGTTCTCAAGGCAGACACACCCCACCTCCAGCCAATCAGCCTATAAGACGCAGAATAAAATTAATCACTCTGGAGATTGTTATTGAAATGGTTGAAAAGCAAGGGATGCTTATGTCCATTGGGGAAATTGCGGCCACAAAGGGTTTTTCAAAGTACACTGTGGCTGCAACCCTGCAAGACCACACCAACTGTGGCCCCCTACCAAGAAGATCCCAACTGGTGCCTGCTCTTCAACTGAAGGTGAAAAGGCTCACCTCTCATGATGGCTAAATGGAGTGTGACCCGCCGATGCCCTTGGTCTAGGTCTGTCTCCAACTGGGACACCACAACATTTTCACCAACAAAAGAACAGTGAATTTGTGGATGAGCAGAGTTGTGATTACCGCCAGAATCCTATCCAATCAGGTTCTTGATGGCCATAGTTTGGTGGATACCAGCTCATACAATTTGATCATCATCAATTTTATTAAAGGGAAGGCAATGAGGGCCTGTAATGACGTAATTTTCCTATCATATGCTAAGATCTTGGCCAGTATCCAAGACTTTGGAGAGAAGCGTATCCAGTCTGACATATACAAGCACAGTCCAATCTTGTATTGTTTTGTCAGGGTTTTATTGGCAGTTTCCCCATTGGGCGTCAATTATTACTTGGCAATATCAAACACTGCAGATGGGTATGCCTACCAGATGGTGCTCAAGGCCATGCTGGAGGAGTGGGCCACACAAAACGCCGTACATACAAATGTACTGAGTGCTGAGATAGAGCAGTGGGAATGGGCAACCCAAGAAATCAGGGCTGCAGGGCATACCTGTTAGTCCTACCTCACCAACCACACTGATATGCATCTTGCAGATGTATGTCTCTATAATTTTTGTTCTGCTCTCAGGCGCTTAAAGCCTGACTCATATAATGAACTAAGCACCCAAATTGATAAGGGTTATAAGCTTTTCCTGTTCATATTTGTCCAGAATTTATCTGATCTTGTCATATTCTATGCAAGTGGTAGTGATAAGTCTAGAAAGGATTTCCCCCACGCCAATACATTTATTTCATCAAGCCTGCATATGTGTTGGAAGACAAATTTGAGCAATTGAAGCAATCAGCTCTTGCTTCTCCTTCCCAGTCAATAAACCCCACCTCCCCAATCCCCATCAAGCCACCCACCTTCCAATCCTGTTGTGAATACCACTATTCACCATGTTTTGACTTTATCTTTGGTGGGCCATTTTGAGGACAAATATCTTGCTTTTGCTTTTACCTCTCAAAACAAGTTAATGACTGAATCAGGAAGTTCAGTTGTTTGGTTTCTTGATCCTGAGCAACTCACTTGCCCCACTAATGCTGGTGGTGAGTGATCCTACTGTCCTGGTAGTGTTTTGTGGTATTTCTAACCACTATATATTCCATTTCATAATCACCAATAGAAATTAAGCTCTATTCACATTTTCATCTTTGTGTTTTCTGTACTTCTGCGCCTCTCTCTAGCCACAACTAGTAGAGTATATCTTTCAGAGCTGCAAGGTAAACACATTTGCCTTCCCTGTCATCTAACCAAGACTTAGTAAAAATCCAATCCTAAGGTTGGGATTTCCCATTGTGTGTCTGTGCCGCGCCTAAGAACACAACAAAAATGGTGCTCACTACAGGGGCTGTAAGCCCCTCAGTTATCCCTTTTGCATCCATGTTTTCAGGTCCTTTACCTCCTCCTATACAAGAGTTGACTTCACCTGAAATAACCAGTCCTTCTATTGAGGAAGATATTGCCAACCCACCTATTACCCCACTATACTGAACCTTGGAAATAGTCCCTGCCCAGTTGCTTATCCCATGGGTACCCCTGACTCAGAACAAGTCATGGCAGTAGCCCTTGGGATAGCCCGTGAAGGAGCCATCCCTTGCCTTCAGCTGCAGTTCAGTCAAGTGGAATACTATGAATTAATTATGGCTCCTCAATTTCCACAACATCTCCTCTCAGCAGCTGGCTCTGCAGAGCACTTACTATTGTCCTTTGTGCAGCCTGCTTTAGCCCACCATCAAATGGTGTTGGGACTCTATGTCCAAGAAATCTTGTCTCTGCAAGCAGCAGTTACTTATCACTGGGACCAGTTCTCTGCCCATCAACAGTGGATTCATTCCCTATTTTCCTTGGTATCTGACAACCAACGCAACTCTGTCACTTCCCAGACCTGTTTGGTCAATTCTATCAAACAAATGTGCCAGTCCATCCCTGAATACTTGAGAGAACGCCTACACAAGTTTCACCAGCTAGAACAACCCTGGCAAACTCAAGTAGATTCCACCTTAAATGCTTATCTCACTGACTTCAAGCAACTTGTGCAACAACTCAATGCATTCAGCACATATTCCTTTGAGCAATTACAGAAGGTAGCGGAATTTGCTGCTAGTGGCCTTAATGAACTCAGTACAGCTTTTGAACAAGAGAGAGCTGCCATCACTGTTACTATAGCTAAACTCCAGAGTCAAGTGAATGAGCTATCTACGCACAAGCCAGATGTTCTGCCCTCTCCCCCCTCTGATGACTTGGCATATAGAGAGCAGAGAATATGGGATGTCATTTGCAAGCTATGTACAACTACCTGCAGTCAGGGACGTCCTGCTGAATCCCCTCAACCTGATCCCCAGGTGCTTGAGTTAACTTCTCAAGTTGCAGAGCTACAGCAAGAACTTGCCGCTCTACGTGAAATGATGGCAACTGATGCTAGTTCAGTTGGGGTAGTCAATCAAGATTGTTGCTGCCCTGGCTTTTTAGGAGCTCCTCAAATCCAATGTACTAGGGAACTAATTGCTCTAGATAACAAAGTGGATCAATTGAAGCGGGATCATTATGAACTGGATAGAGACGTACAGGAGATGAATGACGTGATTGACTCTGTGAATGATAGGTTAGCCCCTTGCCTCTCAGTGGGGCCATCCCTTAATTTGCAACTGGCTGAACTCTTCACAATAGTGACCACCCAAGGTTAACGCTTGATACTACTGCACAACAAACCACTCAAGCTGTCAATACAGGAACCCACACTGTTGAGACACTTACTACCCTTGAAGAAAGTGTTTGTCAGCTATGGGCTAGACAGCCCCACTCTGGATCCAAAGAAGGGTTTCCCTGCGTATAAACGTACTTGATAGCAACAATGGTGGCCCAACCCCTGAAGCACAATTCAGACCTACCTTTAAGCAAGTCTTTGATCCTAAAACCTCAACCATTGTAGCTTTCCTAACTATCTACAAAATTGTCATGAGACGGGCTTCAGACAAAGTTAAGAAAGATTATATTCTGACCTGTCTACATCTGACTTGCCAGGAGGTGGTGGCATCTGAGTTGCCCTCCATTAAGACGTGAGAAGATATGAAGCAGCTTCTGATTGATGAGTTTGGTGGTGACCTTGGCCTGGAAGTAAAGAAGGACGCCTTCATGCATATTGCTTTCAATCTTAAAGAGACACTAGCTTAGTTTACAGACCAATTCTACATGGAAGGACAGCAACTGATCACAAGAGACAGTTGACAGCCCATGAAGCCTACATGGCTTGCGCTCAAGCCCTCAAGGTTAACCAACTTATATGCCTTAAATTTAAAGCCCACAAGGCTATGCTTTCTTCCATGAAGATCATAAAGATGTTGTTGCAGGATATGCACCTTACCAACTCTGGCGCAGTTGTTAGAGAAGGTTGAGCTACTTCTAACTCTGGTTCATCTTCCTGTGGTCCTCACATTCTTACCATGAACTTGCAAAATCCTCCTTGATGCCAAGGTTGCCACAACTGTGGTCAGATAGGTCATCATTTGCAAGTCTGCACCAACCTGCTGGTTGAAGGAGCTGATCCAAAAGAGCAGGCAGGAAAAGAGCAGTCAACCTAGAGGCAGAGACACTCTTGGTTGACAATTATTCCCAGTCCATTCAATCCCTCCCTCTATAGCTGACTCCAAGCCAGCTGACAATAAGGCTCCTCCTATCCTCCTCTTGTTTCATGATATCTCTGATGACTCTGACCTGGATGACTCTGATACTGACAATGCTGATGCATATGGATACTCTTTTCTGGCTGTTTCTGAAACCATTACAGTCCCCTATAATTTACGCTCAGGAAAGAATACAACTACCACTAAGCCTTTGCCTGAAGCCAAATAAATTGTCTCTCCCCCTTACCTCACTCAGGCCAAGAGGTCCCCTGTGCTAGTGGAGTTGTTGGAAGAAGCTGCCAAGGTTGCTGATGCTGTCCTCAAGAATGTATCTGTTTTGCTCCCCCTCCAGACTGTTTATAAGGAGTTCCCGGGATTAAGATGCATGTCTGAGAAGTGGGATAAGGAACTAGCAGAGGCTCAAGATATCTTGGCTGTCCTTCCCCCTTTTGGTTGCACTACCACTTGAGTGGAGATATCCATTCAAAAAGTGAAGATCAAGGCCATTCTAGATACTGGCTTGCCAGTCAACGTTGTCTCCTCCAAGATTGTGAGGAAACTCAGACTTGCCTCTGACCTTAACTATCACCAGACGTATGGAACAGCTGTACTGTCTATGACCTGCGCCATAGGGGCTTACTCTGCTCTATTCATGCAGTTTTTCAAACTTCTTCTAGCTGCACCAGCAGTTGTCTTGGAAAATGAGAATTATGATCTCTTAGTTGGCACCCAGTTCCTTAGGGAATATAATGGGATAATCAACTTGAAAGATGGGTACCTCTCTATTCTTGGGATATGAAGTCCCTCTGATCTTTGAAGACCTGGTTAAAGTTCCCGGGAAACAGCTCAAGACATGTGCCTTGGAGTATCCCACTGGGTGTTTCAACCTCAAATATTGCACTCACTCCTCCAGCATGAAATGTCCACCCATGGCTTGTCCTGCATCTGAGGAGATCCCTCTCCTAGCCACGTCTGCTGTCACCATCCCACATGGCTCCCAGGCCATCCTGGACTCCCAGATATCATATGAACTACCTGAACAAACCTTCTTGGAGTTATACTCTCCCCCCTCATTAGGGTGCAGCAAACCTTATCTCTTTCCTGGAATCCTAGATGCCTCTCATAAGGACCCTGTTCAATTGTTGGTAGCCAACCTGACTGCAATCCCCATGACTGTGTCTAGGGGGCAGGTTGTTGGATATGGCAAGTTTTTGAGCGCTCCTGTTGTCCTGTCTCTTCATCCCTTTGGCACGTTCCAGGACTTCATTTTACCTGAAGATGAGCCTCAAGTCTTATTCTTGTTCACTGCGCAAGAATTCCCACAGCTGTCCTTGGTTCAACAGAAAGAGGTGCTGGATTTACTAGACCAATTTCTGACATCTTTGCTAAGGACAGTACCAACTATGGGTTAGCCAAAGGTGTTATCCATCAGATTGACACTGGCAATGCTCCCCTCTTCCGTGCTAAACCATGTTGCTGTAGCCACGTGGAGGACGCCCAGGTATCTAAAGAGCTCAAGCAACTGTTAGACGTGGGCTGATGGCCCCTTCCCAAAGTCCTTGGGCATCCCTGATACTCATCCTAAAGAAGAAAGATGGGGGTCATTGTATTGTTATGGACTATTGCCAATTGAACTCTTTGACCAAGAAGGACTTGTACCCCTTGCTGCGTATTGATGATGCCCTCTGATGCCTTGGAGGCTCTAAATTCTTCTCCACAATAAATTTCATCTGAATACTGGCAAGTTGACCTATTGCCTGAGGATTGTCAGAAAGCCGCGCTCATTACATCTAAAGGGCTTTTTGAGCCTACTTGCATGCTGCAGGGACTCTGCAACGCCCCGGCCACCTTCCAAAGGGCCATGGACTCCATTATCTGTGACTTGAAGTTGTTGTGCGTCCTATTTTACTTGGATGATATAACAGTTTTCAGCGCTACCTTCACCAACCACCTGGTTCATCTCAAAGAGGTGTTCATAAAGATTTGAGAAGCAGGCCTAAAACTAAAGCCTTCCAAGTGCGCCTTCTTCAAAGAGTGTCTTGAATTCTTAGGCCATGAAGTAACCCAGACCAGGATTCTCCCAATGACTAAGAAGGTTGAAGCCATCAAAAAAATGCTTCTGCCCACCAACCTACAAGAAGTACAAGTCTTTCTGGGGATGATGGGCTACTACAGACAGTTTATCCCTGACTTTTTCAATACTAGTGAACCTCTAGTCCAGCTATTATATAATGTCCCTTTTGAATGGACCGCCAGTCAACAACAAGCCTTTGAGACCCTTAAGCAAAAACTCAAAGAGGCGCCAATCCTTGTATATCCTGACTATGATAAGGAGTTCATCTATACATTGCTGCTAGCAATCTTGCAATTAGGGCTATTCTAATCCAACTAGATGACAAGGGTGTAGACCATCCTGTGGCTTACACTTCCTGCATGCTAAACAAGCATGCAGAGAACTATAGTGTCACAGAGAAGGAGTGCCTTGCTGTATTACATGCAGTCAAGCAGTTTTGTTGCTAAATATATGGCACCCACTTCACTGTTGTCACTGACCACACTTCTCTTAAGTGGTTACAACAGCTTAAGGAGCCTGAAGGGCGCCTAGCTAGATGGGCTCTACATCTGCAAAGATACAACTTCACGGTGCTCCACTGCCCTGGGATTCAACACCAGAATGCTGATGGGCTCTCCAGAATGCCCATTCTTGCTTTGCACCCTTCAGAGGCTGACCGGTTATACAAACTAATTGGGTACCCATCTTTGTGGGAAAGTGAGACAGAAGAAGTACAACTGGCCTTATCCAAACTATCCAAAGATTCCCCCATACGCGACAATCAGCTCTTCAAGAAGGTACAAGATCAGTATCTGCCTTATGTACGGCCCAGTCTTTGCCTCTTGGTAGCGTTGCAATCTCTTAAAGAGACTGGGCATGGAGGCATTGCCAAGACCTTTGACTGGATTCAAAAGAATTACTTTTGGGAGAACCTTTACCTACTGATCCCAGACGTCATAGCTAGCTATCATGATTGCCATCTAAAAGGCCTCAAGCTGCTTCCCACAAGTTCAAATTAGTCCCCCTGCAACATGCCCTCCACACTGTCAGCATTGACGTGGTAGGTCCTCTCCCCCACTCATGTTCTGGGTGTTGCTTTATTCTGATTGCAGTTGATCATTTCAGAAAGTGGGTAGAAGCTCACCCAACAAAAGACATCACAGCTAAGACAACTGCTGCCTTCCTGCTACAAGACTTTTTCTACTGCCATGGCTGTCCTCAAGTGTTGCTCTCCAATAATGGGACTAACTTCAACGCTAAGCTAGTAACCTCTGTTATCAAAGCTTTGGGGTCTCATCAGTCTTTCTCTGCCCCCTACAACCCTTCTACTAATGGGGCAGTTGAGTGTGCTAATTTGACACTGGTCTCTATCATGAGGAAGCTCACTTACTCTGACGCTGCCAACTGGGACCTATACTTACCTGCCGCTCTCTTTGCATACCGCCTTAGCAAACATTGTGTCACTGGATACTCCCCTTTTGCTATGTTATGTGGGAAAGAGGCTACTACCCCTTTGCTCTTGGGGGCCCCCTTGCTTACCTCTGATAAAGCCATGAATCCTGACAACCACATCAAGAATCTAGTCAACTGCATAATTGATATACAGGCCACTGCTTACACTCTTGCATACAAGACTAAGATGCTTGAACTCTCTCCTGATAATGCTAGACGCTCCCCCCTGCCTGAATTCAATGTTGAGGACCATGTTCTTTACTACCAACACAGAGTAGGTGGTTGCGCACATAAGTTGGACTCTCTATAGATTGGCCCTTTAGAAGTGAATTTTAAGCAAGAGTCCAAGTACACTGTAAAGCTCCTCTCCAGTGGTTGTCCTTTTGCTTGAGTGCACGCAAAGTTCCTTTGTAAATATTACCCCCCTAAGGCCAATCTAGGAGAGGGCAATGTTGTGAACACCACTATTCACCATGTTTTGATATTTTCTTTGGTGGACCATTTTGAGGACAAATCTCTTGCTTTTGCTTTTGCCTCTCAAAACAAGTTAATGACTGAATCAGGAAGTTCAGTTGTTTGGTTTCTTGATCCTGAGCAACTCACTTGCTCCACTAATGCTGGTGGTGAGTGATCCTACTGTCCTGGTAGTGTTTTGTGGTATTCCTAACCACTATGTATTCCATTTCATATTCACCAATAGAAATTAAGTTCTATTTACATTTTCATCTTTGTGTTTTCTGTACTTCTGCGCCTCTCTCTAGCCACAACTAGTAGAGATTATTCTTCCAGGGCCGCAAGGTAAACACATTTGCCTTCCCTGTCATCTAGCCAAGACTTAGTACAAATCCAAGCCTAAGGTAGGGATTTCCTGTTGTGTGTCTGTGCTGCGCCTCAGAACACAACAAATCCTGACTCCCAAACCACCGCCCATTCCCTCCCCATTATCTCTGATACTTTCCCTTTCACAGGCGCAGATGAAGGCAAGTTATTCTGCCCATTCCTTCCCCTTCTCATCCTTTGATCAGTAAAATAAAATTTTCTTTGTGACAACTTATTGAAGTCAATATTAAATCTTCCAATTATAATAATATTTTCCTTTTACATTATCAACATTCCCATAATTAATACAATGTTGTACTTTTTATGAATAACATAAAATTATTAGCATACATATTTTTCATCATAATTAATAAATTAAAGACCAAAAATGTAAATATTGCATTAGAATATAGCAATTAGACTTTAACTCTTGATATTTTGATATTTTGTGCATAACCCAATGCATTTTGTTTAATAAAATCTATTGTGAACTTGGCCTTTTCCATTTAAATTTAATGAAAATGACTGTGTTTATATTAGAGAGCCATTAACGCTTAGCACAAATATTGATACATAGTGCATTTTACAGCCTGTATATTTATCTATTGGTAATAATTCTATAAACTTTTTAGTTGGATTTTGCAAGGTAATAATAATGTAATGTGTTAATAAATTACTTATTATTGTCATTAATTGGCTGATTTTCTTTGCTGTGGCAATTGTGCATTTTCTGATATTTATGCACTAGTATCCAATTGGTTGGTTTCACATCCAATTGCACAGGCAATAGGTAAACAAGCCGCTACCCCAAGACCAGATGTGGTTGGAGTGGCGGCTTGATTTCCTATTGCCTGTGCAATTGGATGTGAAACCAACCAATTGGATACTAGTGCATAAATATCAGAAAATGCACAATTGCCACAGCAAAGAAAATCAGCCAATTAATGACAATAATAAGTAATTTATTAACACTTTACATTATTATTACCTTGCAAAATCCAACTAAAAAGTTTATAGAATTATTACCAATAGATAAATATACAGGCTGTAAAATGCACTATGTATCAATATTTGTACTAAGCGTTAATGGCTCTCTAATATAAACACAGTCTATTTCATTAAATTATAATGGAAAAGGCCAAGTTCAAAATAGATTTTATTAAACAAAATGCATTGAGTTATGCACATAATATCAAAATATCAAGAGTTGAAGTCTAATTGCTATATTCTAATGCAATATTTACATTTTGGTCTTTAATTTATTAATTATGATATAAAATATTCACTTGTTGAAGGTAGTACTATAAAAACCACATTTTTTTGATGTAATTCAAACAAAATGTCAAATATCTATTACTTAATAAACAAATTAGATTCAGCCCTTCAAAAGGTTGTCAAGCTTGAATACAACATATCAAAAATGATGGTTAATTAACTGGGAAATGAGGGAAGAGCCTTGGTCCAGAAAAATGAAACTTCAAAAAATAGCCTGGGAACAATGGTCAACAAAGAACAAAGAAATATTTTTAAATCTTCAAAAGGAAATAGACAAGCAGTTAGATTTCAAAAGTGAAAGTTACAACTTGTGGTAATTTGAAAAAACCAATAGAAAGAATACTCAAAAAATCAAACTAATTTAAGGAAATGAAATCCCACATGAAATAAACACAAATGAAGAGGAAACTGACCAAATGAAAACAGATGAAAACAAAACTCAGTCAAGAAGCAGGAGCGCTTCAAGAAATACAGAAAATTTATCAAATGAAAACCAAGAAGAAGTACAAGTTGCAAGAAATATAAGAAAAATTAAGCCTAGGAAAATCAATGAAGATCAGCCAACACTTATGAAGTTTTCTGAGGGGGCTGCAGGGGAAACAATTAGTCAGTCTTTTTATGTTCTACTTATATTTATTTTATTTATCACTAGGAATAGAGACAAGGTTGCAGAAGTGGCAGCTTTTACGCCAAGTTGATTCTACGGGGGTTACCAGTCACTGGTAGCCCCTGTAAAACAAATAAATAAAAACTAAATAAAATAAAATAAAATAATTCAACAGAATATGAATAAGTTTTCAAAAGTCAAAGCTAAAGATAGGAAATATTTACCAGCCATGGGGTGCTTGCCATGGTTAAGGGAAGCATACAAAATAGGATCAAATATCAACTTCAAATAATGAATGAAATTTGTGGGGATGTCATGCTAAACTTCAATGAATATATCTATGAAAGCATTCAACTATCCCATTTGCAAACATCAACAAATATAAAAAAGCTTAATAAAAACTAACTTTCAAATAGGAACTGAATATCTAAAAACTGAAAATTTTAATGAAGTATTCAAGGCATTGTCAAATAAAGTTGGGGACGCAGTCCTTGTGAACATAATTAAACCTTTATTTATTTTGTTTGCGGAGGCATGAGGGGCTGATACAAGTTGGGCGCCCCCCAGAAACCTCTTCAAATTCATTCAAACTTCCTATATCAATAGATTAGTTCAATTATTAATAAAAATTTGCATGTTCTTGGAAAAATACACCTCACAAAGAAATCATGCTGCGGTATACCTGAGAATCCTCCTCCACTGCATATTAAAAACCATGTCAAAAAGTTGGAAGATGTACCTTAACAACTTGATATATGCTGATTAGCACTATAATGTTAAAAGACACCACAGGGGTATAGGACAGTTGAGCATATCCTGTACAACTCCTTTGCACTGGCATTGTTGTATGGGTTTTACGTGCCTCCAAAAAAAATTTGCTGATCAATTTGCTTACCTGACTCCCTTTTATTAAGTATTTGTCAACCACTGGGGTGCAGGGCGCCACCCCTCTAGCAATTACATTCAGGGTTGTCCACCATGTACAGAAGAGTATGTAGATTTAATTAGACGCTCTAGCTTAAATTTTGATTTTAGGGTATAATCCCCCGGAATAATTGCGTTTCATTTGCAATTTGCATCTCCCTAACAAATTATATTCCCTTGCAATTTAACTTTTTTAATTTTAATTTTTTTTAAAATATTAAATATTAAATATTAAATCTAAATATAAATATAAAATTTAAATATTTAAATTATAATAGTAATATATCTAAATATATTATAAGACATTAGTTATAGTTGTAAAAATGTCAAATAATCAAAAATAATAAAAAATGCTTTTATTTACTAGCTTGTTAAGTACGGGCTCATTTATCACATAGTTAAACATCAAGAGCTGATTTTCCTGCAACAGACAGTCTGCTCCACTTATGTTCTAAACAAGTGATTGTTTAGAAATCAAATTACCTTTCTCTTGTAATATAATTTGATAAATATATTTGATATGCTTGACCTGCATCATAAGTACTAATTAGTAAGAGATACATGAAAATGATTGGTTTTTGTGTTGTGTGGCTATAGTGGCACTGAGATATTAAGGATCAGGTGATGACTTGCAAGGCCTGATTTGTGGCTTAACAAAGCCAAAGTACCAACAAGGATTCACAATTGTTTAAATAAAATTAATCTATTTCTTTTTTTTAATTTATTTATTTGTTAGCGCAACAGTCAATATAATATTCAGTGCATTATAATAAAAACATATTCCTCATACCTAGTATAATTAATTTTACTTACCTTTTCTACATACTCTTAGATGTCTATAACACAATCAAATGTCACTTCATTATATATAAATAAAAATTTTTGAGTCCTACTAAAAACAAAATAAATAAAAACAAATAAAACCCAGAGCGTCCTTTTATCTGATTGGCTTGGAGGCCAGGGCTTTGGGGAGGAAGGATTCTGAGTGCTTGCAAAAAGCCACCACCACATTGGGTGGCATTGCAAATTGACTGACCTAAAGGATGTTGAAGATAGCTTGATGTCCTGAGGGAGGTTTTTCTTCACCTTATTCTTGATCCACCCAAAGACCTCCTCAACTGGGTTAAGGAATGGAGAATATGGGGGGAGGAAGAGGAGTCTCATTGGGCAGTCAGCCAGGCGGTGGCTGGCCAAATGGCTATTTTTATTGATGGGCGGCTCTCAGACACAACCAGATCCACTTCATGGAGCCCAACATTATCCAACACAACAATGTTGGTTATACTGCAGTAATTGATCTGGAGATACTCCTAGACAGCTCAGAGAAAATCAAGAAATATCCTGCTATTATGGGAACCCTTGATCATCTGATACTGGTCCAACCTGCGAGGACCAAGAAGCACTACCATAAAATAGGTCTGGGAACAGCCAGCTGCACAATGGGCTACGTCGTCCTTGGACCCCTTCTTGACCCACCCATTACTAGACCTGAGTGAAGAGGAAAACAAGATTTGTTGATGTAGAAGAACTGGACATTCCCAGTCTTCTTTAATGCCAGATATTTCTCAGCATAAATGTGTCAATCCTCAATGGTCTTCTCATTGTTTCTGTTGTACGGAAAAACTCCCAGAAATTTCCAGGAGAAGCCCAAATCAACCATTCTTTTGTAAACAAGGGTTTTTGAAACAGAAAGCCCAAACTCTGTGGCAAGCATTGATTGGACAGCAAGTGAGTCCAGGTGACAATCCTTGGTAGCCCACTGTTTTATTGCGGTAATATGCACAGGCTGCAAGAGTTTGGGCTGCTGCTTAGCCTTGGCAGATTTTGCAATTTTCCCGGTGTTGATATGCTTGGTGTTGATGTAGGCAATGTATCTATGTGACACCAAATCAGGACGCAGTATCCCAAACCGCCATTCCCCTGTTCAAGCAGTTGAGGAGAGCTTCACGCTCACTATCTGTCAACCAACGCCGGTCCTTGGCAGGTAACACGGCATCCTGTCTAGCAGGCTTGACATAGGGGATGGGGACCTTTGTGTATAAGGTGGGATCACACTTGGTTACGCTGGTGCCATCAATGGTGGCATATAATACAGGTGCAGATGGCTTTTTGGTGGTGATCAATGGCTCATATGATGTATCAAAGATGCAGGGGCAGGAAGTAGCAACTCTTGGATCAGGAGTGCAGGGCCGGGTGACAACTAAGTACATGGTGAAGGTGTATGTAATCTCATTATTCCTGATGACCTTTGTATAGGAGACTTTGGTTGCAGGCCTTGAGAGCGGCTTCTGCCTTGGATTGAGGCTACAGTTACTGGCTTGAGATGTGGAATGTGATTAACTGGCGCTGACACCTTGGGAGGCCTGTGTGTTGGCATGACTCCTCTTGAGTTGGGTTCTGGGTCTGTTCTTGGACCCTCTGGGACGCCCTTGTGGACAGGCTGCCCCGCAGGCTAGTGCAAGAGCTGGTTGAGAATCTGATTAGCAGACCATAAAAATAAAATAAAAATATATTTTAGATTAAGTATTATTTATTTGGATTTATTGGTTTAGTTATAGATAGTTGTTTTCTCTTGATTTAGCCTTGAATAGAAGCAGATATTCCATATCTGTGATTTGAAGTGTATAATGTTGTATCCTTTCCAGTCTTGGATGATTTTAAAGTTTAATCACTTTTTATGTCTAAAGATGGTTATTGAGATTGAATTTTTCATTTGATTTTATCCAGAGTGGAGCTTCTTGATTTGGGTTGATTTATCCTAGCTTCTTACTGTACATTCAATTTGGATTCCAGTTCCTGCATTTATTATTTGAGTTTACTAGTACCATTCAAAAGTAATTTGAAATTTGGTTCATGGATTTCACAATCCCACAATTTCAAAAAACATAGTAAACTAAATGAAAATGGTTGATGGATTTGAACACTTCAAATCTGATTTGAGTTAATTCCTTTTATCCATTTGAAATATACTGTTTGACTTGAACTTTGCAAAGTGTCTATGAGTTTCTGCATTTTCAAATATTCAAATAAATACTCAAAGAATTCAATTTAATCAAAAAAGGGCCAGCTTGCAAAAGGGTGTCAAGGGTCTGGATGTACAAGCTTTCTGGCTACTGCCAACCTACTTAACATCCAGCTATTGCCTGATATGATGCCCTTCCAATATACCGTTTAACACACAAAGAATGGTAACCAAGCAATATAACATGACTGTCCAAGTATCCAGTGGCTCAAACCCATCCTGCACATGACCAACCCTTAGGTTTGATCCAACTAAATCACTGCCACAGTCAAGTCTATAAAAAGTAAAGTATTATCCAATAAAAGATACTTCTTTTCTTTCCTAATTCCATATTTGAAACTTCCCCAAAAGCCACTTCTTATCAAGTGATTAAAATTTTGGACCAAGGATTTGACAATCCCGCATTTTTACGTTTAGGTTCTGAATTTACAGTAATAAAGGTAGTCAAAGTGAATAATAAAATGATACTAAGATTCAAAATCTAACATACAAAAACTAGATTCAAAAGGAAAGGAAAGTAAGACACTGGCCCAAAAACCTAACAAGTACCTTTTTGGGGTGGAAGTCAAACAATCTTAACTTACTGTTGAGACTGGAAAGCCAAGCTTTTATTAAGCTTGATAGTAAGTTGCAATTTGAAAAATAAGGTTTGGCCTAAGTAGGTTATTAGACTCTGGTGATTAAAACAAGGATTGGGGAATCACATAGTATAAGGTTAACTCTAAAGGAGTTAGGTTGGTATAAAGGAGCATCAGGGGGAGAGATAGCAGTTTACAGCATTGCTTCAGGAGTTAAGTGAAAGCAAAACATAGAGAAAACCTGATATGAGCTTGATGCATAACATAGGAATGAAGCAAATAGATAAGGAGTTTGGATTTGTAAATTATTGACTTTAGTGTATAGGTTCTGAGTTTGAAACCCGTAGAGAGAAAAGTAAGTTTTTAAAAGACTACTAACTGTTGTTAGGATGTCTTAAAGACCAAAAAGCCTAAAATGAATCCAAAATCATGGTTTTTGGAGTTGGAAAAGGGGAACCAACTGTAGAAAAGTTGTAGGAAACAAAGCCCAAGTTAAAAATAGGCTCAAAGAGTAGGGAAAAAGATGAGGGTGAATCCTGACATCCTGTGCTTACATGTTAAGGAAAATAAGACATCCCTCAACTCACAAAGAGCATCAAGACTCTTCTGCAATACATGCATTAGACACATGACAGGACTGTTGTTTTTGAAAGTAAGCTAAATAAACTGGAACTATAATCTGAACTCCCTGTTTATGACTTGGGGATCCAATGAGAAACCCAAATGGCAGGGTCATCATAATTGTGACCAGATTGGCCACCATATTGTCATTTACAAACCTGCAAGTAGAAGGATGTGACCCAGAAGAGAAGGAAGGAAAAGAGAGGTCAACTTAGGGGTGGGCAAACTCTCAGTTAATCTACCTCTCCAGTCTTGTCCTGATCATCCCTCTGATAAAAAGCTGCCTCTATCATCTGGTCCCACTATCCTCAATCTCTTTTATGATTTTTTGAGTGATTCTAAAACCAAAGATTATGAATGTGATGATAGTGATAGTTATTGCTATTCTGTATTGATTGTCCCTGAAGCTGTGTCTTTCCTTTATAAGCTCTTTTCACAAAAGACCACTAACATAACCTGCCTTTCTCTAGCCAAAGCCAAAACTATGATAGCTTGACCTTATCTAGCTCAGGCCTATCACATGCCTGTATTAGTTGAAACCTCCAAAGAAATTGCTGATTTGTCCGAGTATCTCTTATGTAATATTTCTTTATAACTAACTTTGCAAACTGTCAGGGAACCAACTATCTGGCCGGTCTAGTATTTTCTGGGAATGCACATGCCGCATTTTCGCAGGCAGAGCCCACCACAAATTTGGTGCAAACTTATAAGGCAGAAAATTAATTTTCTCATCCAAGAAAACATGCCAGCAGCCAGGATTATTGTGTCAATCACCCCAATGAAGGTGATATACACTATCCCAAACAGCTTGTTTGTGTGGTCCAGGGAAAGTTTGGAAGAGGATCCAGAATTGGCTTGGGGATAATTGGTGACTCCATATCCAACTAGTACACAGACAGGGAGTTGTATCTATCTCAGAATAAACAGGGCTCAGTTACGTGTCAAGGGCCTTGTCTATTGTATCTGGTCAACGCTTTTTTCTGGGCCAATTAATCTCCTCTATTATCTTTTTAAAGATATACTCTTTGTATTCAGGATTTAAAGGGTACTCTGTAAGATTAACAGGACCAAATGTGGCGCCTGATGGACAATTAACTGCAGGCAGAGGGGAAGGTAGGCCAGAAGACCTTTTACTAAGGCTTATAAATTGTGAAGAAAAAAGACAATAATTGGGGAAACTAATATCTCATAGGTTTTATTATTAAAATGGTGATAAAGTCTTAGCATGAGGTCTATGAGTCTATAAAGTACCCCCACCAAACTTTACATCTACTATATGAGGTTCATCATGGGATTGGGAGATATGAGGTTGGGTGGCCAGGAAGCCTGGGGTTTAGAGCAACCAAATGGAAAAATTGCTGAGGAGTTGTTCATAGGCTGGATCCTTAGGAAGAGTTGCTTTACCCTTCTGTTCTGAGCTATAGTTATGAAGGCAGCCTTCAGGTCCAAGTTTTCCTCAAGTGGTGAATCTTGATTGGTTACCAAGCTAGAATTCAAACTCATCAAGCTAACAGTAGGAACTTCTTTGCCTAGATTAGGTTTTGTCTAGTCTTTTATTGTGTGGTGTTTTCCAAGTTTTCACTGGTTCTCTTATCTTGGGAAGTATTTTCAGCCTCAGCTTGAAGGGACTTGATCTAAAAGAAATGTGGGAAAAAGTCCTCTTGGTCCTTGAGCCTGGCGGCCCGCAAGAAGCCAGGACTAGAGTTTGAAACCTGCTCTTGAACCCAGGTTTCAAGAGGAAGAAAAATTTTAATTCAGATACAAACTGTCTACTAAGAAATTCTTTCCTTTAAGTACATGCTTTTAAAATGGAAGAAAGAGCTAGAAGCCTCTCAAGATCTTCTAGCTGCCTTTCTGCATTTTGAAAAAGACACCACTTGTGTGAAGATTTATATCCATGTAATCAATATAAAAGCATTTTTAGATACTGGATCTCCTGTAAAATTTGTTTCTTTTAAACTGATGTAGAAAATTAAGTTAGTACTAGACCTTGGCTATACCCAGTTTTAAAAATATTTGGTATTGTGAACGAGGGGGGCTAAACTAACAAAGTCTGGATCTCATCCTGGTGGAATCATCCACCAGGATGCTATCCAGTACAGGACTGGAATGGCTGGTCTGAGAGACCTCCAGGGAGAGACAGGTCAGATAATGCAGGAAATAGGCATTTAAGTCCATACTAAGGCAACCAACAAGAACTACAAAGAAAAATCCCTGGTGGGATGGGAATATGAAATCATAGGAGGAAGTTGCAGCAAGGAGGGTTTATTTGAAACTGAAATAATCTTTGTGTTGTTTTGATCTGTGTAAAAGGATTCATTAATTCTTTGATCCTGAAAAGGTGGGAGGTCCTTGGGATAGAGACCTATCCAAGCTGACTTGACAAATGTGTTGAGGATGATAAGAACCTGGTTCAGATGAAAAGGGGATTCAAGAGCAGGGTAATCAGGTAAAGAGTGTTTTGCAGCCAAGGAGAGTCTATCCCAAATGTCTGGTGTTGTAGTCTGTAGAAGCAAGAAAACAGGTACTATGATTGCCATAATTGAATTAAAGAAAGGATACAACATTCCATATAATGAACTTTAACAAAAGACTCCAACCAGACAGGCCACAAGAACAGGAGGGCTTCTGAGGGTCAAAACAGGGTTCAAATCTTCTTGTATTAGATACCAACAAAAAACACAGGTAGGTTGACAGCAGGACAGGTAGGCCAAAGGAAAACAGGAGGAGGGGACAGCAGCATAGGTCAGGACAATAGTCTGTGTTATTAAATTAAAACCACAAATGCAAAATAAATTTGAAAAAAATCAGGAGTTTTATTTAATAATTAGAATTGGTTAGCAAGGTACCTGATGGCCCTTGCTTTCATTATATGTATAGAAGAGGTAATGGTTGCAGGGGCGTTATAGGAAGAGTTTTAGAAGCAGCAATATGGAAACAGTTAAATGCATTAACCTAATCTACCCATGGCATGGGCCCAAGAAATAGGAGCAACAGGCCTGGGTGCAAGAGACAGAAACCTGGTTGACTGGGTACATTTCAAGGACTCAGGTACAACATTACCATTGATGCTTACCTTTAATGTCACAGAAAGAATGTCCCTAAAACCATTTTTTGAACCAAGGGACTCCTGGTCCAGAGTAATTGCTTGACCTTGATTCCATTAAATATGGAATATTATCCCCAAGTTTCCTGGGCTTCAATCCAGGCAAACCTAGTAAAATAAGGAAAGTTTTGGATGTAAAGGCCAGCAGAACACACTCATCTACAGTGTGTGAAAGGTCCTCTAGGATGTGGAGAGGTTGTGCCTAGATGCAGCCTGCTTTTTTAGTGGCTCTGGGAAATATATCCCTGTCCAGGGTTAGTGGGACCCATTGTAACTTTACAGGTATAGTTCAAACTTGTGCTATCAACTCTTACTCTGTTTCACCAATGAGGTTTAAAAAGCCTCTCAGTAACTCACCTATTGTTTTCTTAGAGAATGAGATCTTTAATTTTTTGGTAGACACCCAATATCTTTAAGATTACAATATGATTGTCACCCTTTGAGATGAATACCTCTATCTCTTGAGTTATAAGGTCCCAATGATCTTCAAAGAACCTGTGTCAAGATTTCTGGATCTTGAAGAAGAAGAGAGATTATTTTTATTAGGTGAGTTAATCATGTTGGGATGGGATATCTGTATGAAGACAGATGTGCTTATATTGGTGCAGATGATGTGCGCAACAGGCTGTGTCCCAATGTTGGTTGATCTGAGTGATGTGGAGGTCATGTGGTCCTTTGGAGACGTGACACTGTCTGTGGTGGTTTGGCAGGAATTTGTAAGTATCAAGAAGTTGCTCTTATTATATTTTGACACCGCTACTATTCCAATTAGTAGTGATGTTGAAGGATATTAAAATTGTCTGTTCTCCAAGTGATCTTGAAAGGCCCCTTTATAGTTGACAGCTAGCAGCTAAACTGGCGTCTAGCTGCAGACAACTCTTACTAGCTAGCCTATCATCCCCAAGCTACTAGTTTCACCCCCTAGAGTTGGATCCCAAAACCTGAATAAGGTTTGAGATGAGATAATAATCTAGGCTGCTGATTTCTCCTCTTCAGCCTAGATGTACCTTGACTTAGTTACAGCAAACAAGTTGACACCCAGTTTGGCTGACCTGCCCTTGTGCTTGGTATAATGTGCAATATTTCCATAGGCAGTCTTCCGTCTTGTCTCTTGGTGAAACAGGATGTTGTAATTCCCCAATCAATCTCTGGGTTGGGTCTGTGTCCCTTTTTGGAATCTGGAATCCTTAGCATCTAATTATAGAAGCCTCTGGATTGGCCTGTGACCTGAGACCTGAGACCCAGAATGTCTCAGGTGTCTTCTGACTTGGAAACTATATCAATCTTACTTTAGTTTCTCCTTATTCTGGAATAGCTGTGTCACTTTGGCTGTGTCCCGTCTAATGTCAACCCACAGCTTCAGTGATAGGGATATGGATCAGTCAATCCTAATAGATCAACATTTCCTGACAACCTGTTTGTATCTCTGGAAAGCAGCTTAGAATCTGTTCCTTGAGTGCTATAGTCATTTTTTCTCCTCAAATAATTAATTCACTTCTATAACATGTTTATTCCTCCACCTTCCTGTTCTGTTGCTGAAGGAGTCAACTATTTACACCAGCTGTCATAAATATTTTTCTTGGCACTCAGGTCATCATTGACTCCTAGATTTTTTTTACAAGCTATCTGAGAAGCCCTTCCTGGAGTTACAATCCCCTGAATCTTAAAGTTTTAAAAACCGTGGCAATGCCCTGGGATTTTAGATCAAACACATAAAGAATCTGTGTGGTGCTCAAGGGCTTAAAGGTGTGAAAGGTTTTAACCTTGAGAGGACTCCTGTAGAATGGTCAAAAGAATCAACAATTAATGGAGTGCTGGTTCAGGGAACAGTATAATACACAACTGATCAGGTCTAGAACACTAAATATAAATTGTTAGTATGGCAGAGAGATCTTCTTGTTACCTTTAAAGTGGAGGCAAAAAGAAACCAGAGTCTTATAAGAGTCTGAGAAGATGCTTGTATCTTTTGGAGATAAAATAGATAAGCTTCAAAGTTCAGTAGATGGTAGTAGTAAAGGGGTATCTTTATTTTAAGAAGAGAAGTCTAATTTGTACATGAATTATTTCTGCACATAATTAATGTGCAGAAGAAGGAAAAAAAGCAACAGGGATAAATGGACTAATTTACATCCAGTAGTAACCCAGAGGCTCAGTGCAGGCAAGGAGAGACATACCCATGTTTCACCTTGTGGGTGAAGGAGGGTCTGATTTGTAGTGATAACAACCTGTGCAGCTGCTGTTGGCTAACCTGAATACTCCCCTCATATATGTATCTTGGGGGAAGTAGTAAGGCACAAACATATATTAGGCGCAGAAAAGGTGACTTCACTCTATTTTTTGGTATTTTTAATGACTTAAACTTAATTGAAGAAAATCTTCAAGTACTCTCACTGATCACTGCTATTGATTCTCACCATTTTTAACTAAACCAGCAGTAAGTTGAACTTGATCTATTGAAACAGTTCAAAGACATGTTTGCTTCTGGCCCCAATGACTATGGGCTATCCAAGATATTCATTCACCAGATTGACAACAGCAATGATACCCCTTCTTTGCAAAACCTCGTTTTTGCAGTCAAGTTGAAGACTCTAAAGTATCCAAGAAATTGAAAAAACTATTGAATGCTGGACTTTTAGCTGCATCCCAAAGTTCTTGGGCCTCCCCTTTGCTAATTCTCAAGAAGAAGAACACAGTACACAAAATTATGATGGAATATTGCTGAATAACCCCCTCATCAATAATTAATCACAACCTTTACCTAAAATAAATTATGCTCTCTGCTGCCTTGGAGGATTTAAGTGCTTCTCAGCTATGTATCTGGCATCTGGCTAGTGATAAGTTGACTTTTCTACCAAGGATAGACAAAAGGGCGCAGCTATCACTTCTGAAGGACTGTTTGAGCCCACTTGTATGCCCCAAGGACTCTGCAACACTTCTGCTACTTTTAAATGGGTTTCAGGATACCAGGGGTACTGTGATGCTCCAGCAGGTGATAGAGGAGTTAAAGCAGGTACTGGCATGATCCACCAGATGATGGGACCTAACTTTACCAGGTAGGAAAGGGCCTTCCCAGCCACATCCCATGGTCTGACCACTGGCAAGGCAGAATCAATCAATCCTGTGAGCCCCAGGTAAAGCACTCCCAGTGTTGTGTTCTGAGGCATGGCACAGATACACAAAAGGGGATCCTAACCTTAGGATCAGATTAGTACCAAGTCTTGGTTAGAATGGCAGGGAAGGCTATGCAATTACCTTGTGGTCCTTATTGAATAATATCTACTAGACGTGGCTAGAGAGGCGCCATAGTAATTGAAGACACAAAGACAAAAATAAGAATGTAAATTATTTTTTATTGGTGAAAGTGAAATAGAATATATAGTTGTTAACAATACCACAAATAATACCAGGACAGTAAGATCACTTGACACAAGCATGAGTGGGGCAAGTGAGTTGCGCAGAATCAGGAACCTGAACAATTGAATTTCCCAATTTAGAGCCAGAATCATTTTGAGGGGCAAAAGCAAAATAGAGAGATTTGTCCTCAAAATAAACCATCAAAGGCAAAGTCAAAACATGGTGAATGGCAGCATTCACAACATTGACCCCCTCTAGATTGGCCTTAAGGGGATGATACCTGCGGAGGAGCTTGGCATGTACACGGAAAAAAGTTGACCACTAGAGAGGAGTTTTACTGTATACTCCAATCCTCACTTGAAGGTCACTTCCAAGGGCCCAATCCACAACAAGTCTAGCTTATGAGCTTGTCCTCCTACTATTTTTTGATAATACAGAATGTGGTCCCTAATTTTAAACTTAGGCAGAGGGGATCTCCCAGCATTGTCAGGGGAGAGCTCTGGCAGCTTGGTCTTATAGGCAGACGTGTAGGCAGTAGCCTGTATATCAATGATGTGGTTGACTAGATCTTTGATGTGCTCATCAGGGCTCATGGCCTTTTCAGAGGAGAGTGGGGGCCCCCAAGAGCAACAGAGTGGTGGCTTCATAACCATACAACATAGCAAAAGGAGAATACTTGATGACACAATGTTTATTAAGGCAATAGGCAAAGAGAGCAGCGGGTAAATATAGATCCCAGTTTGCAGCGTCAGATTAAGTGAGTTTTCTCATGATAGAAACCAGAGCCAAATTTTCATGCTCAAATTCCCCATAAGTAGAAGGAATATAATGGCAGAGAAGGACTGGTGCAACCCCAAGGCTTCAACAACAGAGGTTATTAACTTGGAATTGAAGTTAGTCCCATCACCATATAGCAACACTCAGGAAAGCTGTGGTGGAAGAATACATCTTGTAACAGAAAGACAGTAGTAGTCTTGGCAGTGATGTCTTTATTAGGGCAAGCTTCACCCACTTGCTAAAATGATCAACAGCAATTTGGATGAAGAGGCAACCTGAGCAGGAGCAAAGGAGAGGCCCTACAGCTTCAAGGCTGATAGTATGAAAGGCGTGTTGAGGGGGGAAGCTTAAACTTGTGAGAAGCTGCTCAAGGCTACTGTAGCTGACAATCATGGCTGCTAGCAATGACATCTGGAATCATCAGGCAAAGATTTTACCAGAAATTGGTTTTCTGGAGCCAGTCATAGGTCTTGGCAATGTCTCCATGTCCCGTCTCTTTATGAGCTTGAAGCACTAACAAAAGGCAAAGACTAGGTTATAATAAGGTAGATATGAATCTTGTACTTTCTTGATGAGCTGATTGTTGCAAACAAGTGTGTCCTCAAATATTTTGGCTAGGGCAATTTGAGCTTCTTCTTTCTTGCTCTCTCATGAGGAAGGATATCCAATCAGTTCATACAGTTGATCAGCCTCAGCAGGGTGCAGAGTGAGGATGGACATTCTAGATAATCCATTGGTATTCTGATATTGAATCCTGGGACAATGTAGTTTTGTAAAGTTGTAATCTTGTAGGCAGAGAGCCCATCTAGCTAGTTGTCCTTCTGGTTCCTTGAGCTATTGTAACCATTTAAGCAAAGCATGGTCAGTAACCACAGTGAAATGGGTGTCATACACATAATGTCTGAACTGCTTGACAGCTTGAAACACAGCAAGATACTTTTTCTTTGTGACACTGTAATTATTTTCATGCTTGTTTACAACAGAAGAAGTATAAGCTACAGGGTGATCCACACCCTTCTCATCTAGTTGAGTCAAGATGACTCTAATAGCTAGATCACTAGTATCATTGTTAAGGATGAAATCCGTATTGTTCCAGGATACACTAGGATAGGAGCCTTCTTGAGTTTTTTTTAAGGGTCTCAAAGGCTTGTTGCTGACTAGCAGTCCATTCAAAGGGACATTGTGTAATAGTTGAACCAAAGGTTTACTAGTGTCAGAAAAGTTGGGGATGAATTGTCTGTAGTATCCCATCATACCCAGAAAGACTTGGACTTCTCGCAGGTTGGTGGGTGGAAGCATTTTGTCAATGGTCTCAACTTTCTTAGTCATGGGGCAAATTTCTGTCCGAGTCACCTCATGTCCCAAGAATTCAAGGTGTTCCTTGAAAAAGGCACACTTAAATGGCTTTAACTTAAGTCCAGCTTCATATCTTTATGAACACTTCCTTAAGATGGACCAGGTGGTTGTTAAAGGTAGTAATAAAGAAAGCTATATCATCTAAGTACACTAGGACACATGAGAGCTTTAAATCACAGAGGATGGAGTCCATGGCTTGCAGGAAGGTACCCAGGGCATTGCAGAGTCCTTTCAGCATGTGTGTTAGCTCAAACAGTCCCTCAGAAGTGATGAGCGCAGTTTTTTGTCTATTCTTGGGAGAAAAATTAATTTGCCAGTACCCAGATGCTGGATCAATAGCAGAGAAGAACTTAGGGCCTCCAAGGTGGCAGAAAGCATCATCAATACACGGCAAGGGATAGGAATATTTTTTGGTTAAGGAGTTCAATTGGCAATAATCCATCACAATACAATGGCGTCATCCTTCCTCTTTAGTATGAGCAAGAGGGAGGCTCACAGGCTTTGGGAAGGAAACATTAGTCCCACATCTAGAAGTTCTTTGAGTTCTTATGACACCTGAGTGTCCTCCACGCAACTTTTGACAATATGGTTTAGCGCAGAAGGGGGGAGCGTCACCAGTATCAATCTGGTGAATGACGCCTTTGGCTAGCCCATAATTAGTGCTATCTTAAGCAAAGATATCTGAAAAATGATCTAGCAAATCAAGCACCTCCTTCTGTTGGACTGAGGATAGCTGCAGGAAATCTTGCGCAGTGAACAAGGATAGGACTTGGGGCTTGTCTTCAGGTAAATTAAAATCCTGGAACGTACCAAAGGAATCTAGCAATAGGACATTGGGAGCATTCAGCAACTTGCCATAGCCAACAACCTTCCCTTTATACACAAGTATGGGGAGAGCAGTTAAGTTGGCAACCAGAAATTGAACAGGGTTTTTATGAGAGACATCAAATTTTCTGGGCATAGTTAGGGCTTGTTGTGTCCTAGTGAGGGAGGAGAGTATAACTCTAGGAACGTGCGCTCAAGTAGCTCATACAATATTTGGGGTTCTAGGATAGCTTGAAATCCAGGGGAAATGGTTACAGCAGAAGTGACCAGGAGAGGAATTCCCTCAGACGTAAGGCAAGCCATAGGATAACATTTCATGTTAGACAAGTGGGTACAATATTTTAGGGTGAAGACACCAGTGTGATATTCTAAGGCACATGTCATTAGGCGTTTCCCAAGGATTTTAAAAGGCTCTCCAAAGATCAGGGGAACTTTGTACTCTAATATAGAGAGTTAGCCATCCTTTAAATTGATCATCTCATTGTATTTTCTAAGGAACTGAGTGCCTACTAAGAGATTGTAACTCTCATTCTTCAAGACAACAGCAGGGACAGGCAAGAGTAGCTTGCCAAATCTCATGGGAAGAGCTTAATAAGCCCCTATAGCACAAGTCATAGATAGCCCAGCTGTACCATAGGACTGGTGGTGGTTAAGGTCAGGGGCAAGTTTGAGCTTCTTGACAAGCTTTGAGGATACAACATTAACAGGAAATCCAGTGTCCAAAACTGCCTTGATTTTCACTTTTTGTATGGATAACTCCACACAAGTGGTAGTACAACCAAAGGGTGGGAGAATGGCTAGGATGTCCTGGTCCTCTGCTAGCCCTTTGTCCCATTTCTCAATCATGCACCTCAAGCCTGGAAATTCCTTATAGACAGTCTGGAGAGGAAGAAAAACTAAAACATTCTTGAATACAGCATCAGCAACCTCAGCAGCTTCGTTGGAAAACTTTACAAGCACAGGATCCTCTTAGCTTGAGTGAGGTATGAACAAGAGACAACCTCCTTGGCTTCTGGCAAAGGCTTAGCAGTTGCTGTAGTTTTCCCAGAGCGTAACTTATAAGGGACCACAATAGTTTTGGGGAAGGCAGTAACTGAATATCCATAGGCAAGAGGATCATCAACATCTGAATCATTAATTTCAGAGTTGTCAGAGATGTTGTGGAACAGTAGTGTCAAAACAGCAGACTCAACCTGTCAGCAAGGTTCCAAGTAAGCAGGTTTGTGATCCACAATCCAATTATCCAGTCACTTGGAGCCATACTAGGAAGTCAACTCAAATTTCCAAATTTAACAACATGAACAGATGATGATCCCTTACAGTGGATACCTTGTTTTGGCGCTTGACTCATTACAAGGATCAAGCCACCCCCTTCACCATTCCACTGTGTGATCAACGCAATCATGTTCCTGTTATCCATGACTCACACTAACTATATAATCATTATCTCTCAATAAAGAATATTATCTAGTTTCTAAATATTTTTTCCCTTGTAACTCTGCTAAAACATCATAGTTACCACAGTAGCAAGAAGTGAGGAGCCTAAATTTCTGCATGCTCAGAGTCAGCTATAGAGGGTGGAATTGGAGGAGACTGGGAAGAATTGTCAACCAAGAGCGTCTCTGCCTCTAGGTTGACTGTTCTTTTCCTGCCTACTCCTTAGGATCAGCTCCTCTGACCCAAGGATTGGCGTAGACTCAAGAGTGGTGACCTATCTGGCCACAGTTATGGCAGGCTTAGTGTCTAGGAGGATTCTGTGAATTCATGGTGAGGATACAAGGACCCCTGAAAGACAAACTAGTGTTATAGGCGGCACAATTCTCCAGCACAACTGCTCCCAAATGGTTAAGGTGCATATCCTGCAACAGTGTCTTTATGCTCTTCATAGAGGAAAGCATGACTTTATAAGCCTTAAAGTGAAGGTACAGAAGCTGATTAATCTTGAGAGCTTGAGCGCAAGCCATGTAAGCTTTTTGTGCTGTCAATTGTATGCTTGTTATCAGTTGCTTTCTTTCCATGTAGAATCTGTCTGCAAATTCAGCTAGGGTCTCCTTTGGTTTGAAAGCAATGATCATAAAGGCGTCCTTCTTCACCTCCAAACTAAGGTCACATACCAAATTTGTTGATCAGAAGCTGTTTCATATCCTTCCATAACTTGATGGTGGTCAACTCAGGTACTACTACCTCCTGAAAGGTTGGGTGCAGGCAATTTAGAATGTGTTCTTTTTTTCCTCATCAGATGCTCTCCTCTTGGCAGTTTTGTAGATAGTTAGGAAAGCTGCAATGGTAGATGTTTTGGGGTTGAAGACTTGCTTAAAAGAAGGCTTGAAGTGTGTTTTGGGAGTTGGACCACCATTGTTGCTATCAAGTACATTTATGCTCAGGGAGAATCCCTCTTCAGATTTGGAGGGAGGCTACTGGGTCCACAGCTGACAAACACTCTCTTCAAGAGTAGCCAAGGTCTCAAAAGTGCAGGCACCTGTATTATTAGCTAAGATGATCTGTTGTTCAGTAATGTCTAGGCGTTGTCCCTGTGTTGTTACTACCTTTGAAAGCTCATCCAGTTGGGAGATAAGGGAAGTACCCACTGAGAGGCAAGTAAAAACCCTGTCATTCACTGAAATAATCAATTCAGTCATTTCTTGAATGACTTTATCAAGTTCAGAGTGGTCCTATTTAAAGTGATCCACCTCATTAGCTAGAGCTATTAACTCTCTAGCATAATGTTTATTGGGGGCTCCTGACAGGCCAGGGCAACATCCATCTTCCAAAATAATCATGGTTAGACTAGCAGCAGTTGCCACCATTTCCTGTAATGCAGCAACCTCTTATAGTAACTCAGCTCTTGAGCTGTCAAAGCAAGCACTTGGGGATCTGGCTGAGGTGCTTTAGTAGGGAAATCTTGACTGAAGGGAGACGCTTGCAGCTCTCAAATGGCATCTCATAGCCTCTGTTCCTGATCTATCAAATTTTCAGAACAAGAAAGGCGTAACATCTGGCTTGGCGTAGACAATTCATTTACTTGAGTCTGGAGCTTGGTAATGTCAGCAGCAGTAGCAACCTGTTCTTGATTGAATTCTTCACCAAACTTGTAAAGGCCTTTAGCAGCAAGGTCTGCTACTTGTTGTAGTTGATCAATTGAGTAAGCCCTGAACTCATTGAGCTGTTGTACCAGTTGTTGAAAATCAGTGAGATAGGCGTACAGGGTGGAATCTACTTGAATTTTCCAGGGCTCTTTCAATTGGTGAAACTTGTTTAGACACTCTCTGACATAATTGGGGAGGAACTGGTGCATTTTCTCAATGGAATTGATCAAACAAGTTTGAGAAGTGACAGTTTTGCGTTGATTGTCTGACATCAAAGAAAACATGAAGTGATCCACTGTTGATAGGCAGCAAACTGATCCAAGTGATAAGTGACAGCTGCTTGTAGAGACAAAATCTCCTGAAGTGGAGCTCTAACGACATTTGATGGTGGGATAAGGCAGGCTGTACAAAGGATGACAATAGGTGCTCAGCAGAGCCAGTTGCTAATAGGAGATGTTCTGGATATTGTGGAGCCACAATCAATTTGTAGTATTCTGCTTGACTGAACTGTAGCTGTAGGCAAGGAATGGCTCCATCACGGGCTAATCCAAGGGCTATCACCATGACTTATTCCAAGTCAGGGGTACACACAGGGTAGGCCACTAGGCAGGGACTATTTCCAAGGTTCAGCATAGTAGGAACAATAGGTGGGTCTGTGATGTCTTCCTTGATAGGAGGACTGGTGATTTCAGGTGAACTAGGCTCTTGTATAGGAGGAGGCAAAGGACCTGAAAACAAGGTTGCAAAAAGGATAACCAAGGAGCTTACAGCCCCTGTAGTGAGCACCATTTTTGTTTTGTTCTGAGGCGCAGCACAGATATACAATAGGGAATCCTAACCTTATGATTGGATTTGTACTAAGCCTCAGTAGAATGGCATGGAATGCTGTGCAATTAACTTGTGGCTCTGATTGAATAATATCTGCTAGAAGTGGCTAGAGAGGCGCCAAAGTACATGAATACACAAAGACAAAAATGTAAATAGAGCTTAATTTTTATTGGTGAATAAGAAATAAAATATATAATGTGTAGCTTTACCACAAAATATATATGTACAAGAGGATCAATTTCCACAAGCATGAGTGGGGCAAGTGAGTTGCGCAAAATCAGGAAACTGAACAATTGAATTTCCCAAATTGGAACCAGACTCATTTCAAAGGGCAAAAAAGAAAAGAGAGAGATTTGTCCTCAAAATAACCCATCAAAGGAAAAATCAAAACATAGAAAGGCAGCATTCACAACACCCAGGAAGTAACTACTCTGGCCAGTGGCATCAGATATTGGTGGGGTTGAGATGGTTGGTTTGGGCGTTGGGGGTGGTTCCATTGGGATCAAGTAGGCAGCAGGATTGTTGTATTTCCTGTTGAAGATCAATGAGTATATAGTTATTTCTCTGCTGTCATGGACAATTTGGTAGGGTTCCCTGGGAGCGTTTGGGCGGGTGTACCACTGCAATTCTTCCAAGGTCTGAGATTTGTGGTTAGAATTGGGGGGATACTCAGTGAAATGCACAGGGAAAAATGAAGTGTTGGGCGGGAGTAGTAGTAGATAAGGCTTCAGTTTTTTCAAAAGAAGTCTGGCTATTTATTACTGAGGATGGGTACTGGTGCTTTGGAAAATGAAAATGTAAGAGAGTCAAAAATAGGTATGGGAACAAATTGTTGAGCCAAAGGTTCATAACAGCGTTATTGGTAAGGATTACAATACAGAATTTATATGGTGCTTCTGACTTACATAATGACTGAGATAAAAGGTCCTCTGGGCATTCTTCTGATGCTGTCTGTGTGGTCAGGCTTGACATCTCAGGATCTGCTGTTTGGTTGGCTGCTTGTGACAGATCCAGATCCAACCAGTCAAACTTGCCATTATCTTGTCCTTGACTCTTGTTACTGTTACCTTCCTATGACAAAGCTTTGAGGAGCTTTGCCTCCAGGGAGGCAATTTTGTGAGACAACACTTTATTGTCATCTTGCCAATGAGCCATAATTTTGACAATATTTTCCTCCCTATTTCTTAATGCCTCAACTTCACAATTGGCTCTGTCCTTCACCTGTTGTAAAATTTCATTGAACCCTAATAGCAAGTTCCAGGAGTCCCATGCATAAACTTGATTTCATTATGCAGGGGTTCCCTCTTTGGCAAAATAGTCTGAATATAGTTCTTCAAAAGCTGCTTTCACTTCTACCAAAGATTCCTCAGGTGCTATCTTAGAGACCTCCAAACTTGCCAAAGCCTCCTTGAGTGAACTGGTAGGAACTTCCTTCCTAGTAGCAGCGGTTTCTACACAAAGCACCCCAAATTTTGCTATTTCAAATGATAATAAAGAAGAAATGATAATTAAAAGTAGTTTGAGGGGAAAGCTTCAAAATTAACAATATATCTTTATTTAAAATTTAGCTGTTTGCTTATATACCATTTGGGCATATTTGGCTGAAAACCCTTTCAGTTCCTGAATCAACCTATGATTCATATCAAATGGTCTATGACATTCAAGTCATCAAAACTCAGATCTTTACTAAAAAATCACCAATATTTCTCAATCTATGAGAACCAACCTACAATGGGAAGAAGTTAACTGACTCCATTCATCCCAATGTACCAAATTAGCATGGAGCTTCCCCAGCTCCCAGCACCAAAACCATGTGGATTACACATCCCAAAACTCATCTATTGATGTTCCAACTGGGAACCAGCTGATCAAACCTGAATTCCTAGGCATATTTACCTTTATTCAGTTATTGTTACATTTAATGGTTTTCTTTCATTTGAAAAACCCGTATAAATACTTTGAACCTCAAACAAGACACCACCACAGTGTTTTTAAACCCAAATTTGGGGGTTTACCTATGGTTAACCTTAACCATACTTCTTGACACAGCCAAGGCAATCAACCAATATATTAAATCCCCATAAATTTTATTCCCATGTATTTATTAATTGATCTTCCCGGTTAATTAAATTGTTTTTGAGACGCCTAGTCTTCAACATTGATTTGGTCAATTTTGCCTTCTGGTCTTTTATTAAATATAGATACTAAGTTTTCAGGAATCTTTATCTGAAGAATTCCAGCCATACCTATATACATAAAACAAACAGCAAAAACAGAGCAACTTTATATCTTGGAGTATTTATTTGCTAAATACTTAATAGTGACTGTTGTACAGTCATACTGCTTCATGGTTATAATTGGGTTTTCAGGAACAGTTTCTTGGCTTTTGGGTGACCCATCTTGGCTTGGCTGGTCATTGGTCTGGCAGGTTTGGCTTCAGGAGTCATGGGGGTTTTCCCAATTTGATCACCATTCTTAGACTAGCTTGAAAGGCATTATTGATGAGAAAGAACTTGATTAAAAAAGGGGTTCCCAATTGGGAACCCCAAATTACTGAATGGAGGGTGGCCTTGACTGGGTTTACTGGGCAGCTAAAATTAGCATTCCCACAGCCAAACCCACCAAGGCTTGGGCGTAGCTTTTGGGCCAGAATAGGCCCTGTATCTGCCACCAGGGCAGGAATGGTTCCCACACCTAGATTTTTGCTTTTCAAATCAAATCCAGGTGCAGGCAAATCCCCCACGCCCACTTGCCCTGCCTGGCAGCTAGGCATGGATTTGATTCCTGCCCAGGGTTTTTAACTTGTTAATATTGTAAAAATGAGTAATAGGCTCAGTGATAAAAGGTATGAAGCCTTCTTTATGTAATTGTATATATAAGATATCACAATGCTCAGTCCTAACTTCAATGACCACCTAAATAATCCTAATTCTATTTTCCTAAAGATCTACAGCAATGGCTTAAAGCTCAAACCTTCTAATTGTGCTTTCTTTAAAGAGAAGCTTGAGTTTTTTTTGGAAATTAAGTCACCCAGACTGTGATTTGATCAATGAAAAACTAGGTCAAGGACATTGATAAAATGCTGCCTCCCATAAAGCTTTGTGATCTCCAAGTATTCCTGGTCATGATGGGGTACTACTCCACTTCAAACTCAATTTTGCTGAACTGAGTGAACACCTAGTCTAATTTCTTCAAGTAGTTTCCTTTGAGTGAACTGATAGCCAACAAAAATTGTTTGAAGCTCTAAAGACCTATCTCAAGGAGACTCCCATTTTAGTCTACCCTGATTATGATAAAGAATTTACCTTGTATACATATTCTAGTTGAGTGACATTATGAGCCATCTTAGCTCAATTAGATAAAGATGCCGTAGATCATCCAATAGACTATTCTTCCATCTTGCTCAACATGTATGAAAAGAATTATAGTTTAACTGAAAAAACATTTTGGGCTGTCTTGTACACTGTTAAACAGTCTCATCACTACATGTCAGGGATCCGCTCCTGAGGAGGTAGGAACCCAAGTAATGTAAAAGAGAAATGGTATGAAAATCCACCAAGGAGGATCCTACAGGAATTCCAACCATCATTGTATTTGCCAAATAGTCCCACAATTTATAGGAACCCAAGAAAGGCTCAAAGCAATTCAAACCATAATATACTGCCACATAGGTCAACACATACCATGGCACTCCCGGTCAGATCACTGGAGGAGGTGAAGGAAAAGTTTTACTTTATCATAAGTAGGCAGAATTTGGTGCTTGTTGTACAAATAGTCCCATGCCAAAGTCTTGGGGGTGTCCTTGACTCTGATATTTGAATCAAATAGGCAACTTTCAGTGGCAGGGAACCAGAAGGAGAGATAAAAGAAGAGCAGAAGTAATTTCTGCTTCCACTGCATCTGGAATCAATCTAATTTTTAACTACTAATTTAAAAGAATAAAGTATATGGGTTTCCAAATTTATTTGATAAATAAGTTGAAATTTTTAGAGCACTGGGTAAAGTCCCAGTGATACTCACTAAATACTTGGAGGTTGGTTTGGGAATATTGAATAATGTGTGGTGAAATTTGAGGTGAATGATTTGCCATTTATTTGCTTCTTTCTTGGTCATTTTGATTTGACTGCTGTCAGAAAGATTTTAGAATGCAGCTTGAAGAAGCCAAACCTTGTAGTTGGGTAAGGAAAAAAATATTTGAACTGTGAACTAGGAGTGTTTTGTCCAAGCTGGTGTTGTGATCAGGCTATATTCTGTATTATAGTTGGGAGTTCTTATAATGGCCTAATATATGTGAGTACTATTTTTTGCTGGTTGTTTATCATTAGTTGTTTCTCTTTTTAACTGATTCTGATTGATTAAGTGGTTACTTGTGTTGCCAGATTTTGAATTCATTGGCTGTATATTGTTGGGCAGCTTTATGGAGCCTGCTGTTGTTTTTGAGCTCAACATTAAGCTTTTGCTATTAATTTTAACTAACTCCTTATTCAATTTAGATAGATTTCAACAGGTCAAAGGTTCTGGGTTCAAATACCAAAGGGTAACATGATTATGAAAAGAACTAAAACCTTGCCTTGACGTAAAGGAGAATTGTTAATGACCATATTGTTTCCAAAATGAATTTCAATCAAGTTGAGTGTCAAGTATAAGATTTGAGTAGCCCAAGGTAGAGAAATTGTCTTGACCTCATGAAGGTGCTTGTTGTGAAGTGATTGGTTTTAAACTAGACTTCAATGTAACAACTATTGATTCATTAAGCTCAGTGAACAATAGAACAAAGGTTATTTTGTACTGGATGATAACTAGTCCAATTAATAAACTAAGTTGTACTTCAAAGTCATATTAACTAATTATCATCCAATCATTATGTTAGTAGTGGGCTAAGTGACAGAGGAACCTGGCTGTAGAACAGAGGATCCTAGCACTCTGTGGTTCCTATTAATCCCTCAAATACTATATAACTCTCTCCTTGATTTATAAATAAAAAATCAAATTTACATAACTTATACTTTATTATACACATTTGGCTGAAGAACTAATTTATCTTAGTCTTTAATAATAACTAAGGTTGTATTTGAGTTAAGAGTACACAGTTATTCATTCCACCATACCCAAAGATACAACAGTGATCCAGTAACCAGGAATTCTATGATTCCCCATAATTCCCCATTAATAGATTTATGCTGGAAGGATTTCCAATCCTTACACTACATCTATAAAGCACATTTCACTGTGGTTACAGACCTTACTTGCTCAAGTTTTTACAATCACTGAAAGAGACTGAAGATTGATTAGCTTTCTGGGCCTTACTTTTGCAAGAATATGACTTCATAATAATACATAGACCTGGTACTCAATATTATAATACTGACATTCTCTCCATAATGTCCATCCTGATTATAAATCCTGCTGATGCTGATAGATTATATGAGCTAATTGAATATCATGATGCCTGGTTTGAGAGAGGGGCTAAACTAAATAAGTACGCTCCCTTCCTGGGGGAAGGCCCACCAGGATACATCCAGTGTAGTACTTGCATGACTGCTTGAATAGGCGTCCAGAGGGATGAAACATGATATATTTAGGAAATTAAGAGTTCAATCTCATCAGCGCCATTCCTCCAAATAGCCAGGGGTAAACTTTGGAGAGTACTCCTGAAGCACAGGCACAACCTGGGGAGTAGGATTAGGTTCCTCCACGGGGACAGCAGACACAAGAGTGTCTTTGCCACAAGGGGTTTTGAGGTCCAAGTCAGGGAGGAATAGTTCAAGCTTGTCACAGGTGAGGCTCTTCAATAAACTCTCCCTGGTAACAAAGAGATCTTGAGCCCTTCCAAGAAGGTCCTCAAGCAGATTCAAGAGGTGGATAGATTATCCCCCACATGGTGGGTTGAGGAGAATAACCAGGGTCAGGGGTCTGGTAAGGTTGACTAAATTACAAGTAGAATAGGGGCCAAGTTAAACATCACAAAATTTAGTGCTGGGAGCAATTTTTTTAAAATTGACAGCAAATTTGGGGGCCTTGGGGGTCTGTATGTACTTGGTTCAAAGAAAATATGAAAGTCAGCAGTAGCTTTAGTAATCATTAATGTAATTAGAGGCATCAGAAACCTTAAACTCTCAGCAGAGCACCAGGAAAGGCTTTAACACTAAGATAATATGCTTTGAGTAAGTCAAGCAAAAAATTGAAATTTACAAACTTAAAAAGTAAAATAGTGATTTCAATACAGTAGTTTTATAAGCTATGGCAACAACCAAAAATACCTCAGATTTAAACAAAATGGTTTCAGATTTGAACAAAATCCAAGTTGTGCAAGATTCAGGATTCAATTCATTTATAAAATTTCAGTTAATAAATGAACTGTAAACAAAAAACAAAATTTCACTAGCACATTATAAAAAATTATGACAAGCATCAAGTGGTGTAGTTCAAACCACAATCAAAATGAACTGATGCAATAAGTGAGATGGATGGATGCTATTCTGGAGTATAATATAATCCAATCAGGATTCATAAAAGGCACCAACAGAAGGACTAAAATGAAACAAAATTTGGGCAATCTAGAAGCAAGATTCAACAAGCATGAAAGAAATGAAGTCATACAAGATGTGTAGTGTGAGCAGCCAAAAAAAATTATAACAGTTTAACAGCCAATCAACAGCTACCCAATTTAGGAACAGAGGCATTTTATTCATTTCCATGGCTCCAGATTTGTATGAAATAGTTTTGAGAAATTTTTAATATGGAATTAAGATTACAATAAAAATAAATCATGGAATTTTAATCTTCTACTTTTAGTGATTTTATCCTAGTTTTTTTACAATGGTTTTTAACAGCAATATCTTTGACGGCACCAGCAGCAGCTAAGCCAGCAACAAAGGAGGCAAAGCTAAGGGTATGGAGGCACCTGTTTACACCCAAGCCTTTGAGGCAGGTAACAAGGAAGCCGACCTATACCTGACCCCCAACCCCTATGGTTTTGACTTGTTCAGTAGTCAAGTAGTGTCTAGCTCTGCCCCTGCTCCTGTACCCACCCCCACACAAGCTGCCCAACAACCAACCAATCAGGATGGCAACCTTGATTCAAATTAACTTCCCACCACAACCCAACTTGCCCTCTACAGTCAATTAGGCTTCATCTCCCCCAGCCCAGCACCCCAAACGCAGAAAAATTACTGCTCAGATTCTTCAGCAAATTGTGACACTGAACTTGCAGGGTCTGTCCTGGGAACAGATTGCTAGCCAATTGCAATTTACCTGGGCTACTTTCATGCGGGAATTCAATAACTTAATGAATAAGGGGAGTCTGATTGGGACAGCCAAGAAGCCAAAGAAGGCCCCCAAGTCCCAAATCAATGAGGCATACCCAATAATGCTTGACCTCCACCAGCAGGACCCTAAGCTTCCCCTAACCCAGGTCCAGAAGCAACTTGCGCACCATGGCATTTGGGTGTCTGAGCTCATGGTGCAGCTCTGGATGCATGGAAAGGTGGCTTCAATACGGATTCTTACCAATGTTGCCGGCAATCAATGGGATGGCGCTGAGGATTCCCTGTATGATCAGGCCATCAAATCAACCCTGGTCTAATGCCTGACTAGTCTAACAGATGACATCATGTTTGTCTCTTACTACAAGCTATCAATAGCTTTTGATGATTTTGGCAGGCAAGGAAGAGCCGCCACTCAAAAAGGAAGGAAGAAGGTCAAGAAGGGGACTTTTATTGATGCATTTCTGGCTGTTTCAGACAAGGGTTTTGTCTACTATTGAAAAAACCCTGATTTCATTGATGGTTACTCATACGGCCACATCCTTGGTGGATTGCTCAACTCCTGGGATGGCTCAAATTCCAAATACCGGGTTTTCTTGAGCCACCAGATGGAGGGAAGCTCCACCACCCTTGAGGCCATCCAAGAACGCGGGCACCAGGCCTCTGTGTACCCAGCTGGTCACGCCAACGTCCATCTGGCAGATGTTGTGTTCTTTAATAATGAAGATACACTCCGGGAGCGCCGCCCTCAGGATTTCAACGACCTCTATCTTGAGGTCCTTGATCACAAATTTCTCTTTGGTCACCAAATGGTGGCTGACTTGTTTGCGCAAATGGTTTTCCATGTGAACATGGGCAACCAATCACGCAAGGATAAGCGCCTCCCACCCTGTGCCACAGCCACCTACCAGCATATCCAGCCAATGACTGATGAGGAGTACAATGAGCGGTATATGGCAGCTATCATGTGCAATCCTCTTACCCTCACCACCACCCCCCACCTTCCAGCCCCACCCACCCAATCCCAGACCCCCCAGGCCAGCACTGCCTCTATGTCTTCCTTCCTGCGCCATTCTGCCTACTAGGCATCACTCTTCCATGCCCCAATAGACCCCCTGTTGCCAAACATTTTCTATTTATATTATCTTTTTTTGAATTTTGATTGTTCATATTCTCTTTTTTATAGTTGTTTTTATTCTTTATGTTTAGCTTATTTCTATAAAATCATTTATTTACTATGTTGGGTATCTAGATCCAGAACACAGTTATTTTTAGCACCCAAACACATCCCCCTGTAAAAATATTAACAACAATTTGGTGATCAGCTAAATTTGAATTAGAAAATTATAGGGTAAATGTATTTAGATAAAGTTTTACTGATCCAAATTCAAAACCTTAATGATAAACTTTAAGCCAATCAGGAGCTGGGTGATAAAGTGATTGTTATGACATAAAGGAAAATTCAATAATTCTTTGGTGCATGTGTGTTAATTAATATGATTGGCTGGTTGTTTTGCTATTGTGCGCCATTGCTGCTGTGGCAAGTTGTTGGTGGACTTGTGCTAAGTCAGCTGCTAATTATGCACTAGTCCACCAACAACTTGCCACAGCGGCAATGGAACACAATAGAAAAAAATCAGCCGATCATATTAATTAATGCACATGCACAAAAGAATTATTGAAGGACCCTTTATGTCACAACAATCACTTTATCACTCAGCTCCTGATTGGCTTAAAGTTTATCATTAAGGTTTTGAATTTGGATCAGTAAAACTTTATCTAAATACAATTACCCTATAATTTTCTAATTCAAATTTAGTTGATCACCACATTGTTGTTAATATTTTCACAAGGGGCTATACAAAGTGCTAAAAATAATATGGCAATTAAGGGACAATGCTGACACAAAGCAAACATCACATATTGAGTTGGCCTAAAACATATACATAATGGGTGAAAAATGGGATATTGGGGTAATGTGAAAACAAACAGGGATAAATAAAGAAATAAATATATCATAATAACACAGAGTTTATTGGGATTAAAGCTATAAAAACATATGGAAAGGTTAGTAAAAAATCAATGAGAAAATTGGAGAAGCTTTTGAAGGACCTTGACTCTGCAATTGCAGAGATCAAAGAAATCAACCACAAGGTCAAAACAAGAGTTAAGTCTTCTGTCCTTAACAGAGACAAAATAGACAAGGTGTCCACAAAGGCCCTTATGACTAAAATACCAGGCACCCCTGAGAAGATAATTGAGTGCTTATTAAACATTCAGAACCAGTGGTTGAGGGCCTCCAGTTTAAGGCGTACAATCTTTCTGCTCTGTCTGTCTGAGTTGACAACCCTGAAATGTATGCCCACCTGAAACCTTCAAAGCGCGCAAGGAAAGAGGATACTGAATTGCACGCTCAACTTCTTGCGCCAAGAATGGTCAGGCATGCTGAAGCTGCAGGCAAGGAGGAAACCTGCCAAGGCAACCTAAAAAATAAAATTAATAAAATTTCCAAATACTTACCTTTTTTGTTAGAAAACGTTGATGGTGAACTCTGCTGGGTCCTGGTCCCTTTCCCCCCCATCTTCTACGCCAACTACGCCAAACATTTGGCAATGCAGCTGTTTCTGTCTCCTCCTTTCTTGCAGGAGCTGGAGAACTGCATCCACAGGCTCTTTTCTATGTTGCAGGAGGCATTGGCTGAGCTTACACATGCTGAGGGGGCATCTGAGTGGGAAGTTACTGCCTACAAGTGAGCCCAAATGGTCCTCCTGGACCTGGCAGTTCTTAGTGGAGTTTACTGTGTAAACTTCATTGAGCTTTTTTGGGATGTCCTGGCAACGCTCCCATTCAAGAATATACCGGAGATGGGCTGGGCACATGCGGCTGCTTGCTTCTGCTTCCTGGTGGAGCACACCATATCTTACCTGTTGGTGAACTTTAGGTGCATAGTGGGTTAATTGGCTGTTCCAGATGCAACAGCTGTAAAAAAGACTAAGACCCGCCTGGTGGACTTCAGGCTGGCCTGTAGTACCAACAAGACAGGGGTTGCTCTGGTAATGGATCTCACCTTTGCCAAAACAAAACATGAGAGAAAAAAGCACTGTGTTTAATAAATTGTGCAAGTTAACAGAAGCCTTTGCTGGACAAAGGCTTCATCTGGTGGTTTACCTGTGGTTACTATTTTACTTTGGGATAACCACGTCTGTAGAGGACCTGGACAGGATTCTCCTTGGGATTGATGAGGCCCAGCTCTCCCTGGATGGGAAGAAGGTCCCCCCAGATACAACTCAGTTTACCATGTGATCCAGGACACCCTGGTCCTGGATGAGATATATGGGTTTTCAGCCCTGCCTGAAAAGCTGCTGCTTCACTCCCACCTGACCCTACTGCCTTTCACCAGCAGGCAGGAGTATTTCAATTGGGATGTATCCACCATTCACGGTGTGGCAGTGGAGGTTGTGTGCCACCTCCATTTCAGGGTGGGTACATACTGCCAAACCCATTACAGGCGCCCTTAAAACTCTCTTTCCCAATAAATAACTTTACACTTTAGTTTATTTCTATTATAAATACTTTTTATAAAAACTTATTTTAGCAAACAAGTTTTGCGACATAAATCCTGGAGAAGGTCATCATATAAGTATAAATATGTTTATTTTAGTAAAAGTTACTTCTATTGTGTATACTTTACATTTAACTTTTTTTAATTTGATTTTTATATTTATTTGAGAAAAAAGGATATAAATATATTCACATAACCCAGTATCAAGTGTTTGGGATAACCTCAGATGGCATGATAAAAAAATATAAAAAAATAATTTACTAACCTCCATTGATGTCCTGCCAAAACTTATTGTTGCAACTGAACCAATGAGGATTCAGTATTTGGAATTGGGGAAGACAACAGTAATAGAAATGACAGAATAGTAAAGAATAAGGTCTTGTTTATTATAGAATATTGTGATTAATATACCATATGGGGAAAGCCACAAGGGGGTGGCATAGTGGGAAGTTCCATGTAAGGTTCAAAGCCAAGGAATAACTTGTGCGGGGATCAGCAAGTCAAATTGGTAACGCTCCTAATTAGGATGAAGTACCTGCCATTTAATATTTGTCATCAGATTAATCCATGTTGTTAGATACGTCAAGGGACAGCTCATCAGGCGCCCCCTGTGTATTGTAAGATATGTTAGCAGGAAAGTCTGGAAACTTGTTTTGCAACATGATTTGGGCTTAGAAGCTTCTAAATTTAAAATGATAATTAATAAATCTTAAATAGTAAATTGGAGAATATAAAAAAGTTGGACAAGCTAAGACTTTAATTGATTGGCTGTTTGACAAGGCATGTATGAATGAACAAATCAGTGTGGCTATAGAATTTTGCCACAGTCTCAGCTGGGAGGGTGTGGATCCTGGCCTGCAGAAAATCAAAGAGGTCCTCAGTACCAGCTGGGGTCCCTTGCTTGACAACTTGCTTGAGCCACCCAAAGACTTCCTTGATGGGATTTAGGAAGGGCAAATAGGCAGGGAGGAAGAGAAGGCACATACTTGCTGTGGCCAATTGCTGGGGGCCCACTGCAATGCTAAATATCAATCATTGGGAATTCCTTAAGAATATCATCCACCTTATTGAGACCAACATTGTCCAGCACAATGACGTTGGTCAAGCCCGGGCTTGTGCACCTCAGGTGCTCCTGGGCCAATTGGAGGAAGGATAGAAAGATTCAGCTATTGTGAGAACCCAATATTGTTTGATACAGCTTAACCCCCTTTGGACAAAGGAGAGCCACCATCAAATAGGCTGTGGTGTGGACTGCAGCACGCCAAGCCATCCTGTCATTTGAGCCTTTGGGGAAATACCCATACTCATTGTGCATTGACAAGGCAAATACTGATTTGTCAATGTAATAGAATTTTACCGTGCCCTTGGCTTTGAGGGCAGTGTAGCCTTGGTGTATTTTTTCCAGACGTCAATGTTGGCTGAACTATTACAATTGTAGGGGGATATCCCAAGCTTTTTCCAGGAAAAGTGAATTCCCTTGACAAGATGGTAGTAAAAGGAAATTGAGGCCTCAACCCCAAAATTATATTTGACCATGGCCTGTATAATTGTCAGTTCAAGATGATAATCTCAGGTTATCCACTGGCAGATTGCCCATTTGTGCTCCTTGGTGAGCATAGTGGAAACACACAAGGATTTCTCCAAGCAAGGACTCAGCCAATATTGATGAAGATGTTGAATGTCTTCAAGGTGTACTTGGGATTCACCCCAACAAGAGCCGCAGCCACCTTGTAAATACCATATTCGCACATTAGCTTAAGCAGGATGATGTGTTTGATATCAGGGATGTGCTTATGGGCAGGTGTTTTGGTGGTGGGGATTGACTTGTTGGAACTAGCACAACACAGGGCATAGGTACTTTGGTGTAGAACGCAGCAACCTTTTTTAACACCAGCTGTCCCTCATTGGTTATATAGAACTCTAGCTCCTTGTCCTCCTCCTAATCCCAATCACTGACATAGGGCTTGTAGCTAGTATCAAGTACAGGCTTCACCTTCTCCAGCATGGCTGAAATGACCAACTCTTGCCAGTAAACAACGTCAAACACATACAAAGTAAGTTCTTACACCTTGTTTCTAACTTTCTTGGTAAAGGTAACCTTGGTGGGCTTCTGGGTCAGCTTGGGGACTTGAGGGTTGATGCTCCACACCCTAGAAGCTTGTGCTCCTCAAACCGGCTGTGTCAGTGCAGCGCCACTATTAAACTCTCCTCTCATGTCTCCTTCCTGAGTAGGCATTTGGGTTGCACTAACTCTGTTCTTTGACCTGCGGGGGAAACCACAACTGCGGCGCACAACAGGTTCATTGGTACTATGTTGTTGTGTTCCTTTCATTTTGAGAATTTAATAAAATATCAAATAAATTTCAATTAAGTTACCCCCTAATTTTATTTTTTGCTTTTATCTGAATATGGATATTTAATTGATATTTTTTCTCACCCAATATCCCAATTATAGGTTTTTATTTCTTATTTAGTTGTTTTTGGTTTTATGACGCCCATTTTAGAACACCCAAAACATTTTCCACCCATTTCCTCATATTTTATGCCAAATTAAGCACCCAACACAATATTTTTAAAATTATGTCTTGGATTGTGTGTCTTATTTTAGATACCTTGGTATCATTCTTGAGTACAGTTCATTGCATACAACATTTGAGTGATTTTGTTTACATAGTGAGTTGCTATTGTGTTTTGTTTTTGGGTTGAGTTTTGACTCACCAGGCTTGGGTGTATTTTGTCACCAATTCATATAGTAAACATATGTACACAAAAAGTCAACTCACACCATTTTGTTTGTGAATACATTATTTTAGATTGTATTTTGAATGATTTTGCTTTGCGCGTGAGCACTTCTTTGCTGTGTTGACTCATTTCTCCCATTAACGCCAAAATCCCTGTTAGAGTGTATATTTTAACCTGATAGTTGGATTCTGTTTAAATCCAAAACCATTTTGTTTAAAACTGAGGTATTTTGGTTGTTGCCATAGCTTCTAAAACTACTGTACTAATTTTGGTTTTTAACTAGTTTCTTGATATTCCAGTGTAAGAGTCTTAATGTTATCAGTAATAATAACTTCTAGGGATTCATAAAGACAACATACAACCAGGGGAAAGTAAAGGTAACTGGTAATGATTATTAGTAATTTCAAGGTGAAAGGCTCAAATTGGGCCTCCAAGATTAAAACTATGTTTAAAATTATACCAAGCTTTTTATTGAGAAAGAATAGGAAAACATGATACAAAAAGTCTCCTGGCTTGCTTTAAGGGAAAAATCTGGTTTTATTTGGTCACCTGACCCAGATGGTGAATCTGATTGGCCAGGGGAGAAATTTTGTAAGAATTTTTCAGGAGGGTTGGAGGGTTTCTCATCAATTTCCAGCTCAACCCCTGATTGGTTGGTGCCTATTGGATACTTCAGGGACCCATTGGTTTCAGTTGGATTGGAATTTGTTGCTTTGGTAGAAGCATTTCCTAATTGGTTGGATTGTAGTTGCTTCAAGTGAGGATAAAACAAGCCAACAAGTAGTCCAAATTGATCAGGATTCTTCCCAGATAAGAACAAAATTCTGGGCACCAGTGGGTACTGTCTGAGAAGGGTATTCCAGGATAAATATCTCATCAATTTTGTGTGCTAAGTCCTCCAACATTTTCAGGGGTTTAGCAGGGATTTAGGAGGTTTTCTTAGTGCAGCAAGGAACTATTGTACCATCCAAGACCAAAGGGGGGAGTAACTTTCTACCTGGGCTAATGAAACCAAGGAAATATACCTAGCTCTCCAAGCCCTATCCAAGGGCACTATAATTTGAGATTTTCAGTTATTCAAAAGGTTAAGTACCAGTACTTGCTGTATATACATCCCAGCATGAGTGTAGCCATTATACTCCAGGCCCACATTGATACTAGGAGTGGTGGTCTAGCCAAAATTTACAACTGGCTCTAAAAAAGTTACTATTGGGAGAACATGTGTTTCCTCATCCCTGATGTTCTATCTTTGCACCATTCTTGCCAACTGCAACATCCTTGACCTTCTCAATATTGATTCAAGCTAATTTCTCCCAATAATACTTTCCATACTGTGACTATTGATTCTGTCAGTCCCATCCCCTGCTCTTTCTCTAGTTGTTGATTTGTCCTAATTGCTATAGAACACTTCAGCAAGTGGGTTAAAGACAGGGCCACCAAGAATATCACTGCTAAACCTATGGATAATTTCCTACTCTAAGATATCTAATATCATAGTTAATGCCCACAGACCTTGCTCTCTTACAATGGTACCATTTTAATTCTAGGTTTATCACATCCAATGTGTAAGTTATGGGCATTTATCAATCCTTCTTAGCTCCCTATAACTGCTCAACCAATAGTACAGTTGGGCAACTGCCAGAATTAACTCATTCTGCAAGTTGACTTACTATATGTTGACAATCAGAATTAAAAATACTTTAATGCTGATAGCATTGAAAAGTCAGAATTAAGTTTTAACTCATGAAGACTACTAAATGTTGACACTTTTTAATAAGCAGAAACCTTTTTCCTGAACATTTTACTTAATAAAAGTTAAGCTTCAAGATATTTTTTAGGGTAATGTGACAACATAGACTTTAAAAAGTCCATAAAAAATTATACATGACAATTAAAAAATTTCATAAAAATACACTTTTATTTTATTTTGCTATGAAATTAGATATCTTTACTATAATAAATTTCTTCCCACTTATAAAAACAAAAAAAATTCCAATATACAAAAAGATACTAAATAAAAAGTTACATATTATAGCAAAATATAACAATCAGAAACAGTAATATCAAGTTTTTTTCTATATTTAAAACTACAAAAAACATATGATTTACTAGTAAAATACCAATATAGGCCATGTAATACAGTCTAAAGAATCAAACTATCAATAGAAAATCAATGATTTTATAAAACAGTATCATAATTTATTAATGAGTTATTTGGAATAACTAATTAATTTAAAAATATTATACTTAATATATAAGAACTATATAAAAAATTGGGTAATACTCAATAAATTTAATTAAAAGCTAGACTGTGATCACCTGGTTGCCATTAAGAACTGTGACAATCTTCTTGATTTATTCCCCAATACCTGAAAGCTTACATTTGGCCTTGACAACGTCCTTGATCTTCTCTTGATACTGCTTCTCTTTGATGGTTCTCTTCTTCTTGGATTGGCGGTTCTCAGCATCTCTGATGGATGCAGCAGTCTTCCCCTGTTGGACTTTGAGGTGCTTATAAGAGTTGTATCTGGAGTTTGATTCCAAAGGAGGACTTGATATGCTTATGCCAGCCCTCCAAAGATGAAGTAGTTTTCATCTCATTCTTAAGAACTGCCTGGTAGAAGTTTCAGTTGGCTTTGGCTCTGGGCTTAGTGACCTTATGTCCAATCCACTGTGGTTCATAATATTCAATGAAAGTGTAGAAGGCACCATCATGTTTCTTGGCATATGGATCCTATCATAGGAGGTCAAAGGCTTGTCAAGCATGCTCTGGCTTTACAAAGGCTAGTGCTACAAACTGCTGAATTAAGAACTTGCACTTTCCTGATGTATCTAGACAGTGGAGCTTGCTGAGCTCAGGTAGACCCTTTAGTTGCCTGTTGACAGCCTGTCAATAATGGAAAAAACACCCCTGGACCTCTCCATCAAAGGTGTTTACAAAAGCGTTATACTGGGCAGTTTCATAGTCCATGATTATAGATATGGGTCCAAGTGCTTTATCTTGAGCTTCTTTTTCTGCAGCAAGGGTGGCTTCATACTTTTCATCACCATCTGGATTGGCTCTAGTGTTATGGCCATGGGGACTCTTTCTACTACTGGGTAGGGCTTTGATGCCCTCCTGAAGGATTTAAAGGCATTTGTGTAGATCTCTTCTGTTGCCCCAGGAAGCAGAAAGTAGGCAAATGGGAGCACCTTGCCTTCAATAAGGGAATGTACAACTCATAGTTGGTAAAAAAGGCAGGGGCATACTGCAAAGGTACTGTCACATAACCAGGTCTCTGGATCCCTTAACTGCCCAGGTTCTGTTGTATAGCATAGCATATAATTCTTATCTCTGCTGTATGCCCATCATCATGTAAAAGGAATAACTCATCACCATTGAACATCTTTAACTCCTCTGTCAATACTAACTCTCCTTGTACCATGGCAGATTTCTTATGGGGGAATAGACTATGGCGTTTGTCACATATGTACTTCACTAACTGGTTGTGGTCATGGATGAGCTTCAGGTTCTCATTACTTAGGTGTGTGGTGGCCTTAACTGCCATATTAGAAGACTTTACATCTTTGGAGACTGGGACTATTTGGTAGAGGTCCCACTTTAGAAGCTTTTTGATAAGATTGATTGGAGCATTGCATGTGTGCTCTCCTTTTTCACTAGTGACTTTATCCCATCCTTCTATATTGATCCTGACAGCCCAGCTTCTATCTTTACATACATAATGCTTGCTTCTTCCTGCTCTCTTCTGATTATTACAATTAAAAACATAGCCATCACAGACTAAACTTGCACCTCCTTTGATAGACATTAGAGGGAAAATCTGAGAGAATTTTCTTTGGGAGCTTAAACTCTCCTTTGATATTACATATATTGTGAACCTTTAGGGGATCCCGTGGGCTAATTGGTGCTTGATGATAGTCAGACAGGTAATAATCAGGATATTCTTTATTGATACTTGATGAGGAGGATGGAGGTGCAGATTTGTTGGGCAGTGGAGGGGAATTATCTGGAGTTGGATTCTTGGGCTTCTTGGACTGGGATGAGCTTTATTCCTTGGGGAATGATTCCTTTGAGCTTGATTCATCTGGGCTTGGCTGGGGTTCTGGACTCTTGAGTATCTTCTTTACTCCTTGCTTGTTTAGTGGAACCTCATCTCCTTCTGATTGGTACCAGCTTGGAGAAGAGGAGGGGGCAGGGGAGGGCTCTTTAATTTCAGGGTCTGACATCTTCTTCTTTGTCTTCTGTTTCTTTGAGTGCCCTTTGGCTGGTTTTTTGTTGGGGTAGGAAATCTGGGCCTTTCCAGAGACTTTGGGTACTTTCTTGGTTGACTTGGGGTTATTTTGTGGCTTCTTGGAAGATTTGTCCTACAATAATTAGAGTAGAGTTCATAAAGTAAGAATAATCATGTGAAACATGAATAAAATTAAATAACAATCACTTGTTTTAAATTTTATTATTAAGTAAATAGTTTATAGAAGTATGGAAAGTGATTTTAGAGCTAGTTTATTAGTAAAGAATAGAAAAAACCCATGTTTAAATAAAAAGTCAACATTCTGGTAGTCACAATAGTCAAAAAAATTTAATTTAGTTTTCAGCTTAAAAAAATGCTTTAATTTTGACGTCAACATACTGAAATTCAGCATTAAAGTAGAAAAGCACTATGTAAATCACTTGAAACTTGGTTAATATTTTATGGAGTTGGTTTTTAAGGCCAAAATTGATTATTTTTAAGCTTAAATTTTTTAAAGATTTGCATTTGTAACTTATGAAAACTAAATAATAGGGATTGTAGAGGGAAGTCTAAAGTACAGCCCTGGGTAATTTGGCTTGAATTACCATATCATTGTATGTGTTTTTTGTTAAGCGGCAGTGTTTTACTAATAAACAAGTGAAGGTGTTGACATTCAGGCAGTCAGCGTTCTTTTATAGTAACTATCCTATTAAATCTCGCTTAAATTATGTCATTTTGTTTTCTTAACCAAACCCCTTTGTTGCAATTTAGGCAACATATCAATTTGACACAAAGGCAACTTATAATTACATATATAATTTCTAGTTTTAACATATGCGCTTTGGCTTAAATGGACTTTTGGAAATAAGCTATAGTTTATCCAGTGAGTTTAAAATAACAGTAAATATCTAAATAATACAAAGAATGCTATGAATTTTGGCATGTGTCTTTGTTCAATGCTTATCTTATTATTTATTTAATAAAAACAGTAGTATAAAATATAAAAAATAGTTATTTTTAGAATATTGTATAATTTATTAAGAAACTCATGGATTCTTATTTGGGGTTGACATCCAGATATTACTTACTGTAGTCAACCTTAATGTAAAAGTACAAAGAAACTTAAATTTTCATAGTAAATTATATTGGTTTTTTGGCTTAAAAATAAGCCTTTGTTTAAATGGTGTTGACATTATGTCTGTTACTTTTTAATTTTGCAATTCTGACTTAATAATTCACTATAAAAAATTAGCTTAGTTTTGGAAATGCCCAATTCTGGCGGATAAATACTAAAATAATGTTGACTTACTGAATGTCAACAATTTGTTGACATTCAGTAAGTCAACTTGCAGAATGAGTTAATTCTGGTGGTTGCCTACAGTTGATATAAATGTGCTGTTTTAGCAGAGTTACAAAGGGGGGAAATGAGTGGAGAATAGATAACATTTTTTATTGAGAGATAACTTTGATATAGTTACTGTAAGTCTTGATACTGGGAACATGATTATGGCGATCACTCAATTGGATGACTAAGGGGATGGCTTGATCCTTGTAGAGAGTCAAGCGCTGAATTGAGGTACCCATTGTGTGGGAATTACTATCTGGTCTTATTGTTGAATTTGAAAATTTGAGTTGACTTCTGCATTTGGCTTTGGATCACTGGGAAGTTGAATTGCAGGTCTTGAACCCATTTAGTCAGAACCTTGCCAGGGGGTCAACCCCATTGTTTTGATAGTGTTTAGTGCACCAGCTCATCCCTTGTCACCATTATGAGGAAACTTATCCTCTCTGATTCTTCCATTTGAGATATTTTCTTCCCCTCTGCCTCTTTATGTACCTCCTAATCAAACACCAAATAACAGGTGTCCCATTTTTCCATGATGTATGGAGGTGAAGTCACTACCCCCTTAACCTTGGGACCCCTGCTAGTTGAGTTTGATGTCACAATCAATCCAGAGACTCATGTGAAATAACTGACCAATCAGATTATTGACATTCAGGCCTCTGCCTGTACCTCTGCTTAAAAAGTTAAAAACCTAGTTCTATCACCTTCTAATGCCTTTAGAGCCTTGCCCAAGTTCCAGATAGGCAAGATATTTTGATATTATCAGAACTGTACTGATAGTTGGGCACACAAACTTTACTATAATTATGGATTTGTACCTGGGAGTTCACCTTCAAGAAGGGATTTGAGTATACCATCAAACTTCTGTCTTATGGGCGCCCTGGATCTAGGGTTCATGATAAATTTCTCTGCAGTTATAGCACCTTACGTCCAATCTTAAGGGGGAAGATTTCATAAATTGCACCATTAATACATTTTCAATATGGCCCACAAATTGTAATACTTTCAAAAACAAATTTGGGTTTACTTTTGACTTCAACATTTGTCCCTTTCCTTAAATGGGTCAACTGCAATGTCCAAGAAATCCAGATTGGATTACCTTAATTATTCTGTCCCTGCTACAAATTAAATCCAATCAGCCTCTTTATCTATCTAGGAAACAATCAATACTCTCATCTTAAAATATAGGTAGAATTATCTATCTAAATAGAATAAATTTATCCATTTTTGTGTTGGATTTTAATATTTTCAAGAATTCCTTTCCTTTTCACTGAAAGAAAACTCTCTTTAATATTTTCAGGAAATTAAGGTAGGTCCTCTTAATTTTTCCCTGAAGGCTAATCCAAGGTTGGCTTTGAGCCTCAAACCTTTTATGATAAAGGTATCCTGCTGTATCCTCTTAGATTTTGTCCTCATGAGCCAAACACAATGGGCAAGTTCTTTAGGTCAAAGTTCCTAAGGTCAAAAGTGCAAAAATTGAAACACTATGTAGGGTGTGAAAATCAAAAATATCAAAGATCAAAGTGCAAATATTGATTTTCCAGAGGTTAACTCTGAAGCAGAATAAAATACAGTTTAAATTATAAAAACTATATATTTAAAATCTATTCTAGACTAAAGGGACCCTAAGGATGTTATTTCTGCACTAAAAAATATATGCTAGATAATAATAAAAATTTAAATTGGCTGTTTTTAAAAGAAAACTTTATTTAGTTTCAAAAGCAGAATTAGACTAGAATTTATATGTAACTGTATTCAATTAAATATAAAGTATGAGCTTAAACAAAAAACTGCTTTATAAACTATAAGCTTAATAAAAAAGGTTAATTTAACTTCCAGTTTATGTAAAGCTATAATAATACTTCAGTATAAGCAAAATAAAGGATTTTCCTGCAAGATACAAGCATATGATTTTAGGTATTTTGGTTTATTAGTGATCTCATTTCAATGATAAAAGTCTTGAAGTTTGTCATTAAAATATTTATAAAGTATATTACTTTCTTATTAAAGCATTACTATACAATTTTATACTTAATAAAAGATATAGTCTTATATCTTATTTATAAGTCACAATATTCAAAGATATCAAGAATCTGCCACTTACATATCATAAAATGAAGACTTGAATATTTTTATGTTAAAAGCACTGTACTTTGACTAAAAATGATATAGATAGTTAAAAGTTATATCAAAAAAAAACATTTTATACATTTTATTTTACTCTAATACATATAGTAAAAAGATATAATAGAAGATAATTGAGGGTAAGAATGGAGAGAGGATAATAGAATATTATTGAGGATAAGAGAAGAGAAGAAAGAAAAAGAAATTTTTTCTACTTGGTAACAGATTTATATACTCCACCCTCTTGACGACGCAGAATTTATTTAAAAGTTTTTGAGGAGGAATGAGAGGTGGAAAAGGAAAAATTCATGAGAGAATCCTTCAAAAAACCCAAGAGCTTATTGGACTTTGATTTAGGCACTTTAATTTCTGCACTTCATTTTGTGCACTTTGCTTTTGTCCCCTGAAATAACATAGGGAAACATAATACAATATTATATTAATTTAATATTTTTTGAAATTGCCTCCAAAACACACCACTTTATTAATATTGCAATAAAATAAAACCAACCAAAAAAACTTCATTTCTTTTATATATATTCAAATATCATGTCTTAAATAATCTACATGAGGAATTTCAAAAGTTTTTATTAATTATTTAAAATTTTATAAGCTTATAAAAAGTGTGACTAAATCTAAAATGTCAATTTTTGATTTCCTCACTTTTGATTTGAGGAACTTAATAAAGCATAATGAATAAAATATTAGTGTTTTTCAAAAATTTAATATTAAGTGGTCCTAGTTTTTTGGTACCTTTCTGGATTTTGATTTGCTACTTTTCATGTCTGCACCCATTAAGAAACTATATGTAAATGTTAAATATATTTTTACAAGATAAAATTTTATTTTTAAAAAATAAAGGGCTTACAATAGTATTTTATATTAATATTTGAACAAAAAAATTAAAAAAAATTGCCTAAAGTTAAAAAGGCTTCTTTTATAACTCTTGATTTCTTTTTTTCATCTAGAAAAAAAGTTTAAAACTTAATTTTTTTAATTTTGATGTATCAAATATTAAATTGAGGATTTTTTTGCACTTCTATTTTTGCACTTTCAATTTTGTCCCCTCTATTCAAAGGGGTAAATAAATTCTATTTTAAAAGCCAAATTAAATTAAGGTATGTTTTAAATTGCATCAATTTGGGCACTTCAAACTTGGTTTTTCAATTTTAGCTACTAGTAAAACATTTTAAAAAGTCAAATTTTAAGAAAAATATCAAATTTTTTGGCAAAAGGTTTATGGAAAAAAAGTGAGGAGATCAAAAAATCCATTAATTTGGATATTTTAATCTCCACACTTTGACTTTAGGCACTTGCCCAACACAGTATAGTTTAATTTCAGGATACCAGTTGCTGAACAGGATAGTAGAAGATGAGGGTGCAGGACGGGCTGCTAGGCCTGAGTGTAGGGCCAACTACAGGATTAGTGCCAAACTGATCATACAAGAGAACAAACAATTAAGTAGAGACCAATGACCAGAATTAGGAACCATGTAATATACCAAAGCTATCATAGTAATATATAAAACTCCAAAGAGCTGGTTAGATGTAGTTAGATTATTGGTAACATAATCTTGTGGGCAGTCATTAAAGGGTGTGAAAGGTGATGTCATTAGTACTAAATAAGCAGGAAGATAATTGTACTTGTCCTGTAATAGTTGGGACTGCACATTTTACCAGGTATCTTCTAGGTTAAACTGCTCATAATTACTAGTTCTTGATAAAGAGTTGGTAAGGAGGAAGTTTTCAAAAGAAAAGTTTGAAATATGCTGGGTTTGAGGGTATTCAGGGAAATTTACTGAGCCAAAGAGAGGATCCAGGAAGTGCTTTGACTTGGGCAAGGAGTCTTCAGGATCTGAGAGCTGAGTGGAGGGAGAGGCAGGCCTAAGATTGTGGTATGAAGATAATTGAAAACAATAACTAGGTAGGGTAGACTTTGGTTGAACCAAAGGCTCATCATAACTTTATTATCAAAATTAAAATTGGGGTTGTTTTTGTTCTGGAAGGGTACAAGTACCATTTTTCCAGGCCTCATCTTTAGGTTGAGTTTAGAAAATTTTTTGGCAGACTGACATCAGGCTCAGGTGGGTTGTAATTAGCTTTTGTTAGGTAATAGACATCTCAACCTTTCTGTTTATCATTATGATTGTCAAGGTTAGGAGGGCCCATAGGGAAGATGTTATTACTAGTGTTCAGGGAAACTTGGGACATCTTTTATTGGGTGAATTGTGATAATCTTTACCTAAACCACTGGTAATGTAGGTTACTGCTTCAGAGTAACATTTGGTAGAATTTGGCACATTTTTTATTACAAATTCACATAGAATCAGAAAAGAATGTGACATTGGCAGGCTCTCCTTTGAATAAAATTCAGATTTAACCCCAGAAAACACAAGACAGGTGTCTGTTTCCTAGGACTGGTGGGTGGCAAGAAAGCCAGGTAGGGGTTCAGGTCTAGATTTTGCTAGGATAAAAAGTAAAATGATACTCATTTTATTTACAGTGATAACCCAGTGTTAATTCAGTGGCATGTTTCCTTTGAAAGTACAACTCTGCACCCCACACTTTTAATTTTATTTGTACTCTCAGCATGTACAGTTTTTCTAGCAGGGGTCTCAGAGAAGGCAGCAGACTGTTTGTAGCTACTGGTACCAGAGCCCCTTCTTCTGGAGAAGCTTAACAGTTTTTGGGTTAAAAGTATCAAATTTATACCAAAGTGTACTAAAGGTTATCTTATCTTGTGGTCAGCTTTTAATGAGACAATCAGAAAGCTTTGATCTTTCATGTGTTTGGTTTGATTACAGAGCTAACAATTATACTTTCATGTTGCTCTTTAATGGTTTACTGTTCCCTTGCAAGAGTTACTTGCAGCTTTCCTTATCCCAATAGTTCTAATAATTAATTCTCACAAATGCTTGTGAGCATGGATCCTTCTTCTCATTTGATCTTTTTTGGTTGCAATAAAGGTTATAAACTCTAATACATTTCTCAATATAAACCAAGATGACATCACTAGATTTTTTGTGCTGCTTCCATACTTTGACTGCTCTTTCTATCCCAGATAGGGAAGCCTATGGTATAATTGGTATCAAGGGCTTTGAACTGGATCCCATATTCATTCCTGGAGGCTAATCATTGGCTTAGTACCAAACGTTTCCTACAGTTAGGATCTCCCAGCCATGCCTGTTAACTGCATATAAATGTCATGGATATTAGCACCATAGCAGGAACTGTCAGTGCTTAGAAAAGTATACAGAAATACCCAGTACCAAAAAGCTATTAAGCAGTCCTCCTGGGTTAAATCTGGCCATGACCAGCATTTGAGCTGCAGGGAAGCACAAAAAAGCTCCATAAGGTCTGTTGGTTGGGCCCATGAGTTTCCAGAAATGCAGGACAGGCAATTTAGTGAGGTTTCTGCCATGAGATCCATTTACTATGCCATACAACATATGGTCACTTTGGAAGGTTTGTGGAATGATTGAGCCCACCACTACATGGCTGTTCTCACCCCCAATATTGCCTGAAAATTTACCCAGGCTACTGCATTTATTCAATAGACATTATAGCTTTACAACACGTCTCCAGGTTTGGGGTTGCAGATTGTTTGACAGTATATGAGCTCCCTCTTGCGTACAGGCTGGTGGGGTATCTTGGGGTCTGCACCTTTGATTCTGCAGCCTCTTTCTGGCTTGGGTCCCCAGCCCCTGGAACTTGGGTATTGTGGAGCCAATCTGTGAGACTTGTACTTGCAGGCCTGGAAACATTTACAAATCCCTCTAATCTTCCTACCCCCAAGCTTCCCTTGGCTGCAACCCCCCTACACTTCTGCTGGAAGGGTCCAGTCAGCACAGTCCAGCGCTACAGTTCATATCCCTGTTGCAACTGAACTGATTATAGTTCACTGTTTAGATTGGGGAAGACAACAGTCCAGATAAAAAGGCCATTGATAGGAATAAGATTATATTCATTAGAGAATATTATGATTGGTATACTATATTGGGAAGCCACAAGTCCACCAGAGGGTGGCACAGTGGCAGGTTCAATATGAGGTTTGGGTTGGGAACAACTTGAGCAAGGGATCAGTGTGTGGATTGGCAGCGCTCCTAGTTAGGAAATAGTGTCCATGATTTGACATCAAAACCAGATTGGTCCATACTGCTTGCCACGTCATAGGTTACTCATTTTGGGCCCCCTGGGTATCGTGAGATAGGTTAGCGGGCAGGGAGTAGTCAAGGTCGTGGCATTCCTTTGCAATTTTTTTAAGCATCAGTGCTTAGTCCTCATTCTTTTCCCTGTAGAGATTATCAGGCACCCACCATGAAAACGGAAGAGATATGGCCAGGCTCTACCCTCACAGCAATATATGCATGCTTCACAATCTGCTAGGGTACTTTGACATCCCACACCAGTACCAGAAGTCCCTCAGCAAGCTTCCCCCTCTCAGATCCGGGATGAAAGCAGATGGGCATAGCAGTGAAGGTCATTGGTGTTACTCTGTCTCTCCTCTGGTCATCTGAGGCCATTGCCGTGAGAGCTATCCAGGTTTTTTTGGATTGCAAGCTGGTGTGGATGGATAGAGATCCTTTTCCTGTAAAGTGGGTTAGGAGCAGGTCTTAGGGGATTGGTCATGTTACACCCAGCAGGGATCTCAGCTGCTGGGATGGTGGGATCCAGCAGGGCTCAGAAGCCTTTTTCTTTAAGGGGGGTTTGAGAATGCTCATCAGAACATAGTGCAGAGATATAGAGCTGGAATATGTTTTGATGTGATGTGAACTTCTGGGTTTAAGGGGCCCATGCTGTGGTGAAGTAGAGTGAGAGCTTCTTGCAATCAATCAAATGGGAGATATATACCCAAATAAGGATGGTAATACCAGTGAGGAGGAGATAGTGCATATTTGCTTGCAAATAATCACTTTTAAAGAGAACATATGGCAAAGTACCCCTATCATGATGTATAGATAAAGAAGAAAGGCTTTGATTCAATTCAATTTCAAGGTGTCAATAGCCTGAATGGGCCATACTCATTTCACGTGTTTGAGGGATCATTTCAGAGGCCAGGGGCAGATTTCTAGGATCTTTAGTGGGGAAATGCAGAGCCTAACAACCTTGATATTAAAATTATTACTGGAAGGTGTTGGGATAGATGGATCCTGAGTTAGTATTTAATTCAACTGAAAGTATCCAGCTATCCTGGCAGTCTGTGTGAAATTAGGGGTACTTAAAGCCTTTGGATCCATCTTGATGAGGTGAACCCCTTGTGTTTGGTATTTGGAGAGCTAACAGATACCATCAATGTGGTTATGTAACCAGTTACCTGACCTCCTAGGAGGTAAGGGGCTGACACCCAGGCAGCCAAGGCTGGGGAAACTGAGGGCAGGGCATCTACACCCGCTTGGACTAAGTTTTCCTTGGTACCACAAAATTGTGATTGGATATTAGGTTTAAATCTCATCACTGCAAGCAGGCAGGGCTCCATATCAGTTTTTCAAGGTGGCAGGGGTTTGGCCTAGCCACCTCCAGAAAACGATGTCGGTGAAAGTTTATCCCTAGTCTCTGATTCCAAAGAAGGGTTCGAGGTGGAGGGATGGCTTGCAGATTATAGAATGGATTGAAAGCCCGACTCGAAGGCTCCTGGGATGGTTGGTTGGATAGGGAGGTATCATGTCAATTGAGACATTTTACTACTTTCAAGCCAAAGTGTTTAAAAGATATCTGTAGCTATGGAGTAGCTGGAATACCCGGCAGGGGATTTCATAGAGGATTGCTAGGATCCCTAGTGGTATGGCCAACCTTGGATTATTTTCTTGGTCTTCGTTAACTGCGGCATGTATGGATTGATTAGAAGCTCCACGTGGGCTTTGCCATTGTTTCTGTTGGCTTGGCGGTTATGTGGCATGCATCTCACCTGGGGAGGTGTTTTGGGCGCTGAAAATTGGTTGCGGTGCAAGTTAATTTACCATAAGTGGATCTTGGTTTTGAAATAAGAAGGGAAGTTTTTTTAAAGGTATCCGGATCGTATCAGAGGTGCTGGATGTTTTTCTTGGGCGCTTAAGAAAGCCTTGACCGTTTAGGTTCAGTAGCTGATTCCAGATGGTTAGTTTACAATTTATTGCTGCTGGCAAGTATTATTTTGGGAAAGGGAGATATTTTAAAGGGCTGGAAATGTTTTTAAATGAAGATTGGGATTTAAATTAATTCGGGAGGTGTTTATTTGGAGACTAGAGGCCAAGCATCATGTTCACTTGGGCGCGGATGGATGCATTGATAAGGAGGGTGACAACGGGGGAGAGGACTTTGTGGGTCATGATGGCCGATACTGCGATGCAGTCAACGATGGCGCTGCGGGACTCGTCCAGGATCAGCTCGGTGATCATCGTGATGCCGAACGGCAGGAAGGCAAGGAGAAAGATGACGCAGTACAGGATGGATCGGAAGGCCACTGCCCGGTACTTGGCCAATGATGGGTTGTCCCTGAGCTGGTCCACCTTGTTGTTGGTGGCGCATGACTCCTTGTCCATCAGTTGGTTATTGCTGGTGCACTCGCTGACGCGTTGGACCACGGTGTGGAACTGAGCAGTGATCGCATAGTAGAAGTACACGGCTAGGCATGTTGGAACAAAGATGACAACGATGTTGACGTAGTAAAAGGTGAGCAGCACCCAGTCGTCTGTGCGGTACCGAGTATAGCAGTAGGCGCCCGACGGCATCAAGTCGAACCGCCCCGTCCCCGCAATCGCCAATGCCGCCACCAAGGGCAGCCCCCACTGGCTCAGCTGCAGCATCAAAACCGACCGCTTCTCCAGACCCCCGCCATGCACAATCGTGTAGTAGCGCCAGAAGGCACATACCGTGGCCGAGTATAGCCAAGTCACCTTGCACAGCACAGACACGGCACCCTCTAGCTGGCAAGCCGTATACGTCAAGACGGATGGCCCCATGGCCATCTTGATTGGGAACCAAGTAAGCGTCATTGTTGCATAAAAGGCGTCTACAACAGATATCTGCAGCACCACCAAGTTGTCCACAGTCCGCATCCTCTTGTGCCCCACCACTGCCACGATGATCAGCAAGCTGGGTACGAGCGCCAGCGCGTTAGCCCCGATAAAGATGCACTGAGTCACCAGCGCTGTCCATGTGTGAGCCAACTCTGGAGAACTTTCAAGAAAAGTCTGTCCATTCATACAAGCAATCCCTCTCCCCCATCACCTTAAGTCTGCTGAAGCACAATGGCTGTGTTTCCACAGCCAATCATGAACAGCCTAGATCCACTCATTGATTTGCTTTCCTGCGCTTGTCCTTGGGCCATGATGTATGTTCCGCCCATTCTTACATGCAGCGCCCCATCATCCAACTTTCAATCACCCTTCTGACTGTGGAAATTAATCAACGTTTCAAAAATTATTTATTGACTATTTTTATATAAACTTGCTTACTCACGCTTTAACCAAGCGCCTTGATTCCGAGATCAACTTGCAGAAGCTGGCCGTCCATGATTAAACCTCCCGTCCAACCAATCAAATCACCCGTAGTATTAGCCATCATCTCAAACGAAAACAAGAGCACTTTGCCCAACTTTTCACCAATCAACGTATACATGATGGGTTACATCTATTGACCAAAGCTTTGAGTTCGACCCATTAAGCGGCGTATAAACGAACAGTTCCAAATAAATATTAAATCCTCATCGAATCAAGCAAGCAGCATTCACTTTGCTGATGTTATGGCTCCTGAAATAAGCAGCCGATTCAAATAATCTATTTTAAGTTAAAGAATTAAATACGAAAGATTAGCTTTTAGGAGCATTATCCCAGGCTTTATCTAAAACGGCACAGGTATCCAAAACCAGTTTGACAAGGCATATGATCTTGCTTGGCGTCAATAATCGATCGCCTAATTCCTAACTGGACAAGGACTACCGCTAAATCTGCCAACCCGCGGAATGTCATGTTCTCTGCACCATAGGGCTACATAATTTATCGCATTGAATCAACAAAGCTTGTTTTTTATTTTAGCATTTATCTGTGCTCAGGTGAAAAGTAGGTAGTTCGGGGTTAATTTGTCATTAACGATTCTCTTCAATTGAATGCCCATCTGATCCTGCATTCATCACGTGTCTCACCAATACTTTATCTTTTTACGCTATAGAATTACATGCCATTAGCTAAACTTGTGTAAAATATTACATACCCTTCAGAAATTGGGACTTGGTTTAGGCTTTATAAAGCACTGTATCCCAGCAACTCTACCAAAGCTCCTGATCTTCACCGGTATAAATTATAAACCAATATCTGCTTTATTGAATCGACAGGGTGAGAAGCTGGTGTCTTAAGTCCAACCCATTAGAGCAATGCACTTTTTATGCAAGTTAAAATTTACCGTTCACAAATCCTTAACCAAAGGACTCATCGATTACCAGCACCAATTATTTTAAACCCACCCAACAATCCAGGATCCCAGGTTGCAAATATTCCTTTTATGATTTATTCTCTAGCCAATCAAAGTGCATCTATGGCATAATACCAATCCCTTAAAACCCTACATCTTTATTTAGAATCTATACCCAAGCTGACACCCCAGGTCCCATCCTTAATCGATCTGATGATCCAGCGCCGGCCGGCCAACTGCAGAACATTTATGCCCACCTATCCTCTACGACCATTACTAACCACTCTTGCTGCAACCACGGTCTGGCTAATTAACCGTCACAATGCTAGCTTCAACCATGTCACATCTGCATCCCTTATACGTATCAATCCATCCCACCCCAGTGACTCGGCTTGCTTAGAAAGTTAACTAAAAGCCACATTGCCAGATGGGATGGTCCCCAGGGATTTCGCTTCCGTCCATAATGCTTCATCAAACAACTGTCAGGTTAGAGTCTGCACTTCTGTAGCTAACATTGGGATATCGGTGAGCGTAGCACCTGTTTAACGGCAATCTTCACCAAACGGCCCGCCACTTGCCATTCCTTCATCATCCTGGGGAGTTCAGGCTTGGGATCCTTAACCATCTTCTCCCACATATTGACACCTTCTTCTCTCTTCTGGAAATCATGCTTGTACAGCCCAAGTTAATGTCGATCAGCATGTTTCAGCCCCTTGGGCTAAGTTCTTTGGGATCCCCATCCAGTGTCCCTGAGGGCAAAGATTCTTATATAACTCCATTAATTGGTCCTCATGGCTGCAAGGCATCTTCATCAGTATCCTGAAGTATCCTTAGGTATGATGTACCCCTTACAGGTAAGGAACCATTGTCTCAATTTGAACATTGACAGGTTAGAAAACTTTAGGGATCATGCCCAGCTCACTGCCTGTCCTGCCGCTGGAGACTTCACATGTGCCGCTAAAGGCTCTTCTTCCACATGTGTCTGTAGTGTTGAACATGGTCAACCCAGCCCAATACCCCCAAAGACCTCGGGAGGTTGACAATGGGCATCATAACTGGAGAGTGTTGGGTGTGCTGGGTAATAATTTATGTACCAGGCTAGCTCCCATGAGGCCCGAGCTCCTAGAGAGGGGAAGTATGTGTGCCACAGACCAAATCTTGGAGCAGATAGTGATGTCCAAAGTGGGTACTTCCAGAAAGCTTTGGATCAATAGTGATGCTACCCATCAACCTTGCCAACCATGGGTCTGTCGTATTCAGCTCCAGGGGACAACATCCAGGAGGACACAGCGGGAAATCTTTATAACGAAAGATTTGAGGTTCAAAGCTAGCCTTGGGTTAGCCTTCAGGGAAAAATTAAGGGCACATACCTTAATTTCCTGGAATACAAGATGAGGGCTTCCTTTTGGCAAAAGGGAAAGGGAAAAGCTTGAAGAATATTAAAGCCAATACGAATGTGGATAAATTTGTCTTTGTTAGGAGAAATAATTCTACTTAAATAGTAGACAAGGGACAGTGATCACTCAACTGATAGACAGAGTAGCCGAGGGGGTCCTGATGGGTTGAACTCTTATCAGGATCAGTTGACAACAGATAGAATAGTCGGGAATGAGTGGACATTGATGCCAACCCATTTATGAAGGGCAAAACCAACTGAATCTTTGCACATATCATTATTTGAAGGCCATATCAAAATAGCATTAATGGCGCAATTTCTGACATCTCCCCCCTCAAGATTGGACACAGGGAGTTGATATTTGCGAAGGAATTTGGATGGACCCGGGCAAAAGGACGCCCAGAGGACAGCAGTTTCAGAGTATACTCAACACTCTTCTTAAAGATGACTTCACAGGGTTCAACCCAGAGGGAATCTAGCTTATGAGCTCTACCACCTGTACAATTCTGGTAGTAGAGAACCAGGTCGCCTATTTGATATTCAGGGAGGGGGCTCTAGCAGCATTGGACGGGGAGAGCTCCAAAGCCTTGGCCTTGTAAGCAGTGGAATAAGCTGTCGCTTGGATGTCAATGATACAATGGTTAGGTCTTTAACATGGGCTTCAGGTTTTGCAGACACATCAACTTCAATCAAGGGGGGTCCCAAGATTGAGGGGGTGGCGGCTTTATGCCCATACAGCATGGTGAAAGGGGATTGTCCAGTTACCCGGTGCCTACTGAGTTGCTAAGCAAAGAGGGCAGCAGGGAGGAACATATCCCAATTGGCAGTGTCAGAGAGCGTGAGTTTCCTCATTATAGAAACCAGGGAGAAATTAACTTGTTCAACAGTTCCATTAGTTGAAGGGTTATATGGCACGGAGAAAGATTGGTGGGTACCCATGGCTTCTACAATAGACGTGATGAGGCGTGCATTAAAATTGATGCCATTGTCAGAAAGCAGGACTTGAGGGCAGCCATGTAGGTAGAAGATATCTTGCAGCAAGAAATTAGCAGTGGTCTTGGCAGTTATATCTTTTGTGGCTCTGGCTTCAACCCATTTGCTAAAATGGTCTATGGCAACTAAGATAAACTGACACCCAGACCTAGACCAACAGAGAGGCCCAACAGCATCAATACTCACAGTGTGGAAGGCATGTTTAGGGGGGATGAGTTTGAATTGGTGCTGGGAAGGGCAAGGGCATTGGAGTTGACACAAATGGCAAGAGGCAAGAACATCATGGATCAGAAGGCGCATGTTCTCCCAGTAGAAGTTCTTGCATAGCCAGTCATGTGTTTTGGCTATATCTCCATGTCCAGTGTCAATGTAAGCTTGGAGGATAATGGCTATCCTCATGCTAGGGCAAATGTAGGGTAGATAGGCATTGTTGACTTTTTTTAAAGAGCTGCCTATCTCAAATCACAGTGTCCTTGAATAGGGTTTGTAGTGCCAGTTGAATGTCTTTTGGCTTGGTGATCCAAGAGTCAGGGTACCCTATTAATTTATATAGGCAATCAACGTCAGCAGGGTGGATATCTAGTATTGGCATCCTTGACAAGCCATCAGAGTTCTGATGTTGGGCTCCAGGGCAATGTACCATAGTGAAATTGTATCCTTGCAGACACAGAGCCCAACGTGCTAGTCAACCTTCAGGTTCCTTTGGTTGTTGCAGCCATTTAAAGGAGGAGTGATCTGTGACCACAGTGAATTGGGTCCCATAAATGTAATGGCTGAATTGCTTTACAGAATGCAACACTGCCAGACATTCCTTTTCAATGACACTATAGTTCTTCTTGTGTTTATTGAGGACCTGTGAAGAGTAGGCAACAGGTCAATTAACACCTTTGTTGTTGAGCTGTGCTAAGATGGCACCCACAGCTACTCTGCTAGCATTAGTATACAAGATAAACTCTTTATTGTAATCAGAGTAGACTAAAATAGGAGCCTCTTTGAGCTTGGCCTTCAACGCTTCAAATGCTTGTTGCTGGCTGTCAGTCCACTCAAAGGGGACATTGCAAAGCAGTTGGACGAGGGGTTCACTCAGTTCAGCAAAATTGGGTATGAACTGTTGGTAGTAGCCCATCATACCAAGGAATACTTGGACCTCCCAAAAATTTGTGGGAGGTAGCATCTTGTTGATGGCTTCCACCTTATTATTCATGGGGCAGATTCCTGTTTGAGTGACCTCATGACCTAAGAATTTGAGTCACTCCTTAAAGGAGGAGCACTTGGAGGGTTTGAGCTTCAAAAAAGCTTCACAGATCTTGATGAAGACAGCCTTGAGGTGTTCCAAGAGGTCAGTAAAGGTAGCACTGAATACGGTGATGTCATTAAGGTACACGAGGACACAAGAGAGCTTTAGATCTCATAGGATGGAATACATAGCCCTTTAAACGTAGCTGGGGCATTGCAGAGTCCTTGGAGTATCCAAGTAGGTTCATAAAGCCCCTCAGAGGTAATGAGAGAAAACTTCTCTCAGTCTTCTGGCAATAAGTTGACTTGCCAGTATCCAGAGGCTAGATCCATGGCCGAGAAAAACTTAGAACCACCCAGCCGTCTGAGAGCATCATTGATTCTGGGCAAGGAGTACATTTCTTTCTTAGTGAACAAGTTCAGGCAGGGATAGTCCATTACAATGCAATGCCCTCCATCCTTTTTCTTGAGGATCAGTAAAGGTGAGGCCTACAGACTTTGAGAGGGAGCCAAGAGTCCCGCATCCAGGAGTTGTTTGAGCTCCTTAGATACCCAAGCATTTTCTACCCTACTACAGCGGTATGGTTTGTCACAAAAAGGAGGTGTTTTGCCAGTATCAATCTGATTGATGACCCCTTTAGCTAAGCCATAGTATGTAGGTCCAGAGGCAAAGATGTTGCTAAACTGATCAAGCAGGTCCAACATGTCTTTTTGTTGAATGGGTGACAATTGGGGGAAGTTGGCAGCGGGGAATAAGGAGAGAATTTGGGGATTGTCTTCAGGTAGATTGAAATCACTAAAAGTTCCAAAAGGGTAGAGGGATGCCACTTGTTCTGCCCCCAGTATACAACCATGCCCTATAACCTGGCCTTAGGTCACCTGCATGGGCAGGGCCATCAGGTTGGTAAGCAATAATTGTACAGGCTCTTTGTGGGGGTCAATCTAGAATCCCTGGACACAGGCGGGGTTCTTTACAGCTTAGGGATTCAGGAGAGTAGAGTTCCAGGAACAACTTTTCAGGTAGATTGTAAGAAATCTGAGAATTAATCACCACTTGAGAGCCCAGGGGAATGATGATAGCCGCTGGGGCAAGAAGAGGTACCCCTTCTTCTGCAGGACAGGAAGGAGGAGGGGTGCACATGTTGAAGGAGTGAGTCCTATACTTGAGAGAGAAGATACCCATAGGGTACTCAAGCACACAAGTTTTAAGACATTTTCCTGGGAGGCGCGGAGGTTCCTCAAAAATCAAAGGGATCTCATATCCTAAGAGTGAAAGATATCTATCTTGTAAGTTCACAATCCTGTTATACTCTCAAAGGAATTGTGTACCAATTAAGAGATCATAGCTTTCATTCTCAAGGACAACAGCAGGGGAAGCAAGAGGAGTTTCCCAAACCTCATGGGTAGAACAGAGTAGGCACCAATGGCCCAAGTTTTTGCCATTTCAGCTGTGCCATACAACTGAGTGTAGTTGAGGTCAGTGACCAGCTTAGTTTCTTCATTAGTTTTGAAGATACTACATTGACTGGAGAATCTGTGTCCAGGATGGCTTTGATTTTAACCTTTTGGATTGATACTTCCATGTGGGTTGTATCTTTCCTAAAGGGGGTCAAGATAGCCAACACATCCTGTGCAGCCTCTATCTTTTCTTCCCATTTAGCTAACATGCACCTTAAGGAAATAATCTCCTTATACACAGTCTGCAGTGGGAGAGATACAGTTACGTTTTGGAAAAGAGCTTCAGATAGCTTGGCTGCTTTCTCAGAAGAATCAACCAAAACAGGAGGTTGATGAGCTTGAGCTAGGTAAGGGAGAGCCAGCATGGCTTTGGCTTCACTTGAAGATGCTCTAGAAGTGGTGGTGGTCTTCCCAGAGTAAAGCTTGTATGGGACAGAGACAGTTTCCAGAACAGCCAGAATAGAATAGCCATAACTATTGGATTCTTCACAATCAGAATCTTCAGGGTCTGAATCAATGGATAGATTGTGGAATAGGTGAGGAATAGTTGGGCCAGAGAAAGACGGAGCTTCCTCATCAGAAGGAGGATCAGGAGGAGACAGGGGAGATTGGTCAGCAGAGAGCGTCTCTGCCTCTAAGCTGACCTCTCTTTTCCTGCCTATTCCTTGGGGTCACAACCTTTCACTTGGGGATTAGTGCAAGTACATGAGTGGTGCCCTATTTGGCCGCAGTTATGACAACCTTGCCTCTTAGTCTGTCTACCTGAACCCAGCGTCATAATGCACTGTGTATGAGAGGTAGTCCCAGCATTACTGGCTTTATTCTCACGCATCACAGTACCCCCGTGGTTCAAATGCATGTCTTGTAAGAGCGTCTTAATACTCTTCATGGAAGTGAGAAAAGCTTTGTTCACCTTAAAGTGTAGGCATAGAAGCTGGTTCACCTTCAAAGCATTTGAACAAGCCGTGTACGCTTCCTGGGGAGTTAACTGTTAGCTGGTAATTATCTGTTGACCTTCAATATAGAAGCAATCCGCTAACTCAGCCAGTGTTTCCTTGGGATTAAAGGCAATGTGCATAAATGCATCCTTCTTGACCTCCAAGCTGAGATCTCCTCCTAACTTCTCAATAAGGAGGTGCTTCATGTCCTACCAATTAACAATGGAGGGGAGTTTGGAGACCACAACTTCTTGGCACGTGGGGTGAAGACAGGTAAGAATATGTTCCTTTTTGAGCTTGACAGTAGACCTACGCATGGAAGACTTGTAGATTTTTAAAAAGGCAGCAATGGTAGAGGCTTTAGGGTAGAATATCTGTTTGAAGGCCGGCTTGTAGTTCAGGGTCAATGGACGCGGTAGTGGATTGACTGTTGTCACCGGGGTTAAGAGTATTGATGTGATAATTGCCCTCAAACTCAGATTCAGTAGAGGTTTGTCTAGCCCAGAGAAGTCAAAGACTCACCTCTAGGGTGTCCAATGTAGATCTATTCTGTCCACTGATATCTCAGGCAGTAGCAGCAGTAGCTCCAAATTAATCAATTTTGATTTTTTGTACTGCCAATATGCCAGTAACCCCATTGATGCAAATATTCAGGGAAGTTGTTTGAGCAACCAGAGGGGTAACTTGTCCATTTATTGTCTCTGTGAGTTGGGAGAGGGTTTGTTCCTTGTTTTCTAGAGCATCTTGCCAATCTGCCATATCATTATTCACTGCCGCTAAGTGGTCCAAGGCAAGAGCACAGTTGACACGGGGTTGACCTTCTAGTCCCAGGCAACAACCATGGTCATGGTGGGTAGGAGTACCAGGGAATTCAGTCTCCCTTTTGCCATCAGACTCAGATGAAAAGTCATCAGGGTCAGAGAGACATTGTCTCAAATACTCAATCTCACCTTGAAAAATAGCCACTTGGTCAGTTAGCATGGTAATGAGGGGATCAGGTATAGGTTCAACAAGCAGTGGATGTGGGGCAGAGGCTTGACGTTGAGTAGTAGCTTTGAATTCAGTTATAGCTTCCCATACTCTAGCTTCAAAGGCAGACGGGGTCTCAACCAAAGGAGTTGGCAGAGTCACTTCAATGGAGGCCACCCTATTTTTGACATAGTTCAGAACCTCATTATTAATGTTTCCCAAAGCAGACTTGTCCAAGTCATACTGTAAATGTAGATGTTGGCCCCAAGTATTGACATGGGTCCCAACCAACTCAAGCTGGTAATTAACATGCTCTAAAACTGATTAAAATTCAGCAACTAGAGTCTCAAAATCTTGACAGTATTTTAGGAGTGTTAACTCTATCTGGCTTTGCCAAGTAGCTTGGTGGTCATCCAGTTCACAAAGTTGATCCTTAATATACCCAGGGAGCAAGGAGCGGAGGGAGTTTAAATATGAGGTCAGATACTTTTTGTGAAGCTATCAAGTTGTGCTGGTTATCTGAAATGCAAGCAAATAGACTATGGGACCATTCTTGATAGGCCATATTCTGAGCGTAGTTGTTAGAAACAGCGGTGCCCATGGCAGTCAATAGTTGGTTTTGAGATCCCAACACCAATTGATGATGGACCAGCACAGGTTGGATAAATTGATTAAATAACACGCCAATAGTCTCCATTGATTCCATCAGCGCAGAGGGAAGACCAAAAATCTAAGAGGAAGGAATATAGGTCTTCAGAAGCATACCCAGGACAAAGACCAGGAATAGTGTGCATTGTCATAGTGCCTATGTGGAGGAGAGAGCAAGCAGCGGCACAAGCTTGCTTGTATTTGTGTGACCATACGACAGTCACTTTTAAGTATTTAGCCAAATAAATACTTCAAAATATAAAGTTGTTCTGTTTTTGCAGTTTATTTTATGTGGATAAGTTGACAGGAATTCTTAAGATAAAGATTCCTGGAAACTTGGGATCTATATTTAATAAAAAAAACAGAATTTAGTTTGTTAGTTAAGCTGTACTAATTGACAAAACTAAGGCAAGATTGGCCAATTCAATCTTGGAGACGGGATGTCTCAAAAGCGGTTTAATTGATTGGGAAGATTAATTAATAAATACGGGATAAAATTAATGAGGATTTAATTATATTAAAATTACCTTGACTGTGTCAAGAAGTTTGGTTAAGGTTAATCATAAGGAAACCCCCAAATTATGGGTTGGAAGCACTGCATTTGCAAATTCATTAGGTTAGAGATGCTGATGTGCTGCCTAAGTGATTTTTAAAATGCTGAGGTGCTTGGTTCTAGTTTTGGAGTGTTCTAATGGGTTTTAAGGCAAAAAACCATTAAATGCAAAGATAACTAAATAAAGGCAAGGATGCCTAGGAATTTAGGGTTGATCAGCTGGTTCCCAGTTGGAACACAAATAGCTGAGTTTTGGGATGTTCAATCCACAGGGTTTTGGCACCAGGAGCTGAGATAGCTCCATGCTGAATTGGTACATTGGGATGGATCAATTCAGGTGATTTCTTCCCATTGTAGGTTGATTCTCATAGGTTGAGAAATATTGGTAATATTTTCAATAAAGATCTAGGATTGGATGACTCAAATGTAATCAATCACGTGAGATGAATCATAGGTTGATTCAGGAACCAGAGGGGTTTTCAGCCAAATATGCCCCAAATGGTATATAAGCAATAACAGCTAAACTTTAATAAATATATATTAACAATTTTGTTGCTTTCCCCTCATATACCTTTTTAAATTATTATGTCTGTTTTGTTAAGTTTTGAGAGAGCCAAATTTGGAGTAATTTGCGTAGAAATTGCTGCTGCCAGGAAAGAGATCCCTTTGAGTTCATTAGAGGAAGCTTGGACAAGCTTAGAGGTTGCCAAGACTGATCCTGAGGAATCCTTGATGGAGGTAAAAGCTGCTTTTTAAGGAGTTATACTTGGATTACTTTGCCAAAGAAGGTACTCCCGCCCAAGGAAAACAAATCTATGTGTGGAATTCCTGGAACCTGTTATTAGGTTGGGATGAGATCTTAGAACAATTGAAAGCAAAGGCAAATCATGAAATTGAGGCTCTAAGGACAAGGGAAGAAAAGAGCGTTGAGATTATAACCTATTGGCAAGATGATAACAAAGTGTTGTCCCACAAAAATGCCTCTCTGGAGATGAAGCTCTCTGAAGCTTTGTCGAAGGAAGGTAATGGGAATAAGAGTCAAGGGCAGGATAAAGGTGGGATGGACTGGTTAGACCTGGATCCGCTACAAGTTGAGTGAGAAAGCTGGGAGGGGGCCCACAAGGGCCCAGGGGACAGCACCATTACCATAGGAGTGGAGGGAGCATCAGTTATATCTTCTTCTAGAGGGGGACTAGAAAGTTTGGATTGCTTGGGCACTTCAGAAACAAAGGGGGAAGGACCAGAGAATGCACACAGGAACAGGGTAACCAAGGGGCTTGTAGCCCCTGTAGTGAGCATAATTTTGTTGTGTTTGGTTCCTGGGGACAACATCCAGGAGGACACGGCGGGAAATCTTTATAACAAAAGATTTGAGGTTTGAGGTTAGCCTTGGGTTAGCCTCCAGGGAAAAATTAAGGGCACATACCTTAATTTCCTGTAATACAAGATGAGGACTTCCTTTTGGCAAAAAGGAAAGGAAAAGGCTTGAAGAATATTAAAGCTAATACAAACATGGATAAACTTGTTTTTATTAGGAGAAATATTTCTACTTAAATAGCAGACTAGGGACGGTGATCACTCATTAGATAGATAGAGTGGCCAAGGGGGTCACATTGGGGTGAGGTCATACCAGGATCAGACAAGGGAAGGTATGATATTCTGGAATGGGTGGATATTGGTACAAACCCATTTACAGAAGGCAAGGAATTCCCAAACTTGAAAGCAAAACCAGTCAAATCTTTGCATTTATCATTATTTGAAGGCCATATAAAAATAGCATTAATGGCGCAACTTCTGACACAAAGGATCAGGCAGAAAAAAACAGTCAACCTAGAGGCAGAGATGCTCTTTTCTGACAAATATTCCCAGTCTCCTCCAATTCTCCTGTCCATAACAGATACTGAGCACACCAATTCTGAGGCTCCTTTAACTCTGATATTATTCCATGACATCTCCAATGATTCAGACATGGATGATTCAGACGTTGATGATCCTGTTGCCTATGGGTATTCAGCTCTTGCAGTCCCCAAAACAATTGCAGTCCCTTACAAGTTACGCTCTTGGAAAACTACAATAACTACCAAGCCTTTGTCTGAAACCAAAGAGGTTGTCTTGCATCCATATCTCACGCAAGCTAAGAGGACATCTGTGTTAGTATAGTCTTCTAAAAAAGTGGCCAAAGTAGCCAATGATGTTTTCAAGAATGTGTTAGTTTTTCTTCCTCTTCAGAATGTGTACAAGAAGTTTCCAGGCTTTAGATGCATGATTGAGAAATGGGACAAAGAACTATCAGAAGCCCAGGAAATCCTGGCTGTCCTCCAACCCTTTGGTTGTACTACCACTCAGGTGGAATTATCCATCCAAAAGGTGAAAATCAAGGCCATCTTAGACACTAGATCTCCTATTAATGTTGTCTCATTGAAGCTTGTCAAGAAGCTCAATCTTGCCCCCAACCTTAATTATCACCAGTTTTATGGTACATCTGCGCTATCCATGACTTGTGCTATAGGGGCATACTCTGCTCTCCCTATGTGGTTTGGTAAGCTACTCTTGGCTGCACCTGCTGTAGTTTTGGAAAACGAGAGTTATGATCTTCTAGTTGGCTCCCAGTTCCTTAGGGAGTACAATGGGATTATCAACTTAAAATATGGCTACCTCTCTATTTTAGGGTATGAAGTCCCCCTAATTTTTGAGGAACCTGTCAAAGTCCCTGTAGAATGCCTCAAGACTTGTGCCTTAGAGTACCCTACTAGTGTCTTCACTCTGAAGTACTGTTCCCACTTGTCCAACATGAAGTGTTCTCTATTGGCCTTCCCTGTGTCAGAAGGGATTCCACTCCTTGCAACTTCTGCTGTGACCATTCCTCCTGGCTCTCAAGCCATCTTGGACTCTCAGTTATCATAAAAGTTTCCTGAATGTACATTCTTAGAGCTGTACTCTCCTCCCTTGCTAGGTTGCAAAAAACCCTACCTCTGTCCCAGGGATCTTGGATGTCTCTCATAAAGATCCTGTCCAGCTATTGTTAATAGCTTAACTGCTCTCTCCAAACATGTGTCTAGAGGCCATGTTGTTGATTATGGCAAGTTTCTTAAAGCTCCTGATGTGCTATTGCTACATCACTTTGGTACCTTCCAGGACTTCAATTACCTGAAGACAAGCCACAGGTCCTATCTCTTTTTACTGCTCAGGACTTCCCACAACTGTCCCCAGTCCAACAGAAAGAGGAACTCAACCTGCTAGATCAGTTTTCAGATATCTTTGCTAAATATAGCACTGATTATGGTCTAGCTAAAGGAGTTATTCACCAAATTGATAAATGTGATTATCCCCCTTCTGAGCTAAATCTTATTGCTGTAGTCAAGTGGAAGACGCTCAGGTGTCTAAAGAACTCAAGCAACTATTAGACGCTGGGTTACTTGCTCCTTCCCAAAGTCCCTGGGCCTCTCCTTTGCTCATCTTGAAGAAAGATGGAGGTCACTGCATTGTAATGGACTATTGACGGCTAAAATTCTTTACCAATAATGATTCTTACCCCTTGCTGTGTATTGATAATGCACTTTTCTGCCTTTGAGGCTCCAAGTTCTTCTCAGCTATGGATTTGGCCTCTGGTTACTGGACAGTTGACCTCTCTCTGGAGGATAGGTGAAAATCTGTGCTTATCACTTCTGAAGGGCTGTTTGAGCCTACCTGTATGCCTCAGGGACTATGTAATGCCCCTTCTACCTTTCAGCAAGCCATGGACTCCATCCTTTGTGATCTGAAGCTCTTATGTGTTCTGGTGTACTTGGATGATATAACGGCCTTCAGGCTACCTTTATGGATCACTTGGCCCACCTCAAGGAAGTTTTCCTAAAGATTCAGGAACCTGGCCTATAACTAAAGCCTTCAAAGTGTGCTTTCTTCAAGTATAATCTTGAATTCTTGGGCCATGAAATAACCCAGACTGAAATTTTCCCTATGACCAAGAAGGTTGAGGCTATTGAAAAAATGCTTCCACCCACCAACCTGTGCAAAGTTCAAGTCTTTTTAGCATGATGGGTTACTACAGAAAGTTTATCCCTAATTTTGCCAATACTAGCAAACCTTTGGTCCAGCTGTTACGTAGTGTCCCTTTCAAATGGACCACTAGTCAGCAACAAGCCTTTGAGACCATTAAGCAAAAACTCAAAGAAGCTCCCATCCTAGTGTATCCTGACTACAATAAGGAATTCATCCTTTACACTGATGCTAGCAACCTGGCTATTGGAGCCATCTTGGCTCAACTAGATGATGAAGAAGTGAATCACCCTGTAGTGTATACTTCTTGTGTCCTCAACAAACATGAGAAGAACTATAGTGTCACAGAGAAAAAATGCCTTGGCATACTTCATGTGGTCAAACAATTCTGTCATTACGTTTATGGCACTCATTTCACTTTGGTCACTGACCATGCCTCGCTCAAGTGGTTGCAGCAGCTCAAAGAACCAGAATGATAGCTAGCTAGATGGGCCCTTTGCTTGCAGGGCTACAACTTCACAGTGGTTCACTGTCCTGGGATCCAACACCAAAATGCTGATGGACTGTCCAGAATTCCTATTCTTGCTCTACACCCTTCTGAAGCTGATTGGTTATACAAGCTAATTGAGTATCCCTCTTCTTGGAAAAACAATACTGAAGAGATTCAATCTGTCCTGTCTAAACTATTTGAGAATACTCTCATTTGTGACAATCAGCTATTCAAAAAGGTGCATGATCAGTACCTGTCCTATGTACGCGCTAGCCTCTGATCTTGTTAGTACTTCAAGCATATAAGGAGACCGGACATGGAGGCATTGCCAAAACCTATGACTGTCTCCAGAATAATTACTTCTGGGAGAACCTCCTCCTGTTGATCCTGGATGTCATTGCTAGTTGTCATGACTGTCAACTTCAGCAACCTTGAGCTGCCTCTCATAAGTTCAAATTAGTCCCTCTGCAGCATGCTTTCCACAGGTCAGCATTGATACTGTAGGACCTCTACCTTGCTCTTCTCAGGCTGCCGCTTCATACTAATTGCAGTTGATCATTTCAGCAAATGAGTAGAAGCTTGCCCCACCAAGGATATCACTGCTAAGACAACTGCGGCCTTCCTTCTTCAAGATGTGTTCTACTGCTATGGTTGCCCCAAGTGTTGTTATCTGACAATGGATCTAACTTAAATGCCAAGCTAGTGACTTCTGTTGTTGAGGCTCTTGGGTCTCATCAATCCTTCTCAGCCCTCTATAATCCTTCCTTTAATGGGTTTTGAGCATGCTAATTTGACCTTGGTTTCCATCATGAGGAAGCTCACTTATTCCGATGCTGCCAACTGGGATCTATACTTACCTGCTGCTCTCTTTGCTTATTGGGTCAGCAAATACCGTGTCACTGGGTATTCCCCTTTTGCAATGCTGTATGGGCGCAAGGCCACCACTCTGATGCTCCAGAGGGCCCTCTAATCTCTTCTGACAAGGCCATAGACCCTGATAACCACATCAAAGACTTAGTCAACCACATCATTGATATGCAGGCTACAATGTATACCTCTGCATATAAGACCAAGATGCTTGAGCTCTCTCCTGACAATGCTGGATATTCCCCCTTGCCTGAGTTTAAAATTGGAGATCATATTCCCTGCTATAAGCATAGAGTAGGAGGGCAAGCTCCCAAGCTAGATACACTGTGGGTTGGGCCCTTAGAAGTAACCTTCAAATAAGGGTCAGAGTACACTGTGAAACTCCTCTCTAGTGGCCAACCATTTTCCCAAGTGCATGCCAAATTCCTCTGCAAGTATCACCCCCCTAAGGCCAATCTAGAGGGGGGTAATGTTGTAATTGCTGCTATTCACACTGTTTCTATTTTGCCTTTGTGTGGCTACTTTGAGGACAAATTGCTCTTTTTTGCTTTTGCCCTTCAAAATGGGTCTGTTTCTAAACTGGGGAATTCAATTATTCAGTTACCTGATTCTGCGCAACTTACTTGCCCCACTCATGCTTGTGGCAAGTGATCCTACTGTCCTGGTATTGTTTTGTGGTATTGTAAACCACTATATATTCTTTTTCTTATTCACAAATAAAAATTAAGTTCTATTCACATTTTTGTCTTTGTGTCTTCCAGTACTTTGGCACCTCTCTCTAGCCACGTCTAGTAGATATTATTCATTCAGGGCCACAAGGTAATTGTATCACCTTCCCTGCCAACTAGCCAAGACTTAGTACAAATCTAATCCTAAGTTTAGGATTTCCTGTTGTGTGTCTGTGCTGAGCCTCAGAGCACAACAAAACCTTTTGAACCCTAATAGGAACAATTACTCAGATAAGCCCCATTACTGTCTTGATATACATAGACAGTATGTGGCTTCCCATGATACCATATAATACTCTAAACTCATACCAATTGTGACTGTACAACAGTCACTTTTAGTATTTAGCCTGATAAATACTCCAATATATATAATATTGTTCTGTTTTTATTGTTTATTTGATATTGATAAGTTTAACTGGAATACTTTAGGAAAATATTCCAGATGCAAACTAGTACAGTAGTTTTTGAGCCTTTTGAGATAAACATATATTATTTAGTTTAGAACACATGAACTTATTCACAAAACAATTTCAACTGGAACCAGTTGAAGCTTGATTTACTCAATAAAGCTTCCATTTATCTAGGGTAGAAAAAATAGACAATTACAAAAAAAAGTAAAATAATGAATTCCAAAAATCAGATACCAAACACATGGAACTTGAATTCAAAATGCACTTAATCCAGTTACTTACTGAAGCTTTCTACATCAAATTTGATTACGAGTGTGTGGTGAATATGATATAAACAGAGAACACATGAGGTTCAGTCACAAAAGTGATGAATTCAAACACAAAACAACTCATTTTTTTGAAAATATTGATTATTTTTGGGACTCAAATTGGAAATAGTGAATTTCATGAGTGAATCCTGCAAAATCAATTCAGGGAACTTCAGCATTATTTTCAATGTACACACATCAAAATTTGGATACTTATATCTGATAGAATGTCTCCAAATAAGAGCACTCATTTAATCAAAATTAGGCTTATAGAAATACTTTGCTTTTCTGTTTTTAATAGAATTTTTATTGTTTTTTGTTTACAATGAGTTTCACAAGTGAAGATAACTTTGATATTATCAAGGAGCAGTACCAGGAGATACTCCAAGCTCAGGCTGCTGATCAAGGGAGTGCAACCACTGTGTTTCCTGTATACACCCAATTTAATGCAAGCTGTGAGGAGGCCAAGTTGTATGTGTCACCAGACCCATACATGGGTGGCTTTTCTGATAGCCATATTGGTGCTCCCCAAGAACAAGCCTAACCCATGCATGTGCCACATTTTGGAGACTGGACAACTGTAGCCCCCTCCAACCCAATCTAACCAGTGCTTTAGAATTCAGGACAATCAGATCTTGACCTGCCTAATCTGGGTACCCTTATTCCTCAAGCCTGCCAAAAGTTTCAAATCATAACCAATGAGGTGATAGAGGAGATCTTGACCCTCAATCAGAATGGTGTTAGTTTTGCCAAAATAGCCAATTGACTTTAATTTACTGAGGAAGTGATTAAGTGTGAGTTATAAGTCCTCTTGAAGAGAGGTGGTGCAAAGCTGAGCAAGAAGCCAAAAAAGCAGGTCAACTCTCATATCAAGGATGTGTATCTTTTCATGCTTGAACTTCTTCAACGTGGCCCATACCTCCAATTGGCTGAGGTCTGTCACCTACTTGGGCTCCAGAGCATATTCATTTCCAGCCGCACAGTGCAGCTCAGGATGCATGGACTTGTAGTCAGTGTTCTGATTTTGACCAATTGGCTGGCCAATCAGTTGGATTATGGATCTGATTTGCCCTATGACCATTCAATTAGTGCCACCCTCACCTGCTGCCTGTCCTCTATTTCTGACAATGTCATATTTATATCATATTATAAATTATCATTGCAGTTCTATAATTATGGCACTTTGAACAAAAAAACGCTCCCAAGGGCAAAAGGAAGGAAGCACAGGGGAATGTGATTGATGCATTCCTTGCAGTTTTCCCAAAAGGGACTTTATTTTACCAGATTACAACCAGTTACACCAATGGTTACTGATACAGGAAATTACTCTCTAACCTTCTTGCCACCTGGGGCTTGGGCAATTCCAAATTCAAATATTCCTGAGCCAACAAATGGAGTGCGCTGAAGTGGCCTCCAAGAAAATACAAGCAGAAGGCCACAACGTTTCAATTTTTTCCTACTGGGCATGCTGATTTTCACCTGGATGATGTGTTTTTCTTTAACATTGGAGACACCATCTGTGGGCGCAACCCCACAACCTTCAGCCAGGTGGGTAGTGCGGCAAACAACCCCTCAGTGCTGTTTCCCTATAAGAAGGTTGCTGACATGTTTACAAAGATGCCATTCAATGATCTTGGCAATAGCCAATCACCAAAGGATCACCAGCTACCACCTTGTGACTCCTCAGTGTAAAAGCCAATCACTGTCCTCCTCAAGTTGGAATATGATGTCATGTACAATCAATTTATCCAAGCCAATCAAGCACTTAATTCCCATTATGCCCTCCAGCTCCCCTAGTCCCCATTCAATTCTCCCAGGTGACCAGCATCAACTCCAAAGCCAATCAAGTCCTCCCCCCTTGACTTTGTCTGCCACCTAGTTTGCACTGCCCAATCCTATTCCCCCAATAAAACTTGCCCCCAATAATTTTTTTAATTTATATTGGTTTAATGTTTACAATTTTTTATAGCTATAATAAATAATTTAAATTTAAATTTAAATAAAGTGGGCATTAATTTTTATCAGCCGCAAGTTAAATTTGGCTGCTCTAATAATTATTGGTTATATTTTTTTTCTATTGTAACTTTAATATATTAAAAGTGCTACAATAAAGTGAATTTAAAAACTACAAGTGCTACAGACCAATCAATTGGAATGGGCATACATGTGGTGTCTTTGTGATTGGCTCAGACCAGACATGCTTCAGTGGTAGGGCATACCATTTCAAAAACAGCATCTCAAAAAACCTCATCTTGAAATACACCATCTTGATTTTTAGCTATTTTGATTTTATAGTAAAAACACCATTTTGATTTACAGCATTTTGACTAAGAAAAAACAGTTTTAAAATTTTATATTTTTTGAACTCCAAAAATAACCCAAAAATTCTCCAAAAATAAAATCCAAAAACATTTCTAGGCTCAAAAAAGCTTCAGAATTCCAAATCTACAATAAAAAATGGGGTCAATTAGTAGCAACATAGTTGTGTAAAGCCCAAAAGTTAAAATAATCCCAAAAACAACTATTTCCATCTATTTTAACTACAAACTATACTTTGATATAAGCATATAATTGTACTAAATACCAAAAAAATTCAAAGAATGGTAAAATCAAAGGAAATAAAAGAGAATATAAAGTAGTATTTATTGGAAATAGGCTCAAAAATTAGTGGAAAGAGTAACTTAGATGGCTTGAAGATGCTCAAGCTTGCTATCCTTGGGATAGTAGGCAAGGACCACCATGCTGATTTCAGTGTAATTTTTTACCGCTTTGGTCTGCTTAGGGTATTACCTTTGGTTTTCATACCAGTATTAAAGAGGAGGGCAGATATGACCTGCTGGGTTTTTAAATGGACCATGATCTTGTTGAATTTAGGCTTATGAACCCTAACCCTTGTAGCAAACTGGCTAGGCTACCCTTCAAGGGATGAGGTGGTCTTGATGAGGCCGTCTTTGACCTGCTTGAAACAGTTCCAGGTGATTAAGTCACCGCCTTTTCTAATGTGGCATGATCCCTGAAACACTCCTACCCATTGAGTTTTGAAATAATCAATGAACTAAGCAAAAGCTGCCTGATTGGCCTAGATATAAGGATGGTGGAGGAGGGCATAATAAAAGGCTTTGGTCTCCTCCTTTTGCAGAAGGGCAAGGGCAGCAAAGCAATTAAAAATGTCCTTTGCTTCTTTGGTGTCTTCAGTATGGACCAGCTCATAAAGTTCAGAGCACTTTTGGAGGCGGCAGCAGAGTGCCTGCCAGAAGTGGAAGTAGCTTCCCTGAGGGGAGCTCTTGAAGACTCAAATAAAGGCATTTTCCTGAGCCTGTTCAAAAAACACTACCAGATATTTGTGATAGGGAAGACTTTCAGGATTTTTCTTGGTTGGGGTGGGAGCATCTTCTTCTTGGGAGATGTATTTCTTCTTGCGCCCTCTAGTCTCCTTGGGCTCCTCTTCAATAGTTGGGAGAATTTCATCAAGTTTGGCCTTTAAAACTGTGAGTTCCTGGACATATGTTTCCTGCTTCTTGTTGGGAAGGAAAAATAAGACAAGGGGAAGAACTAGATTACCAACCTGCCCATGGATATTCAAAAGTTGGCTGAAGAGCTTTGGGCAGGTTGAGAATGTTCCATCTGCAAGCCAGGTCTTGTATTTTAAAAGATTGCACAGATCCTGGCTTGTTGCAAAGCAGATGATACGCTCTGGGGCATGTTGACATCATCATGGAAGAGGAATCTCTCTTCATGGCAAGATTGTTTTTGCTCCTCAGTAATGATCAATTAGTCAATGGAGCTTGCACTGACGCCTTCAGTGCTCAGAGATATCTTTGATCAGTAAAATATCTCTGTAGTTTTGAGGCGCCACCAACAGTTGCTAGTTGAGTATCATTTAAATTGAGGAGCGCATTGTTGAAGATCTCAGTTGCAGTTTGATCCTTTGTGGTTGGGATCACCTGGCAAAAAAACCAGCAGATAAGTTGATATAGAGGGCCAAAAGGCTTGGTGCAGCAGTGGTTAACAGTAAGGGCCTTAAATCTGGTGAACCCATAAGTTGTGAGCCTTGCTGGGCAGCCAACGTTATCACATTTGAAGTGATGTTGGCAGATGGGCTTCTTCTCGTCATTACAGCTGAAGCTGTAGCCTTTGTAGACAAAACTGGCACCCCCTTTCTTTGTCATGATTGGATAGCTGATAGGGTATGTTGTTGGCACAGCAAAGGTGCCATTTTGGTTGCATATATTGTGGATAGAGTTAAGATCCCAGAGCTCAATTGGCTTGTCTGCAGGAGCACCAGGCTCCTGCTCCTCTTCATCCTCAGGCTCTGAAGTGGGGTCAGAATGGCAATTGAAGTTGAATAACTTCTCTTGAGGATTAGAGGGGGATTAAACAAATGGAGAGCAAGGAGGGGTAGGACTGTTTCCCTATTGTTCAGGTGATGAAGTTGGGGTCTTGGGGGAGCTTTAGCCTTAGAAGGCTGCTCCCTTGGGTAGTCTTGGCCTTTTTGGCTTTGGGCAGAGTGATTTTGGACTTTGAGGCCTTGGAGGCCTTGGACGCAGCTTTGTTGATGGACTTGGGAGGCATCTAAAAGTGAATTAGAATCAAAAATTGATCAATCTGGGGGTTGTTTTTAAAAAGAAAAATGAGAATTTTTTTTAATTTTAAAGTATTAGTTTTTTTACATAAAATTATAGAAGAAATCTAAAAATATATATTATCAAAATTTCAATGTTTTTTATTTTTTAAAAATAATTTTTTTATTAGTAACTCCAGTAGGCAAAACTTTGAGTTTTGACTGAAAACTTGCAGTCAAAATGAAGTTTTTGAAGTGTCGTAATTGAGGTGCTGTAGCTCAAAAACATAGTGTTTTTGACCATTTTTATATTAAAATAAAATTTCTGGTGGAGCTACCTCAATTGGGCTAAAGAGTAAAACTTGAATTTCTCAAAAATTAGCTTATACAACTGGGGTTAAAAAGTACCCAGCTGTTTAGAGGAGGCCAAAAAATATATTTTTCAAAGTTTCAGGCAGTTTATTATATTTTTTGTTAATATTGATTTTGACCTGAACTAGTACTTTTGAAAAGTGGAAAGCATGAATTGTGGTGGGGGAATCAACATAGTGTAGCCTGGCGTTTTATGTAATTTCTCCTTATTTTCCCCTGTCCATTATGCACATCAAATCAATTGGGTGATATGAAACTTGGTGGAATTTGAAGTGACATAAATAAAAATGGCATAATCACCCCCTTCCATATTAAAATCACTTTTAAAATATTTTATTAAGAGAACCCTTATCAGTGTATCCATTTATATTAAATTTATATATTACATATAACAAAAATGGTTTTTTTACCCAGCAATGACAATCACTAGAAGGACTATCATAGTGGCATCTATTTAGGTTGCTCTTAGTATAAGTGTCTTAGATTAATATTATAGGAACATCTTCTAGCACTATACAACAGGCTTTGTTTTAGTTTGGGTATAAGCTTATTTTAGTTTAAGATAAATGGTGTGATTTAAAATGAGGTTAGTCAAGATGGCGTAAACACGCCCCACACTAAGTGATTTCATATGTAAATAAAGTTAGCAAAATAAGATTTAATTAATCTGACTCGAAGTGACAGAATTGAGATGGCGTAATTTCAAGATGCTGCATTATAAAAGTATATGTAAATTTTAACTATTTTATTGTTTATTTTATTTTTTGTGATTCAAAATCACTAACACAAAAAATGCCACCTCAATTTAAATTCAAGATGGTGTGAATCAAAGTGCTGTTTTTGAAATGGCATGTCCTACCGCCTCAGTCAGTGCAAACAGTTTAACTTGATAAAATAACCCTTTTGAACAAAGACATGTTTTTTTTCAACAGGCTTATTTCATCAAGTTAAACTGGTTGCACTAACTGAGGCATGTCTGGTCTGAGCCAAGCACAAAGACACCACATTTACACCTATTCTAATTGGCTGGTCTGTAGCACTTGTAGTTTTTAAATTCACTTTTTGTAGTACTTTTTATATTTTAAATTTATAATAGAAAACAATATAATTAGTTGAAACAGTCCATTACAATGCACATATCTCTAAAATAAATGATCTACATATAACTCGTGAAAATGGCTATCTTTTAATAAATTTATAATTTGGGTCAAACTTGGCATACAGATTCAATAATAAGTTATATTGTACTTGGACAACACATAAATGACAAAATATGTTGTTTATGATACTAAGATTGTGTTGGTTTAAGTGCTCTAAAATAAATGATCTGCATATAACCTGTGAAAGTGGCTATCTTTTAATAAATGTATACTTTGGGTCAAACTTGACATACTAATTTGATAACAAATCAAGTTTTACTTGGACAAAACATATACATGACAAAATATATTGTTCATGATACTAGGAATGGGTCACTTTATTCAATAAATATACATATTATCAATATCAAATGAATATTTGTACTTAAAGCTCATAAAAAATTATAAGTAAAATCAAGATAATTTATTTAAACTCTATTAGTTACAATAGAATAGATATAGTTTATTGGGATATTTTATTGGTATAAAAAGGCCTGGGATAAGTACAAGGAAAATATGGCAGAATTGGAGGCAATGATAAAGGGATTTGACGTGGTGGTGGCTAAAATCAAGGAGGTCAATCAAAAAGTGAAAGACATGCTAAAGGAGGTGGAGTTAGAAGGCAACAAACTAGACAAACTTACCGTGAAGGCTGTGAAAAAGAAGATTCCCAATACTACCAACAAACTTGCAACCAGGCTCCAAAACATACAAAAAGCTGTTCTTGCCAATCTACAGTTCAAGCTACAAGGGTTTACAACTGCAGAGGCGTGGTCAAAGGACCCTGTGATGTTTAGCAGCTAAAAAATAAAAAGAAACAACAACCAACAGAAGAAAACCAGGAACCAACTAGTGACAAGTTTTGTGAAGCAGCCCTGTCAAGGTAGCAACAGGTAAAGATATAGATAAAGGTAAAAATAAAACATAAAATAAATAAAAGGATCTTACTAACCTTTTTATTTAGAAGAAACAGAAGGAAATGTCCACCAGTATCTAAGACTATACATATTGCAAACATTCTACAGCAACTATGTCACCCACATAGGGTATCAGCTGGTCCTGACGCCAGCCACCTACTCTGAGATGATTAATAAATTAAAAAATTACCCTATGAAACTTGAACAACTTACATCACTTCAACCAAAGCAAGATGAAACCAAATGGTGGGTCTCAGCTTTGGCCACAGCCCCCAACCTGCAACTTGATCACTATGCTCTGCCCTCTGGATTCTGCAAGCTCTTTGTCATGCTCATCTGGGATTTCATCCAAACTTGCCGTACTAAAGCCTACCCAATATGGAAAAAAGACAAGAAAAATCTGTTTCTGTTACTCCACCAAGCACACACTATCACATATCCTAAAAAAATTTAATAAAAAAATAACAAAACTTAACTATAGTTCTGCTGCCGTCATGCCTGCTGTTGTAGGTGTCCTTGGAGATTTTGGGGCCTCCTGGTGCTCCAATGAGACTGGTATACCAAAAACAATGGAAAAACCTTTGCCACTAAGTCCTTTAAGAATAAAATTAGTAAACTATATAATAAATTTTGTGAGTTCTCTGCTCTGTTTGTAGGTCAGAGACTTCACTTGATTGTTTATCTAGGTCTTTTTTTACTGATGTTTATTAAAGCAGAAGCCTACAACAACTCTGATGTGATAATAAAACTGGATATAGTGCACCATTTATTAGACGGAAAAAATTGCCCCTGAATACAGCTCAATAGAGCACACTATTCAGGATTCAGTTATTCTTGCTGCCATCTATGTAATGGCTGCTCTGCCAGAAAAAATCCTGCTATCCAATTGTGTCACAATGCTCCTGTATTATTCCTGCCGCAATTTATTTAGTACAGGTCCAATGTCAACATACACACTGTCAATAGAAATTACTGATCTATTTCAACGCAATGTCCTCAAATTCTGAGCTCTCACCCCAATAAAAGTCTACACCCAAATGCTATTTTAAATTTTTATAGATAATTTTTAAATAAAATTTTATCTACTCAAACTTTCAGGTAACCAACCCTGATTGGCCGGCTTGCAAGCGTTTGGGAACTGGCAGGTTGCAGACTGGGTGGGCAGGGCCCACCAAAGGATTGGTGCTAACTTAATGAGATAGGACATTGACTTGCCCACCCACAACCAAGGACCGGCGGCAGGGACAATAGTATCTATTACTCCCATGAGAGTAATATATACAATTCCAAAAAGCTTGTTGATATGGTCCAGTGGGAGCTCAGTGGCAGAGGCAGGCATTGGTTTGGGGGTGACAGGCGGTTCCATGTCCATTTAATAGGCAGGAAAAAAGTTGTATTTATCTCTGAATAGGCAGGGTTTGGTAACGTACCAAGGGCCTTCTTGGTTGTATCTGGTTAACTTTATAGTTCTGGCCAAGGGGTCCCGGGCTAGTATGTTGTTGGCAGTGTAGTCCTTGTACTCAGGCTTTAAGGGGTACTCTGTGAAATGGACAGGACCAAAGGGAGCATCTGGCGGGCAGTATGTAGCTGGCGGATTGGCAGAGGGGTCAGATGATCTTTGAGTTAACTGGAAGATGACAAGAATAAAATACAGCAATAATTGGGGAAACCAATATCTCATAACCTTTATTTAAAAATGATGGGGGTTGATCTTGGCCTGGCAGGTATTTATACCACGCTGCCAGGCTTCACTACCTGGTTGGGTTTTCTGGGCTTGGGCGGGTTGGCATCAGGTGTCTCAGATGGCAGTGTGGCACTTGGCACTGGCGCTTTGCCACTGGCTGCTTTGGGGTGAGAAGACTTTGAATCCTTCTGTTTATCAATTCAGGTATTGGGTGCCTCTTTGGGTTCAGTGCCTTCCCCGGGACTTTGGGGAAGTTTGGAATAACTTTCAGGGAGAAATTTGTCTATTTCATCCAGCAGACCGCTGGTGTCAGGCGTTGGCACCTTGGGGAAATTCCCAGCATCTTGCACTGGTGATTTGCTTGCAAAATCCTTTGGGGAAGCTAAGGGTTTGGGTCCTGGAAGGCTGGTAACAACTTTATCAATTAGTAGTGGGTTATTGGGTTCCCAGCCCATGGGTTTGGCGGTCTGCAAAGGGTTTTGTCCAGGGTTTGACTCTGGTTCCGTATTTTGAGATTTAGGAGCATCCAAATTGTCATTCTTGACACAAACCATCTATATTCAACAAATACATATATAATAAAAAAGTAGTCTGTGTGTTTTTTCATTCACTCTTATTGCTTTGTTAATTTTTATAAACATGAAAGTATATAATTGAAATCATATAAAAATGTAAAAAAAACCTAAAATAAAACCATATAATAAAAATATAGATATTCTTGTGTTTAATTGTCTATTCATTCATTCATGCATTCATTCAATCAATTTGCTTTGCATTGTTAATTTTTATTATACCTGACATGATTTGTGGAATCACAGAAATAAATTCAAAATAAATTAAACTAAATAAAAACAAATATTAAAAAATTAAATTCAAAAAAACATCAGGAACATCAAAGCCTTTAATTGATTGGCTGCTGGGCAAGGCACACAGGGAGAAACAAATCCGCATGACCATAGAATTTGGCCACAGTTTCAGCTGGGAGGGTATGTACACCAACCTGCAGCAAATTGAACAAATCATTGGGCCCAGGTGGCATCCCTTTCTTGAAAAATCTTTTGAGTCACCCAAAGACCTCCTCAATTGGGTCAAGGAATGGGGAATAGACAGGGAGGAAGAGAAGACATAAAGGTGCTGTAGCCAATTGTTATAAGGCAATGGCAATACCAGAATCAATCACCTGGAATTACTCAATAATATTGGCCACCTTGTGGAGCCCAACATTTTTCAATACAGTAACATTGCCAAAACACAATTTTGTATGCCTCAAGTGCTCCCAAACCAATCAGAGAAATTTGAGGAAAGTTGTACTGTTGTGGGAACCCTTGACCATCTGGTATAGCTCAATACCAAGGGGACTAAAAAGGGCTATCATAGAGACACAACAGACCAGACAGCTGCATACCGGGACATGCTGTTCTTTTCCCCTTTGGGGACATACCCATACTTGTTGTGCATGTAGGACGCAAAGGACAACTTGCCAATATAATAGAATTTGACGGTCCCCTTCTCCTTGAGAGCAGTTATTGTCTCTGTGTATTTTTGCCAGTAGATAACATTATAAGAGCTGTTTTGATTGTACAGAGATACCCTGAGTTTTTTCCATGAGAATTTTACTTTTTTCACTGCTTGGTAGCATGTGGAAATCACAGCCTGGATTCCAAAAGTGGACTCAACCATTGACTGAATATTTTCAGTTCAATATGGTAGTTCCGCTTGATCAACTGTCAAATGGCCCACAGGTGTTCCTTAATCAATAGAACTGGAACCCGCTTAGATTTCCCTGAATGGAGAACATTTCCTGTTTTCAGGTAGGGCTTTCAGAGCCTGTGGGCAGATTTTTCTGAGATCCTGACAATAGCTGCAGCCTTCCTGTAGTTGATGTCTCCTCCATGAGTCTCATGAAGGTCTCCTGGGTGGCTTCAGGGATGATGTGGTACTTCGCCTTTTTGGCAGTGGGGATTGACTTAATTGGATTGGGCATAACACAGGGCATAGACACTTGGCTGTAGAACACTTCAATCTTCTTTAGAAGCTTCTGTCCTTTAGTTATTTGATAAATACTGGGATGGCTTGTCCTTGTCTGCCCCTTAGGAATCACTCACATAAGGCTTGTAGCTAGTGTCAAGTATGGGCTTAGCCTTCTCCAGTAGGGCTGTGGGAACGCCATTGTGGCAGTATAAACGGTTGTACACCAAGGAAACCCTCTCAGTGGTGACAGCATTTACTATTTTGATGGTGACAACCTTAGTGTATTTTCTGGTCAGCTTCTGGACCCAGGGGTTGATGCTCTGCCCCCTTGCATGTTGTGCTTCTTGAACCAGCTGTGTCAGTGCAGCGTCACTAGTGAACTCTCCTCTCCTGTCTCCTTCCTGAGTAGGCACTTTGGTTGCACTAACTCTGTACTTTGACACATGGTGGCAACTGCAACCGCAGCGCACAGCGGCTGAATTATTACTCTGTTGTTGTGAAGCTTCCATTTTTGTATAAAAATAAAATAAAATTAAAATCAGTTTATCTATATAATTTATTTATTTATTATAATTTTTACCAATCCATATATAGTAGCACAAAAGCTAGTAGTCACTACCTTTTATTTCAAATTAGATTTTAAGATTTCTGTATTAATTATTTTTGGTTGTAAATGTGCACTGTTGATCATGAGTCTGGAAAAATTTGATTTTTTATTGATTCTAATCCAAAACAGACACTTAGAATATTTATTTCCTTTTCATATTCTATATTTCATTCTTAATTAGGATAATCTGTTAACAGTATCATAGATTTTTTCAAATGTTTTGATATTTGATATTTATGTTATCTGTTTCATTTGCTATTGAGGCTTGTTGTTGGATTGAGTTTGTAACTTTTGTGACTGAGTTACATAGATCACCAAAAACATAGTAAACATAGTAAATGTGTTATGTGACTGAAACAGGTAAGTGCCTAAAGTTGAAGTGTGGATATTGAAATCTCCAAATCAATGGATTTTTCAATCTCTGCACTTTTTTTCAATAAAAAATTTCCCCTAAAAATTTAATATTTTTCTTAAATGTGACTTTTTTAAAATGTTTTTATAAGTAGCTAAAATCAAAAAACCAAGTTTGAAGTGCAAAAATTGATGCAATTTAATACACACCTTAATTTAATTTGGATTTTTAAATAGAATTTATTAACCCTTTTGAATAGAGGGGACAAAATTGAAAGTGCAAAAAAGAAGTGCAAAAAAATCTTCAATTTAATATTTGACACATCAAAATTAAAAAAAAAATTAAATTTTAAATTTTTTTTCTATATGTAAAAAAATAAATCAAGAGCTATAAAAGAAGCATTTTTTATCTTAGGCAATTTTTTTAATTTATTTTGTTCAAACCTTAATATAAAATAGTATTATAAGCTCTTTCTTTTTTAAAAAATTGTCTCATAAAAATAAATTTTAAAATTTACATATAGTTTCTTATTGGGTGCAGAAATCAAAAAGTAGACAAATCAAAATCCAAAAAGGTACCAAAAAACTAGGACCACTTAATGTTAAATTTTTGCAAAACATTAATATTTTATTCATTATGTTTTATCAAGTTCCTCAAATCAAAAGTGAGGAAATTGAAAATTGACTTTTTAGATTTAGGCACACCTTTTATAAGCTTATAAAATTTTAAATAATTAATAAAAACTTTTGAAATTCCTCATGTAGATTATTTAAGACCTGGTGTTTAAATATATATAAAAGAAATGAAGTTTTTTTGGTTGGTTTTTATTTTATTGCAATATCAATAAAGTGATGTGTTTTGGAGGTAATTTCAAAAAAATATTAAATTAATATAATATTGTACTATGTTTCCCTATTTTTTCAGGGGACAAAATCAAAGTGCCCAAATCAAAGTGCAAAAAACAAAGTGCAGAAATCGAAGTGTCTAAATCAAAGTGCAATAAGCTCTTGGTTTTTTTTGTATTTAACCTTTTCTATTTCCACCTCTCATTCCTCCTTGAAACTTTTAAAAAAATTCTGTGTTGTTAAGAGGGTGGATTATATAAAATCTGATACCAAGTAGAAAAAACTTTCTTTTTTCTTCTTTTCTCTTCTCTTCTCCTTTTCTTATCCTCGATTATCTTCTACTATCCTCTTTCCATTCTTACCCTTGATTATCTTCTATTATTCTCTCTCCATTATTCCCCTCAATTATCTTCTACTATCTTTTTCCATTCTTATACTTGATTATCTTCTATTATCTTCTCTCCATTATTACCCTCAATTATCTTCTACTATATATTTTACTATATGTATTAGAGTAAAATAAGATGTATAAAATGTTTCTTTTTGATATACAACTTTTACTATCTATATCATCATTTGGTGAAAGTAAGTCTTTTCACACAAAAAGATTCAAGTCTCTATTTTATGATATGTAAGTGGCAGATTCTTGATATCTTTGAATATTGTGACTTATAAATAAGATGTAAGACTATATCTTTTATTAAGTATAAAATTATATAGTATAGGTTTAATAAGAAATTAATGTACTTTATATTATTTTTATAATAGACTTCTATAATTTTTATCATTTAAATAAGATCACTAATAAACCAAAATACCTAAAACCATATGCTTGTATCTTGCAGGAAAAATCCTTTATTTTGCTTATACTGTAAATTCAGAACCTGAACGTAAAAATGCAGGATTGTCAAATCCTTGGTCCAAATTTTGAATCACCTTTGCAGGCAACTCAGCTGAGTGAAAATTAAAATATTTAATAAAAGAAACCATTTAATCTGACTTTTTTGGTTTATGTAAATTGGCAAATTTCAAATCTCTTGAGCAGATAACTCAACTAACAAAAGACAAACCACAACAAACAAATGTGGGATACATGAATTAGAAATGTGGGATTCTAATGCACAATTTGAGATTTCTTGCATTTCAAACAAATCATAGACATCATGTAAAATTAACAAATCTGAAATTGCGGGATTGTCAAATCCAAGAACCAAGTTTCAAATCATAATTGCAAGGAATTTGAAATAAATATAATTTATGGCTGTCTCAAAAAGGATGCTAAAGGATCAAAATGGTTTTGTGCTAATTCTTTTAGGAATCATAGGCATTCTCAAAGATCACCCCATTCCAATTTAGGACAGCTAAAATTTTGAGCATAATATTCACCAACTTAACATACTTAACAATAAAATTGACTAAATTATACATGTCTCTTTTTGAGTTTAAAATTTTTTAATAAAAATTTATTATGTCTTATTTCAACAACAACCAAGTCAACAAGCTGTTCCCTGGCCTTGACAAAATCATTCAGGGCTACACTGGGTCTCTTAACGGTGAAGCCTCTGTCTATGGCCACTCCCAACTCACAGGTCTCTCTGCAAACACCACCCAGGAGTGTGTTCTTTCTCCTGCAACTTCCAGCACGGCCCTATTTGCCCATCATGCACAGGCTCCTGCCAACCCAAATCCTGTATCAACAATGACATCTGAAACCAACCATTTGAGCAATGGGGTCACCCAGACAGCTCAGAACTCCAAAACAGCCAATCAGATGGCATTAACCAGCTCCCAAGATAGACACATCCCTCCCCCAGCCAATCAGCCTGCAAGACGCAGAAGAAAATCAATCACTCCGGAGATTGTTCTCAATATGATTGAAAAGTGAAGGAAGCAGATGTCCCTTGGGGAAATTGCGGCTGTGATGGGGTTTTCAAAGTCCACTGTGGCTGCAACCCTGCAAGCTCACACCAACTGTGGCCCCCCTACCAAATAGACCCCAACTGGTGCCCGTACTTCAACCAAAGGCAACACAGCTCATCCCCTTTTGACTGCTATTAGGGGATATAACACGCCATTTCAAAAACACCATCTCAAAAAATGCCATCTCAAAATACGCCATCTCAAATTTCTGCTATCTCAATTTATTAGTAAAAACACCATTTTGATTTACAGCATTTTGACTAAGAAAAACAAGTTTTAAAATTTTAGATTTTTTAACTCCAAAAATTACCTAAAAAATTCCCAACAATAAAAAATCAAAAAGCATTTGTAGGCTTAAAAGCCTCAGAACTCCAAATCTGCAATAAAAAAATGGGGTCAATTAGTAGCAACATAGTTGCGTAAAGCCCAAAAGTTAAAATAATCCCAAAAACAACTATTTTCATCTAATTTAGCTATAAACTATACTTTAAAATAAGCATAGAATTGTACCAAATACTAACTAAAAATAAAATAATGATAAAAGTAAAGGAAATAAGAGAGCAAATAAAGGAGTGTTTATTACATATAGGCTCAAACATTGATAGAAAAAGCGACTGAGATAGCTTGGAGATGCTCAAGCTTGCTATCCTTGGGATGATAGGCAAGGACCACCTTGCTGATCTCAGTGTACTTTTTCACCGCTTTGGTCATCTTGGGGGGGATCACCCTTGGTCTTCATACCAGTTTTGAAGAGGTGGGAAGAGATGGCTTGTTGGGTTTCAGGTGGACCATGATATTTTGAATTTGGGCTTATGAACCCTAACCCTTGTGGCAAACTGGCTATGTCACCCTTCAAGGGAAGAGGTGGTCTTGATCAACCCGTCTTGGACCTGCTTGAAACAGTTCCAGGTGATTGAGTCACCGCCTTTTCTAATGTGGCATGCTCCTTGGAAGATGCTAACCCACTGAGTCTCAAAATACTCAATAAAGGGCGCAAAGGCTGCCTGGTTGGCCTGGATATAAGGATGGCGGAGGAGGGCATCATAAAAGGCATTGGTCTCCTCCTTTTGCAGAAGGGCAAGGGCAGCAAAGCAATTAAAAATGTCATTTGCTTCTTTGGTGTCTTCAGTGTGGACCAGCTCATGAAGTTCATAGCACTTTTGGAGGCGGTGGCAGAGTGCCTTCCTGAAGTGAAAGTAGCATCCATGAGGAGAGCTCTTAAGATACAAATAAAGGCATTTGTCTGAGCCTGTTTGAAATCCACTATCAGATATTTGTGGCAGGAAGGCTTTCAGGCTTTTTCTTGGTTAGGGTGGGAGCGTCTTCTTCTTGAGACGGATTTTTTCTTACGCCCTCTAGTCTCCTTGGGCTCCTCTTCAATTGTTGGGAGGATTTTATTCAGTTTGGCCTTTAAAATTTTGAGTGCTGAACATAGGTTTCCTTCTTCTTATTTGGGAGGAAAAAGAAGACCAGGGAAAGAACCGGATTTCCAACATGCCCATGGATATTCTAAAGCTGGCTAAAGAGCTTTGGGCAGGTTGAGAATGTTTCATCTGCAAGCCAGGTCTTGTATTTTAAAAGATTGCACAGATCCTGGCTTGTTGCAAAGCAGATGATATGCTCTGGGGCATGTTGACCATCATCATGGAAGAGGAATCTCTCTTCATGGCAAGATTGTTTTTGCTCCTCAGTAATGATCAATTGGTCAATGGAGCTTGCACTGACGCCTTCAGTGCTCAGAGATATCTTTGATCAGTAAAATATCTCTGTAGTTTTGAGGCGCCACCAACAGTTGCTAGTTGAGTATCATTTAAATTGAGGAGCGCATTGTTGAAGATCTCAGTTGCAGTTTGATCCTTTGTGGTTGGGATCACCTGGCAAAAAAACCAGCAGATAAGTTGATATAGAGGGCAAAAAGGCTTGATGCAGCAGTGGTTAACAGTAAGGGCCTTAAATCTGGTGAACCCATAAGTTGTGAGCCTTGCTGGGCAGCCAACGTTATCACATTTGAAGTGATGTTGGCAGATGGGCTTCTTCTCGTCATTACAGCTGAAGCTGTAGCCTTTGTAGACAAAACTGGCACCCACTTTCTTTGTCATGATTGGATAGCTGATAGGGTATGTTGTTGGCACAGCAAAGGTGCCATTTTGGTTGCATATATTGTGGATAGAGTTAAGATCCCAGAGCTCAATTGGCTTGTCTGCAGGAGCACCAGGCTCCTGCTCCTCTTCATTCTCAGGCTCTGAAGTGGGGTCAGAATGGCAATTGAAGTTAAACAACTTCTCTTGAGGATAAGAGTGGGAGTAAACAAAAGGAGAATGGGGAGAGGTAGGACTGTTTCCCTCTTGTTCAGGTGATAGAGTTGGGGTCTTGGGGGGAGCTTTGGCATTAGATGGCTGCTTCTTTGGGGTTGTCTTGGCCTTTTTGGCTTTGGGCAGAGTGATTTTGGACTTTGAGGCCTTGAAGGCCTTAGGCGCAGCTTTGGCAGTTGACTTGGGAGGCATCTAAAAGTAAATTAGTATCAAAATTTGAGCAATTTGGGGGTTGTTTTTAAAGAGAAAAATGAGAATGTTTTTAATATAAAAATATCAATTTTTTTACATAGATTTGGAGAAGAGATCAAAAAAATATACTATCAAAAACTCAATCTTTTATTTTTTAAAAATATATTTTTTATTAGTAACACCAGTAGGCAAAACTTTGAGTTTTGATGGAAACTTGCTCTCAAGATGGCGTTTTTAAGTGATGTAATTGAGGTGCTGTAGCTCAAAAACAATCTGTTTTTGACCATTTTCTATTTAATTAACAAATCTAAGGTGGAGCTACCTCAACCAGTCCAAAGAGTAAAACTTGAATTTCTCAAAAACTAGCTTATACAACTGGAGTTAAAAAGTACCCCGTTGTTTAGAGGAGATCAAAAAATATATATTTGCAAAGTTTCATATGTTTTCTTACATTTTTTGCTTAAGTGGTTTTAGATGTGAAACTATACTTTTGAAAAGTGAAAAGCAGGAATTTCAGTGGGGGAATTGATATAGCGTAGCCTGGAGTCATAGGTGATTTCCCCTTATTTTCCCCTATCTATTGTGCGCATTGAATCAATTGGGTGATATGAAACTTGGTGGAATTTGAAGTGACGTAAATTGAGATGGCGTAAGCACCCCCTTCCATAATAAAATCACTATTAAAATAATTTATTAAGAGAACCCTTATCACTGTATCCATGTATAATAAAGTTATAAATTACATATAACAAAACTGGTTTTTTTTACCCAGCAATGACAATCACTAGAAGGACTATCATAGTGGTGTCTATTTTGGTTGTTCATATTATAAATGTCTTAGATTAATACTATAGGAATATCTTCTGGCACTATACCACAGGCTTGATTTTAGTTTGGGTATAAGCTTATTTTAGTTTAAGATAAATAGTGTAATTTGAAATAATGTAAAGCCAAGATGGCATAAACACACCCCACACTAAGTGATTTCCTATGTAAATAAAGTTAGCAAGATAAGATTTAATTAATCTGACTTGAAGTGACAGAATTGAGATGCTGCATTATAAAGGTATATGTAAATTTTAACTATTTTATTGTTTATTTTATTTTTTTTGTGATTTAAAATCACTAACACAAAAAACACCATCTTGAATTAAATTTGAGATGGCGTTTCTTTGAGATGGCATTTTCAAAATGGCGTGTCCTACCCATTATGGAATGTGACCATTGGATGCCCCTGGTTCAGGTACGTCTCCAGTTGGGACTCCACAGCATCTTCACCAACACAAGAACGGTGAATTTGTGGATTCACAGAGTTGTGGTTGCTGCTAGAATCTTGTCCAATCAAGTTCTCAGTGGCCCCATTTTAGTGGATACCAACCCCTACAATTCAACTATTATTAATTTTATCAAAGGAAGGGCAATTAGGGCCCGTAATGACTTCATATTTATGTTGTATGCTAAGATATCTGCAAGTATTCATGACTATGGAGAAAAGTGTATCCAATCTGATGTGTACAAGCACGGACCAATCTTGTATTGTTTTGTTGGGTTTTTTTTTTTTGCAGTTTCCCCATTGGGCCTCAATTATTACTCAGCAATATCAAACACTGCAGATGGGTATGCCTACCAGACGGAGCTCAAGGCCATGCTTGAGGAGTGGGCCACACAAAACGCTATGCACACAATTGTACTGAGTGCGGAGATAGAGCAGCAGGAATGGGCAACCCAAGAAATCAGGGCTGTGGGGCATACTTGTTGGTCCTACCCCATCAACTACACCAACATGCATCTTTCAGATGTATGTCTCTACAATTTTGGTTCTGCCCTCAGGCGCTTAAGGCCTACCACCTACAACAAACTATGCACCCAAATTGATAAGGGGTATGAGCTTTTCCCATCTGTGTCCGTCCAGGACTTATTTGATCTCATCATTTTCTATGCAAGTGATAGTGATAAGTCCAGAATAACACCCACCTCCCCACACACTAGTCCATCCGTTTTGTCAAGCCAGTATATGTGACAGAAGAAGAATTTGAGCAATTGAAGCAATCAGCTCTTGCTGCCCCTTCCCAGTCAACAAACCCTGCCTCCCCAACCCCCCATCAAGTCACCTGCCTTCCAACCCTGACTCCCAAACCACCACCCATCCCCTCACTATCTCTGATGCCATCCCTTTCACAGGCGCAGATGAAGGCAATGTTCATTCCGCCCATTCCCTCCCCTTCTCGGCTTTTGATGAGTAAAATAAACCTTTTCTTTGTGACAACTTATTAAAATTAATATTTCTCTTTCAATTCACAATTAACAATATTTTCTTTTTACATTATCAACATTTACCATAATTAATACAATATTGTACATTTTAAAAATAGCTTAAAATTATTAGCATACATATTATTCATCATTATTAATAAATTAAAGACAATAAACGTGAATATTGAATTAGAATATTGCAATTAGATGTCAACTCTTGATATTTTGATATTATGTGCATAACTCAATGCATTTTGTTTAATAAAATCCATTGTAAACTTGGCCTTTTTCATTGTAATTTATTAAAACAAATTGTGTTTATATTAGGAAGCCATTAATGCTTAGTGCAAATATTGATACATAGTGAATTTTACAGCCTGTATATTTACCTATTGGTAATAATTCCATAAACTTTTTAGTTGGATTTTGCGAGGTAATAATAATGTAATTTGTTAATAGAATACTGTTTATTGTCATTAATTGGCTGATTTTCAATGCTGTAGTAATTGTGTATTTTCTGATATTTACACACTAGTATCCAATTGGTTGGCTTCACATCAAATCACACAGGAAATAGTAAAACAAGCCACTACCCCAAGACTGGATGTGGTCAGGGTGGCGGCTTGTTTTCCTATTGCATGTGCAATTTGATGTGAAGCTAACCAATTGGATACTAGTGTGTAAATATCAGAAAATACACAATTACTACAGCATTGAAAATCAGCCAATTAATGACAATAAACAGTATTCTATTAACAAATTACATTATTATTACCTCGCAAAATCCAACTAAAAAGTTTATGGAATTATTACCAATAGGTAAATATACAGGCTGTAAAATTCACTATGTATCAATATTTGCACTAAGCATTAATGGCTCTCTAATATAAACACAATTTGTTTTAATAAATTACAATGAAAAAGGCCAAATTTACAATGGATTTTATTAAACAAAATGCATTGAGTTATGCACATAATATCAAAATAGCAAGAGTTGAAGTCTAATTGCAATATTCTAGAGAAATATTTTCATTTATGATCTTTAATTTATTAATGATGATGAAAAATATGTATGCGTTGAAGATAGTACTATAAAAACCAGTTTTTTGATGGAATTCAAACAAAATGTCAACTATCTATAACTTGATAAACAAATTAGAAGTAAACTGCAAAAGGTTGTTGAAATAGAAAAAAATATCAGGGAAATAGTGACAGGAAAGCTGGGTAACAAGGGCCAGCCACTAATCCAGTCAAAAGAAGATGCTATGAATAAACTAGGAAATATTATAGACAAAAAGAATAAAGAAGCATTACTAAATCTCCAGGGAACAATTCTATCAAGTCTGAAGTTCAACAATGCAGCCTAAAATTTGTGGGAGTTCTGGCAAGGGGCCAAAGAAAATAATAAGAAGATCAAACTAATCAAAAGAAATGAAGTTCCAAAGGAAATTAACACCAACGAAGAGGAAAATAATCAAATGGAAAAAGACAAAAAAAACACAAGCAAGATGCAGGAACACTTCACAAAATACAAAAACTTTATCAAATGAAAATCAAGAGGAAGCACAAGTTGCAAGAAAAATAAGAAAAATTAAGCCTAGTAAAATTAATGAAGAGCAGCCAACACTCATGAAGTTTGTTGAAGTGGCGCCTGTGGCTGAGGGGGCCACAGGGGAAACAATTAGTAAGTCTTTTTATGTTTTACTTATATTTATTTTATTTATCACTAGGAATGGGGATGAGGTTGCGGAAGTGGCGGCTTATACGCCGAGTTGGTTTTATGGGGGTTACCAGTCACTGGTAGCCCCTGTAAAACAAATAAATAAAAACCAAATAAATAAAATAATTCAAAAGAATATGAATAATTTTTCAAGTATTGAAGCTAAAAATAGGGAATATTTACTGCCTGTGGGGTGCTTGCCGTGGTTGAGGGAAGCATATGAAATAGGATCAAGTATCAACTTCAAAGAAATGAATGAAATTTGTGGGGATATCAAACTAAACTTTGATGAATATATATACAAAAGCATTTGAAGATTCCCCTTACAAACATCAACAAATATGAAAAGAACTTAAAAAAACTGAATTTCAAATTGGAACTGAATATTTGAAAACTGCAAATTTTAAAGAAGTATTTAAGGCTCTGTCAAATAAAGTTGAGGATGCAGTCCTTGTGAATAATTTTAAACCTTTACTTATTTTGTTTGCTGAGGCCTGGGGGGCTGATTTAAGTTGGGCGCCCCCTGGAATCCTCTTCAAGTTCAACCAAACATTCTATATCAATAAGTTAGTTTAAGCATTCAAAAAATTATGCATGTTCTCAGAAAAGTATACCTTGCAATGAATCCACATTGCAGTATACCTGGAAATCCTCCTTCACTGCATATTAAAAACCAACGTCAAAAAGTTGGAGGATGTACCTATTCAAATGGATATTTGCTGCATAGCCCTCAATGGCCAGAAGACACCGCAGGGATATAGGACAGTTAGGCACGTCCTGTATGACTCATTTACATTGGCAACGTTATATGGGTACTACGTGCCCCCTGAAAACAACCTATTAATTGATTCACTCACCTGCCTTCCTTTTATCAAACAATCAACAACCACCAAGGTACAGGGCACCACCCCTCTAGCAATTGCATCCAGGGTTGTCCACCATGTACAGAAGAGTATGTGGATTAATTAGACGCTTTAGCCAAAATTTTAATTTCAGGAGTATAATTTCCTGGAATGATTGCATTCCCTTTGCAATTAACATCCCCCCAATAATATTTTCCCCTTGAAAATTAAAATTTATTTTATTTAACTTTTTATATTTTAATACTAAAATTTTAAGATTGAACTATGTAATATTAAAATTTCACTATAAATTTTTTAAATATTACATATTTTAATATTAAAATTTTAATACTACATATTATAATACTGTCAAGGGTCTGGATGTACAAGCATTCTGGCTACCGCAAACCTACTTAACATCCAACCATCACCCAATTTAGTCCCCTTCCAATATACTGTTTGACATACCAAGAATGGTAACCAAGCAATATCATCTGACTGTCCATGTATCCAGTGGCTCAAACCCATCTAGCACATGACACACCCCTTAGGTTCAATCCAACTTAATCCCCGCCATAGTCAAGTCTATATAAGTCTAAAGTATTATCCAATAAAAGATACTTCTCTTCTTTCTTAATTCCATATTTGAAGCTTCCCCAAAAGGCGCTCCTTATCACTGGTAGCAGCTACGGTTTTTTGACCACACCCATGAGAGAGAAAATGACTGACTAAAACCACCCACTTCTGCTCACGTACTCAACCAGGCCACATCCCAAGATACCATGAAGATGTACTTCCGCACCCACAACATCAATGAGGATATAACTAGTGGATGCACCATATTCAAAGGACTGGTCATGCCCAAAGCATGCACCAAGATCATTCAATACAGTTGCTCTCTTCAACCACAAAAAATGCATAATCACCTATCACAGGTGAAGTTATCAATACCAAATACATTGGTATTGAAAAGTTCTTTGGTAAAAACAAAGAAAACATCATCAACTGGCTAGACCACTCAGCCGCTAAACTCCGCGCCAGCCGCATTTCCCACAAAAAATAGGTCCAGGAAGCCAGCAAGCTATTGTGCAAGGCTGCAGCTAACTTGTTTATCACCTGGGTTGGCTCACAAACTGACAACCAGCTTGACAATTGGGAAGAGTTTAAAGCGGACATCACCCACAATTTCCGCGTCACTGAATCCCTCCAAGACATTGCAATACAGTTCAGTGATCTTCCTCAGAAGACCACTATCACAGCTTAAGCCAACAAATTTGAGGAAATACTTTGCAAGATCCAAAACCCAGAACAAGCTGATAATGTACACACCAGAGCATCATTCATCAACAGAATGAAACCCTCTGTTGCTGCCCTCATCTTCCCAGAGGCAAATACCTCCATGCCTGCGCTCATTGCAGAAGCCAAGCACGCTGAAAAACACACAAACATAGAATATGCTGCACACAACAGCAACTGCGCCTCAAAAAACAATGGCAGAGAAAATTCCAATGGCAACAAACACCAGAATACCAACCATAACAACAGCAACTCCAATTGCAACAATGGCAATTGCAGCCAAAGCACAAACTGCTCCTGTCCCAAGAAAGAGGACACCATCAAAGTTAACAATGCTGAAGTAGCAACTTACTATGAATCTGACCCCACATTCTCTGACCTTGAAGGTCTCAAAACAGAGGAACATGGAAAAGAGGAGGGGGAACAGGCTTAAGTGCCCCTGTCTCCCCCCAACTTGACAAGAAATTGTCCAAGGCACGAACTTTGCTGCTCACATTCCCTGTGTCCCACAGTCCTCCATTTTTATGAGCTTAAAAATTAAAGATCACTCACAACTTCTTGTCTACCCATGCACTTAAAAATCACATACACATAAAATTTTATTCAACTCTGGTGCACAGCACACTATGGTTAGCAAACCTTTTGTAACCAAGTACAAAATACCAGTTGTCAAATCCAACTTCAAATACACCATAATGGCAGACAAATCAAAGGTTCTACTCAAAGGCAAAACAACTCCCTTCAGAATTGACCTCCAAGGTATACAAATGTCCATCAAAAGACTTGTCATGAACACTATTAACTACAACATTGTAACAGGCATGGACTGATTCACCTGAGTGAACCCCAGTGTATGTTATAAAACAAAAACCATGACATTCAAACTCAATGGAGTAAATTTTAACATCCTCAAAGAACCCAATGACCTCATCCTAAGAGACACAGGATTTTTCCAGGTCATAAACCAAGATTACTCAAAACATCTAACTAAAGATAGGACCCTCCACATAATGAGGTATACTGGTTTCAATAACATACAAACACAAAATATACAATGCCCAGAACTTGCAGCACTCCTAGATGAATACACTCACATATTCAAAGATTAACTCACCAAGTTACCCCCCAAACAGGAGGTTACACATGGCATTGACCTATGCAAAGCCATGCCCAAACCTGCACCCCTCTACAGAATCTCTCCTATGGAGACCTAAACCCTCAAAACACATATTGAGGACAACTTAGCTAAAGGCTTCATCCATCTTTCTGAATCCCCATGGGGGGCAGCAGTATTATTTGTAAAGAAAAAGGAAGGCACTCTACGTCTAGTAACTGACTATAGAGCTCTCAATGCAAGTACAGTAAAAAACAAATACCCTCTGTCACTTATAGAGGATCTGTTTGCAAAACTCTCAGGTGCCAAATTTTTCCCCAAAATTGACCTCCCCTCAGGTTACAACCAAGTTGAAGTAAAGGAAAAGGACATACCAAAAACTGTGTTCCATACACAATTTAGATCCTTTGAATGTAGAGTAATGAACTTTGGGATGACCAATGCTCCTGCAAAATTTGTTACCATGATGAACCAAGCACTAAACAGTCTCTCAAATACATTATGCTACCTTGACAATATTATCATATTCTCAAAAATCAAAGAGAAAAACCTCACACATGTCTGCAAGACACTCAATTGACTTGCAAAGCACAAACTTTACGCAAAACAAGTAAGTGCCAATTTATGGAAAAGGAACTCCTGTTCTTGGGCCACATTGTCTCTGAAAGTGGCATCAAAGCAGATCCAGACAAAATTAAAGCCATAAATAACATGCAACACCCCACCTCCGTTAAACAAGTTAGATGCTTTCTTGGTATGGTAGCTTACCTAAGGAAATACATCAAAGACTGCAGAAAACTAACCACACCAATCAATGACTTAACCAAGGGTAATGCCAAAAAGAAATTCATCTGGACTTCAGAATGTGATAAGAATTTCCATTTATTAAAACAAGCTCTGATTGAAGCACCAATCTTGCAATACCCTAACAATAACAGGTGCTCCAAGCTCAAGACAGATGCCAGCAACACCGCCATTGGCGCAGTCCTGTGCATCTGCCAGCCAGGGCAGCAAAAGATCCTGCCAGTATGTTACAAAAGCAGAAAACTAACTAATACTGAGAAGAGATACCCAATACACAATAAGGAATTGCTAGCAATATACCACGCTTGCAAGAAATGGAGATGTTATCTAGAAGGACATTTCAAATGTCTGAGTACTAACTGACCATAAATTCTTAATCTTTTTCAAAACTCAGAACACACTTGCACGGCAACAAGCCAAATGGATGTCCTTGCTGGAACAGCTTAACCTGGACATCCAGTACAAAAAGGGGGCAGAGCTAGTCACAGCTGATGCTCTCTCTAGACTATGTCAGCCTAGAGAGGATCACCCTGACCACCTGGACCCTGACTGGCCAAACCTGCCCAGCACTGAGTATAAAACCAAAGGGAAAGACCCCTCAACACATCAACTGACCCACAATACATTAGTAAGAAACAAAAAGTACTTCCATGTATCAAATGGCACAGTATACCAAACTATTAATGACAAACATATCCCGTACATACCACTTGCACAAAGAGTTGACACCATATTAAGACATCACCGCCTACTAGGCCATACAAAGGCTAACAACCTATACCTCACACTAAAAGAGATATTATGGTGGCCCAACCTCAAGCAGGATATAGTTGATGTTCTGAAAAAGTGCACAGTGTGCAAGAAATACACCAGTAAAAAGGCTCCTCAGCCAATGGTCAACCCAGTACCAGACCCTGAATCATTTAAAGTTTGGGGGCTAGACGTAGTGGGGACCTTCCCTGAGACAAAGACAAACCAATGTTTCTTAATTGTAGCTATTGACTTTGCCACATACTGGCCCATCTGCTGGGTAACAAAGGACCACAAAGCAGAAACCATCAACTGTTTCATTAACAAAGCAATCATAGCCAACTATGGCACTCCGGACTACATCATAACTGATGGAGTAACAGAGTTATCAGGTCACTTAGTTAATGACAACTTAAAATCCAAAATATTAAACACTCCACAACCTTGCCATACAGGCCACAGGCCAATGGTAGAGTGGAACACCTAAACGGCAGCCTTATCAAGACCCTAGAGAAAATAATGGATGGCAAAGCCAAAGACACATCGCCACTATATGTGAAACATTCATTATTAGTATCCTGAGTACACACTAATCAAGGGACATGCTATTCACCGTTTGAGCTAACCTACGGGTACAAAACGTAAATAATCACCCACAACAAACAGCCCTATATAAAGATCCCCCCGGGGAAACCTCCCACAGTAGAGCAAGCACCAAACCTACAACACATCTGCCTCAAAGTGAAAATAGCTGAAATGAAGAGGCTCAAGACACAAAAGGTAACCTCCACAGAGGAACCACTTCCCATCAACTTCCCTGTCTGTATTCTAGCTGACAACAAGAAAGAAACTAGACTCAGTATACAGGGGATCAGGAAGAGTCATCAAATACAGACCAGAGCACAACACTTACCTAGTAAAATTCCAAAGTGCCAAAAACCCAATTATCAAGAAATACCACAGAACCTGTCTCCACCTCAGTAAAGGAGAGCACTCAACCAGACTGGTTCCAACTAGCAAAAAGCTCCAGGAGCATCAGGCGTCAGCTGTTAAGACAAAGCCCCCTCCTGATGCACCAGAGTAACCCCTTAAGGGGGGTGTTGAGGGTCTGGATGTACAAGCATTCTGGCTACTGCCAACCTACTTAACATCCTGCCATCACCTAATTTAGTCCTCTTCCAATATACTGTTTGACATACCAAGAATGTTAACCAAGCAATATCACCTGATTGTCCAAGTATCCAGTGGCTCAAACCTATCTAGCACATGACCAACCCCTAGGTTCAATCCAACTAAATCCCCACCACAGGCAAGTCTATATAAGTCTAAAGTATTATCCAATAAAAGATACTTTTCTTCTTTCTTAATTCCATATTTGAAGCTTCCCCAAAAGGTGCTCCTTATCAAAACTAAAATTTTTAATATCAAATATTTCAATATTGAAAAGATCACGGGTTAATAAAAATAGTTAAATTTTGAATACTTAAACTTTAATATTAAAATTTTAAGATTTATAATTATAGTTTTTCTTTCTATATTTTAATTTTAATTTTTAAATTATAATAGTAATATATAATTAGGTTGATTATAATAAAGGGACAGTTTAATAAAGTGAACATGTGTAATAATAAAATATGATTTTTAAATTTGCTTATTTACTAGCGCGTCAAGTACAGGTTCATTTATTACATAAACAAACAACAAGAATTGAATTTATCCGCATCATGCGGTCTGCTCAACTTATATTATAAACAAATGATTGTTTAGAACTCAAATTATCTTTCCCTTGTAATATGATTTGATAAACATATTTGATATACTTGACCTGCGTCCTAAGTACTAATTAGTAAGTAAATTATGAAAATCATTGGTTTCTGTGTTGTGTGGCTATAGTGGCACTGAAAAAACAAGTATCAGATGATGACCTGCAAGGTCCAATTTGTGGCTTAGAAAAGCCAAAGTACCATCAAGGATTCACAATTATTTAAATAAACTAATTTATTTCTATCTTTTTTAATTTATTTATTTGTTAGTGCAAATTCCAATAATAATATTAAGTGCATTATAATAAAAATATATCCATCTTACCTAGTATAATTAATTTTACTTACCTTTTCCATGTATTCTTATATGTATATAATACAATCAAACGTCACATTATTATATATAAATAATAAATTTTTGAGTCCTAATAAAAACAAAATAAATAAAAATAAAAAATAAAACCCAGAGCTCCCATTTATCTGATTGGCTCAGAGGCCAGGGCTTTAGGGAGGAAGAATTCCGAGTGCTCATAGAAAGCCGCCACCACATCAGGTGGCATTGCAAATTGGCTGATCTCAAGAATGTTGAAGAGATCCTCAGTACCTGAGGGAGGCCTTGTTTCACCTTATTCTTGATCCAACTAAACATCTCCTTGATTGGGTTCAGAAATGGAGAATAGGGAGGAAGGAAGAGGAGTCTCATTGGTTATTCTGCAAGGCAGTGGCTGGCAGAATGGCTGTTTTTGTCAATGGGTGGAAACTTGGAAACAACCAGATCCACTTTGTGGAGCCTAACATTATCAAGCACAACAACGTTGGTTGTGCCGCTGTAATTCATCCAAAGGTACTCCTTGACAGCTTGGAGAAAATCAAGAAATGTCCTGCTATTATGGGAAACCTTGATCATCTGATATTGATCCAACTTGCAAGGACCAAGAAGCGCAACCATTGAATAGGTCTAGGAACAGACAGCTTCAGGATGGGCTACACTGTCCTTGGACCTCTTCTTGACCCACCCATGCCTAGACCTGAGTGAGGAGGAAAACAAAAATTTGTTGATATAGAAGAACTGGACATTTCCAGTCTCCTTTAGTGCAAGATATGTCTTGGTATAAATGTGTCTATCCTTGATGATCTTTTCACTGTTCCTATTATACAGCAAAACTCCCAGTACTTTCCAGGAGAAGCCCAAATCAACCATAGTTTTTTAGACAAGAGTTTTGGAAACAGAAAGCCTGAACTCTGTTGCAAGCATTGATTGGACAGCTTGTGTGTCCAGGTGGCAATCCTTGGCTACCCACTGCTTGATTGAGTCAATGTGAATAGGCTGAAGGAGTTTAGGCTGTCTTTTTGCCTTGGTGGATTTGGCATATTTCTTGGTATTGCCATACTTGTTGTTGATGTTGGCAATGTATCTGGCCATGACACCAAATTGGGACGCAATATCTTGAACTGCCATTCCCCCGTTCAAGCAGTTGAGGAGAGCTTCATGCTCACTATCTGTCAACTGACGCCGGCCCTTGGCAGGTACCACAGCATCCTGGCTACCAGGCTCGACACAGGGGACGGGGACCTTTGTGTAGAAGGTGGGATCACACTTGCTTGCAGTGGCGCCATCAATGGTTGAATACACAATAGGCGCAGATGGCTCAACAGTTGTGGCCAATGGCTGATAGGAGGTATCAAAAATGCAGGGGCAGGAAGTAGCAACTCTTGGATCAAGAGTGCAGGGCTGGGTGACAACTGGGTATACAGTGGAGGTGTAAGTAACCTCAGTTTTCCCGGTGACCCTGGTGTAGAAGACCTTTGTGGCAGGCCTTGAGAGTGGCTTCAGTCTGGGATTCAGGCTGGTTGATTAGGCTTGGGATGCGGGAGGTGTTTGACTGGCGCTGACGCCTAGGGAGGCCTTGTGTTGGCATTAATTGCCTCAAGTTGGGTTCTGGATCTATTCTTGGACCCTCTGGGACGCCCCATGGCAGGGCTGCCCCGCAGGCTAGTGCAGGAGCTAGTTGGGAATGCAATTTTTGGTCCATAAAATTAAAATTAAAAATATATTTTAGATTAAATATGCATTTATTTGGATTTATTGGTTTAGTTGTGAGTAGTTATTTTCTCTTGAGTTAGGCTTGAATAGTAACAGAATTTCTATATCTGTGATTTGAAGTGAATAATATTGTATACTTTCCAGTTTTGGATGATTTTAAAGTTTAATCACTTTTTATGTCTAAACATGGTTGTTGATATTGAATTTTTCATTTGATTTTATCCAGAGTGGAGCTTCTTTATTTGGGTTGGTGTTTCCTAGTGTGCTTACTGTACATTAAATTTGGATTCCAGTTCCTGCAATTGATATCTGAGTTTAATAGTGTCATTCAAAAGTGATTTGAAATTTGGTTCTTGTATTTGAAAATCCTGCAATTTTAAAAAACATAGTCAACTTAATGAAAATGTTTGATGGATTTGAACGCTTCAAATCTGATTCCAGTTAATTCATTTTGTCCATTGGAAATATGCAGTTTGACTTGAACTTTGTAAAGTGTCTATGAGTTCCTACATTTTCAAATATTCAAGTAAAAACACAAAAAATTCAATCTAATTAAAAAAGGCCATTCTGCAAAAAGTAATTCAAAATTTGGACCAAGGATTTGACAATCCCAAATTTTTACGTTCAGGTTCTGAATTTACAGTACTGAAGTATTATTATAGCTTTACATAAGCTAGAAATTAAATTAAATTTTTTATTGAACTTATAGTTTATAAAGCAGTTTTTTGTTTAGTTTTATATCTTATATTCAATTGAATAAGTTACATATAAATTCTAGTCTAATTTTGCTTTTTAAACTAAAATAAACTTTCTTTTAAAAACAGCCAATTTAAGATTTTTTATTATCTAGCATATATTTTTTATTGCAGAAATGAATTTCTTGGGTTTTTTTAGTCTTGAAAATATTTTAAAATATATAGTTTTTATTATAAACTGAATTTTTTCTGCTTCAAAGTTAACCCCTGGAAAATCAATTTTTGTACTTTGATCTTTGATTTTTTTGATTTTTTCACCTTACATATTGTTTCAATTTTTACACTTTTTGGGGGTCCCATTTTCAATTTTTGCACTTTTAACCTTAGGAACTTTGACCTAAGGAACTTGTCCACTGAAACTCATGTGTTCTAGTGTTTGGTACACTAATTGTTGAATCTTTGTACATTTGTCCCCAGTTTGAGTTGGTTGTTATATGATTGGACATTTACGCCAAATAGCACTCATTTTCCATGAGAATATCTTCTATTTAGATCTACCAAGTTGAAATTCATTCTGTGACTGAGTTCATCCATTGTAAACTGAATAATATAGATTTATCATAACAGGTTTGAAAACTACTGTATCTGTATTTAATAAGAATATAATATGTTTTGTTAGTTAGGCCATACTAACTAGAAAAATTAAGGCAAGATTGGCCAAATCAATCCTGAGGACTAGGTGTCTTGCAAACAGTTTAATTAAGCCCAAAGGTTGATTAAAATATACCACTGGATATGATTAATGAGGATTTGATCATTGGGTCAAAATGGACTTGACTGTTTCAAGTAAAGATTTTGGTGTCTTTGAATCAAATTGTTTAACCATGTAGATTAATCAATATAATTGACAAGGGATCAATTTACTGATGGTAACTTTCAGGAATTTATACTGACTTTGTTCTACCTTGAATATCTTGGCAACCTGCCAAGCCATCTATTGGAGAAGCTTCCAATATTAATAGCAGGCTCAAGTGATCTGAGAAGCCTTTGTGCAGTAGATTCAGATCACTTATTACAAGAACAACCAGGAATACTATAGACTCTAATTACAACTGGTTCCCAATTTGATAGAGTTATTCCAGAATACTCTAGCAAACCCCCAGATCAGTTATTATGGGTTTCCCTGAGGATCAAAAGGAATGTGTCCAATTTGAACTAGCAATTTGCCAGTGTCATTGCAAATCCATGCAAGAAAGGTTGCCAAGGAACAAAGTGACATGCGCTAAAAATAGAGTCATAAATTAGTGCCTCCACCACTGGCATGCTAATAGATTATGTATCACTCTATGGCAATTAGTACCCAGCGCAGGATACAATGATATGGAATCACATGCCATTGCATGGATGCCTAACTCTGGGGGTTAATGCTGGTGGTCTGGGGATAAAAAGACTACCAAGCAAGAGTTAGATGCACCAGATGATCTTATCCTGGCAAGAGAGAGCTGGCTCTATAAAAGCCCTTCCATTGGACTAGTGGAAGGCATACAATAATACCAATATCCTACTGTAGAACCTTTTCACAGTAGAAGAAGATATCCGAGTTTGAAGACCATTGTCAGTACTCAAAGAACTAGCAAGCTGCCCAAATAGAAAGCTGCTTGGAAGTTGCCTCCCTTGGACATTGCTAGCCATCGCCTTGCCAAAGAAATACCAGACGTTGCAAGTAACGCTTGTCGCCATACAAGCTAACTATCAACAAAATGACTAAGATCACTCAACTACCCAATAAAGCAAATTGTAATCAGACCACCAGGTCTGAGAGCAGAACAGAAAGTTCTGATAGTAACCAAATATAGACAATGGTGTCTGAGTATTTAGGTTTGATTAGCTGGTTTCTAGTAGGAACAAGGATAGCTTGGATCTGGAATATGCAGATTCCACAGGGTTTTGGCGCCAAGAGCTAGAGAAGTTCCATGCTGAATCAATACATTGAAACAAAAGGTATCATGTGATTCCTTTACAATGTGGGTACATCCTCATAGGTTGAGAAATGCAGGGATCTTTTAGGTAAAGATCTATATTAGATGATATTGTTATGCCATCAATCACATGATAGGAATCAAGGGTTGATTCTTGAGACGGAGGGGTTTTCAGCAAATATGCCCCAAATTATATGGAAGCAAAAACAGCTAAACTTTAATAAAGATATATATTATCAATTTGGACGCTTTCCTTTAAATCTTTTTCAATTATCATGTCTTCTCAATTTTTCTTTGAAAGAGCAAAGTTTGACGTCCTTAGAGTAGAAACTGCTGACACTAGAAAAGAGATCCCTGAAGTCTCCCTGGAGGAGTCCTGGGAGAGTCTTGAGTTAGCAAAGACTTTGCCTAAGTAATTGTTAGTAGAAGTGAAATCAGTGTTTGAGGAGTTATATTCAGATTATTTTGCTAAAGAGGGAATCCCTGCACTAGGGAATTGGATCTACACCTGGGATTTGTGGAACCTGCTAGTAGGGTTTCATGATATCTTCCAGTAGGTGAAGAATGCTGCCAACAGAGATATTGAGGCTCTCAAACTGAGAGAAGAGAAGAGTGTAGAAATTATGGCCCAGTGGCATGATGACAACAAGGTGTTATCTCAGAAAACTGCCTCCTTGAAGGTAAAGCGCACTGAAGCTTTACTAAAAGAAGGGTTGAGCAAGAAGAGTCTGACTGGGAACAAAAATGGTAAGCTTGACTGGATTGATCTGGATCCCTCACAATGGGTATATTTAGTTTTGGCTAATTAATACTTTTGCTGTCTGATGTAAAAAAGAGATTAAGATAAATTTAACTTTTTTGAAATATACAAATACAACCAGTAAAATAGATTAAATCACATACAAATAAAGGGATTCAAGAGTCAAAACGAAATGAAGAAAGGGATAGAGATAATAAAGAGCCATATTTTATATGCAAGTTTTTAATCTGCGTGGCATGAAAATATAGTGGTATTTCGGAAAGATCTATAAGAAGTCATGAAAGGTTTGTCTGGCGTATGATATATTGTTATAAAAAATATCCATAGTCCTTTGCCATTGATTCTTGGCAGAATGATTTTACGAGCAGAATTTGTTTATTGTTATTTCAATAGGAATATATTATAAATTAATTAAAAAAATTAAGCTAAACAATAAATTTAGATGCACGAGAGATAAGTGTTTATTTCAACCCCATTTCTGGTTTGCTTTGAGTGTAATTGTGTTGCCATGACGATCGAATTTTTTTCCATCAAAGCGCCAGTTTACGCGACCGCCATCGCCTATTAAAGTAAAGTTAAATCCTTTTTTTCTTTGGTCAATACAGTACAGGTAACGTTTTTCAAATAACCAGCAGGTTTCCACAACAAAACTCTCTAATTTCTCACTGGGATAAAGATTGCGGCCGACAACACATATGTTAAAACCCTGTTTAAGCCCATAAGCAAACAACTTATTTACTACGGTTTCACAGCCTTGGAATGGCAATGCGGAGATACCAACGGCTAAGAATAAAAACTTCATTGTTTAGCAGTATATGTATTAAAAGTAAGGGAATGTAAGTAAAAGCTTGGGGTGTAACGCTTTTCGTGGTAAAGCGTTAAACTAAGCCTAATCGAGTGGGTCTGACACACTGTCGAAGGGTGATGGATTTAAGCTAGATTTTAATTGGAACTGTCTTTATTGGGAAAGGGGAGAAGGTTTATATACCTTATTGAAAGTGTAAGCGAAACAACATACCCAGGTCTATTCATTGCATTGCTGCAGATGTGTGGTAGGTTGGGGACAGCTTGAGAGGGGGATTCCAGAACTGGATATGGGAGAACCAAGGTGCATCAAAGTGCATTGGTCTGTTCTGGGTGAAATACTAAATTGGGACAGGGTTGACAAGGCTTCTAAGTCTTCTAAAATTAGAAGCAAAAGTACTGAAGTTCAGTAACGTAACGTTAACTGATTATTTTCACCACAAGGGAAGGGAAGTTGATATAGTGTGGTTGATTTGATTTTGGAACAAACTATCGCTGCATGATCCAAAGGTTTAAAAATAGGCCTGTAGTGCTAAATTAGGATCTATTTTCAACTGCAGGGGAAGTGGTGATGCATAGGATTAGAGCAATTGGATTCTAAAACCAGATGGATTATCAGCTATACCAATCTTAATTAAAACAAATATTTAAAATCAATGCTTTTTAAGAGTAAGGTGTGATTCTTTTGATTGAAATTTAAGTAAAGTGTTGTGGATTACGAATGCTTGAAGCTTTTTACTTCACTGGCATCTCGTGTGCAACTTAATCGAGAAAAGGGCTAGCTTCTAAGCTTTCAATACGGATTAATTCCGTTGAGCAGGGAACCATTGTCTCTTCATCACAATGCTTAATTAGGTAACTCGAAAATGTAAATTAAAAGTTGAACCACACAGAGTATAATGCAAGTTAAAGCAAATATTTAAATAAAACATACAATTAATTCATAAAAGTAGTACAATTAAATATTTAAGGTTTATTTTTTTTATAAAATGATTAAAAGCTTAGTTATTTAAAAAATTGAAAAAATTCGAACACTCTGATTAGGGAAGTTTAAAAATAGCTTGAATTCAAAAGCAATCGCTTCAAAAGTATTTTGGTATAAACCAAACCAGCCAATAGTTTATGACAAAAGTAGTCAACTGAATAGATGTGCATAATAGAATTATGTTTTTTAGAACCTTCTAAAAACAAAAAAGTTTAAATAGCTTTAATTCAAAAGCAATGGCTTCAAAAGTATTTTGGTAAAAACCAAACCAACCACTAATTTATGACAAAGTAGCCAACTGAATATGTGTTTATAATAGAAATATGCTGTAGCTGTGCTGTTTTAGTGCAATTACAAGGGGAAAATATTTGGAAACTAGATAATATTATTTATTTGGAGATAAGAATTATATATTCAGTGTGAATGGGGGATAACAGGAACATGATTGTGCTGATCAATTGGTTGGATGGTGAAGGGGGTGGCTTGATCCTGATAATGAATCAAGCCTGAATTGATATATCCACCATACAGGATCATCATCTGTTCAGGTTGTTGGGTTTGGAAATATGAGTTGACTTCCTATTTTGGCTACAGGTCACTGGAAAGTAGGATTTCAGGTCACAATCCTGCTTATTTAGAACTTTGTTGGTGGGTCAAGTCTACTGTTTTGAAACCCCCAGTTGAATGTTGGCCTTCTCTGGGAGATTGTTGTCAGGGAGGTTGTCAGGGGCCTGGGCACCATAGTGAACTAGTTGCTGTTTGGTTTCTGGTAGGACATTTCTTGTTGTTGTTTTTGCGCCTTACAGGGTCTTAGGCGGCCATTGTGTAGAACTTTGTCTTACTTGCATTTGCTGAGTCCTTGTACCAGGCAAGTGTTGTTCTTATTTACCTTTAATATGATAGTGGTGCCCAATTTCTTGGGCTGTAATTTGCTCTTGTCTGTGCTCATTACCCAGACCTCATTGCCAACTTTGCGTCTATCTTGTATGGGGACAAACATATTTTGCAGACATTTCTCTTTCTTTTTGAAACTGATCACTGTTGGTTTGTATCACTTGAGGTGCTGAACAAGGGGAAACCTTGCTGGGCAAACCAACTTTGTTCCTGTGAGGGCTTGAATGATATTAATTGAGTGCCATATTTGATCTTAAATGAGCTCTTTCTAGTGGATATGTTCATAGAAATTTGGCATACTGGAGTGCAGTCAATAGCTGCTTATTCCAGTCCTCAGGTCTCCTGGAGGTTATCTTGGCAAAGGCCTGCTCTAAGCTGCTGTTATCTGCTCAACTTGTCAATTGGCCTGAGGATGGTATGGTGTTGTTACTGTGTGCTGGACCCCGTTATTTGTGAGGTATGCATTGGTATTTTTGGAGGTCAATTCTTTGCCCCCATCTGTGATCATTAGCTCTGGATTTCTTAACTTACTAATGATCTCCTTCCATATGAAGTGTCAATTGTCATTATCATATGTATCTTCACTTCCTGCGCTACTGGCCAGTAAGTGGCAAAGTTGATTGTGGTGATGATATAGTTCTTGTTGTTGTGTTTCCCAGGCATGGGCCCCACAATGTCAAGGGCCCATACTTTGAAGGGCAATTGTGTGTGGATGGGTAACACTGACTTAGGAGGGGTGTTGATTTTCACAAATTTCTCACATACTTCACATTGCTCTAAGACTTCCTGGACATCCTAGTATAGGGTTGGCCACCATACTTTGTGTTTAAGGAATTTGTAGAGATTCCGGATTTTTGTGTGTCCTAGGTTCCTGTGGTAACATAGGATTGTGTAAACTTGCTGATGCTTGGGGATGTAGGGAATAGTGGTCCTGTCCAAATTTTCTAATGTAAGGTTCCATATACATCTGCAAAAAGGTGCTTGTTCTTAATGACAGTTTCTTTTGTTATGTCTGTGGTGCCAGGGGGAACCCTTAATCCTTTATTTAGAGCACCAGGAGGGGCCAGTCTGGTCAAGCCCATTCTAGCCCCTTGTGGGTCTGACGTACAGGCACAAGAGTGTGTCCGCCATGGCAAGTTCCAGACCAGGCTTATATTGTATGACCATATTGAACCTCTTCAGGAGTTCCGTCCAGCGGTCTTGACGACGGGATAAGTTTGCTTGTGTTTTAAAGTATATAAGTGATTTTTGGTTGGTCAATGCTGTGAATTCCTCCTGTTGTTCTAGGTAACAATGCCATTTGACCAGGCAGTGCACAATTACTAACAACTCCTTATCATGTATAGGTTTCAGCACTTGCCATCTGTCAGTTTGTGTGATTCATAATCTACAGGCAGGAAGTAACCATCATTGTTTTTGATTTGTAGTACTCCCCCAATGGATCTGTCAGAGGCGTCTGTCTTCATTTGATATTCCCCATCACAATTGGGGTATTGTAGAATGGGTGCTTTTGTGAGCTTCTTCTTAAGACGTCTGATGCAAAGGTCACATTGGGGTTCCATACAAACTTAGATTTGGTGCCATTTATGGTGGACAGGGGTGTAGTCAGGATGCCACAGTTGGGTATGAATTGTTGTACATAGGTAACCATTCCCAAGAATGTGCAGAGTTCTGACTTGTCCTTTAGAGGTGGCATATTGAAAATGGCCTGAATCTTCTGGATTTCAGGCTTGATGCCATCTTTTGAAACAACATGTCCCAGGAAGGGTAGCTGTTTGCAGAAGAACTGAGATTTAGAGGGCTTGGCTAGCAGCTTATATTGTGCCAGGATAGCAAAGACTGCCCTAAGTCCTTATGGTGTTGTTCTACCAAGGGGCTATAGACAATGATGTTGTCCAGGTATACCAGGGCATGCTTGCTAATTTGGGGGCAAACATCTCGTTCATGAAGGTCACAGAGGTTGATGGGGCATTTATCATACCAAAGTTGAGTACCACATACTTGTACAAACCATATTTGGTGCAGAAGGCTGTTTTGGAAATGTCTTCTTCCTTGATTCAGATTTGGTTGTAACCTGAAGTTTGTCAATCTTGGAGAAGACTGTGGCACTACCCAAGACATCAAAAAGGTTGTCAATGAGTGGTAGTGGGTAAAATTTCTTGATAGTAACTTTGTTTAGGGCCCAATAATCTGTGACCAGGCGCAGGGTACCATCTTTCTGTGCTACAACAAATATAGAAGCACCAAAAGGAGACTATGAGGGGCAAATAAGTCCTTTTTCCAATGACTCTTTGAGATAAGCACACAGTGTGACATCCTCATTTGGGGTAATACAATATATAGGTTTCATCTTGGGTACAGTTTCCCTGAGTTAGATGGAGTGCTGTATGTATTTCTCTGGTGGCAACCCTGGTAGAGCCTATTTGAAGATTTCTGGATGGCAGACTACAATTTTGCAATCCTGAGGAGTAATGGTATCTTGGTGGTCCTTGAAGTGTATTATCTTGTTTTGGTAGATGTCCCAGTCAAATTCCTTGAGGTTCTCTTTTCATCCAAGGTCTCTGTAGTGCGCACAAAGACATGGTCATGTAAAGATTGGTCCACCAAGTCAGGGTAGATCTGGTAATTGACGCCTTCACAATCGATGGTCAATACTGAGGTTACCCAGTCTGCATGAGGTTATTTCTTTGCAGCTGTGACTTTAATACAGTCACATTGGGCTGTGATTTCACAAAGAGGTTGAATTGTGATGAATTTCATAAGTTGAAATTCAAAACAATAGGATTGGCCTTGGAGAGACTTTCCAGCGTAGTAATGGATTACCCAGGAATCAATTAGGCTGTACTAATTGAGGGCTGAAATGAATAATTTGATAAATTTGGATTGTGAGACTAGGTGTCTTAAACACAATTTATAAAACTGGGAAGGTTAATTAATTGATACCCTTGAATATGATTAACAAGGATTTAATCATAGGGCCAAAATGGACTTGACTGTGTCAAGTAAAGACTTGTTGTCTTCAAATGAATTAATTGACTCTAAAGATTAATTAATATATGATGATAATATAATTATTGAGTATTTAATTATATTGTTTAATTGCCTTGACTGTGTAAAGAAGTTTGGTTAAGGTTAACCAAACATAAACCCAAATTGTGGTTTAAAAGCGCTGTTTTGGTAAATTTATTAGGTAAGAAGCGCTGCTGTGCTGCCTAATTAATTTGCAAAGCGCTGAGGGGCCGCCCAGTGAATGTTTCAGGCCTGAGGTGCTGGGATGCCGCCTGGGAAAGTTGCTGTGCACCGCAGTGGCGCCTGGTTTTAGTTTCAAAGTGCTTTAATGGGGTTTTAATGCAAAAAGCCAGCTAATGCAAAAAAACAGCTAAATGTAGATAATGGTGTCTAGGCATTTAGGATTGATCAGCTTGTTCCCAGTTAGAAAAATGATAGCTTGGATTAGGACTATGTATATTCTACAGGGTTTTTGGCGCTAGAAGTCTGTAATTCTTCAAGCCAAAACAATACATTTCCACAGAAGGAATCAGGTGATTCTGGAATTTATTAGGGCACATTCTTATAGGTTAAGAGTTTGAAGATCTTTTTGGTAAAGGTCTTGATTAGATGACACTGTTATATCATAAACCATGTGATAGGAATCCAGGTTCAATTCTGGAACTGGAGGGTTTTTTAGCCAAATATACCCCAATTGGTCTATAATGGAAATATGATAAAAATAAATAAAAAATGATGTTTATTTGTGACAATGGTTGCTTTCCCCTCAATTTTTTATGTTTTATGCTTTTGGCTTTTAACTTAAAGAAGACTATCATGGGATGAAAGAGATGGTCTGCAGCTAATACTATGGGAAGTTAAAAACGTGGAAGTGATCACCAGATGGTGACAAGTTTAACACCAAGGTTGCTTGCCCAGAATCCAAGCTCATCAAAGCTTACATAAAAGGTTCCCTGTCAAACCGTAAAAGAGTCAGACTGGAATAATGAAGAAGAAAGTATTAATTTTCTGGATCCTCTACACCTGGGTTAACAGAATTGCAGGTACCTTGGCTGTAAAACAAATTTGGGTTGATGAGATTGGGACTGGAGCATCAAATGCCAGGGACATTGGTGGGCAAAACACTTCTACTCTAGAAACTCTGGAAGAGAGCCTTTATCTCCTATGGCTAGACAACTTGCCACTTAGTCTGAGTTTAAAAGGAACTCCCATATCAATGATTTAAATCAGGGTGAAAATAGTCAATCTACATTTTTGTCTATTGATCCCAACTACAAACCCATGTTCAATCAAATCTTTGACCCCAAGACCTCCGCCATTACTGCTTTCCTGACAATCTATGAGACTGCCATGCAAACAGCTGTGGATGATCTAAAAAAGGAACACATCCCTACCTGTTTACATCCTATCTGTCAAGAGGTTGTAGTTCCTGAACTTTGGCTCATAGTTACTTGGGAGGATATTAAACAACTTTCCATTGCAGATTTGGGAGGTGATCTCAGCCTAGAGGTTAAGAAGGATGCCTTTATGCATATTGCCTTCAAGCCTAAGGAAACATTAGCTGAGTTTTATGACTGCTTTTATATTGAGGTACAACAACTCATCACCAGTTGCTAAATGACTCCCTGGGAGGCGTATACTGCACACTCTAATGTAATGAAGGCAAATCAGCTCTTATGTTTACACTTCAAAGCACGTAAGGCATCCCTCATGTCTATGAAGAGTATCAAGACTCTCCTGCAAAACATGCATCTGACGCATGGAGGAACTGTGGTCTGCAAGAATAAGACTAATACCTCTGGCACTACTTTGCATATCCCCCATCATGACACTTGGATATAATGGGCAACTCAAGCAACAAGGTTGCCATAATTGGGGTCAGATAGGACACCATTTGCGGTCCTGCATTAATCTGCGGGTAGAAAGATGTGACCCTAAAGAACAGGTAGGAAAAGAGAGGTCAGCTTAGAGGTAGAGACACTCTCTGCTGACCAATCTCCCCCATCTCCTCCTGATCCTCCCTCTGAAAAAGAATATCCCCCTTTATCTGGCCCTATCATTCTCCATCTATTCCATGATTTCTCAAGCAACTCTGATTCCAAAGATTCTGACTATAATGAATCAGATGTTTATGATTATTTGTGCAAGCTGTCCCTGAGACTGTGTTTGTTCCCTATAAGCTCTGTTTGGGGAAGACCACTATCATAGCTTGCCCACCTCCTGCTAAAGCTAAGGTCATGGTGGCTTGTCCTTATCTAGCTCAAGCTCATCAACCCCCTGCTTGGTGGACTCCTCAAGGAGGCTGCTGAGCTTGCTGAGGCCCTCTTCAAAAATATTACTGTGTCCCTCCCTTTTCAAACTGTATACAAGGAAATTACTGCCTTGAAGTGCATGTTGGAAAATTGTAAAAAGGAACTGGAAGTCACACAAGACGTCCTGGCTGTCTTATCTCCCCATGGAAAGATATAATCCGTATAAAAGTATCAATCTAGATGGTTGAAGTTAAGGCCATCCTGGAAACAGGTTCTCCTGTCAACGTTGTAACCTCCAAGTTGATGAAGAAGCTAAATCTGGCTCCTGATCTTAAATATACTCAGTCTTATGGAAATTCTGGTATGGCTCAGACTTGGGCTATTGGCGCCTACTATGCTCCGCCAATGAGGTTTGGGAAGCTTTTCATTTTATCTCCTGCTGTTGTTTTGGAAAACAAAAGCTATGACCTCCTGGTAGGCACTCAATTCCTTTAAGAATACAATGAAATTGTCAATATTTGAGATAGGTACCTATCCCTCTTAGGGTATGAAGCTTTGTTAATCTTTGAAGAACCTCCACACATCCCTGAAAGTTGGCTTAAAATTGTGTTCTTGAATACTCCATGGATATCTTCTTGCTGAAGTATAGAAATCTTTCTTAGAGTTTTACTCTCCCAAATCCCTAAGTTGCAAGGAACCTTGGCTGTGCCCTGGGATTTTGGACCAAACTCATAAGGAGCCTGTTCAACTACTGCTAGCTAACCTGACTTCTTCACCCATGCAGTTTTCTAGAGGCCAAGTTGTGGGTACAGACAAATATTAGAAGCAGAATAAGTGGCTTCTCTCTACCCCTTCAGGACATTCAGTGACTTCAACTTGCCAGAAGAAGACCCTCAAGTGCTTTCTCTGTTTACAGCCACTAATTTCCTGCAGCTATCATCTATCCAGCAAAAAGATGTATCGGAACTGCTTGACAAGTTAAATGACATCTTTTCTTCTGGGCACAATGACTATGGTCTAGCAAAAGGGGTCATTCACCAGATTGACACAGGTGATGCTACTCCCTTCTGTGCCAAACCCTACCACCACAGTAGGTTAAAAGATGCCCAGGTTTCCAAAGAACTCATTTAACTATTGGATGCTGGACTCTTAGCTCCCCTCAGAGCCCTTAGGTCTCCCCTTTACTGATCCTTAAGAAGAAGGATGAATGCCACTGTATTGTGATGGAGTATTGCTGTCTAAACTCTCTCACAAAAAAGAATCCATACCCATAACCGAGAATTGATGATGCTCTCAGACAATTGGGTGGTTTTAAATTCTTCTCCACCATGGATTTAGCATCCAGATATTGGCAGGTTGACTTGTTCCCAAAGACCAAGAAAAGGCCGCCCTTATCACACCAGAAGGTCTCTATGAATCCACCTGAATGCCTCAAGGACTCATTAATGCTCCAGCTACATTCAAAAGAGCCATAGATTTTATTCTTTGAGACCTGAAGCTCTCCTGTGTACTTTTATATATAGACAATATAACAGTCTTCAGCTCTATCTTCACTGACCACTTGGACCAACTCAAGGCTTTCTTCCTCAATATTTGAGAACCAGGTTTGAAGCTCAAACCTTCCAAGTGCTCCTTCTTCAAGGAACTCTTGAGTTCTTAGGTCATGAGGGCACTCAAACTGGAATCTACCCCATGAATAATAAGGTGGAAGCCATTGACAAGATGCTACCTCCCACAAATCTTTGAGAGGTTCAAGTGTTCCTTGGTATGATGGGCTACTACCAACAGTTCATACCTAATTTTGATGAACTTAGTGAACCTCTTGTCCAAAAGCTTTACAATATCCCCTTTGAGTGGATTGACAGCCAGCAACAAGCATTTGAAGCGTTGAAGGCCAAGCTCAAAGAGGCCCCTATCCTAGTCTATCCCAATTATGATAAAGTGTTTATCTTGTACACTGACACAAGCAGAGTAGCTGTGGGTGCCATCTTAGCCCAGCTCAACATCAAAGGCGTGGATAGACCCATGGCCTATTCTTTGTGAGTCCTCAACAAACATGAGAAGAACTATAGCGTCACTGAAAAGAAATGCCTGGCAGTGTTGCATGCTTAAAGCAATTCAGGCACTAAATTTACAGAATCCACTTCATTGTGGTCACAGACCACTCCTCTCTTAAATGGTTACAACAGCTAAAGGAACCTGAAGGTTGACTGTCTTGGTGGGCTCTAAACTTACAAGGGTAGGATTTTACTGTAGTACACAGACCTGGGGCTCAACATCAGAACATCAATGGACTGTCTAGAATGCCTATTTGGCCATTCATCTGCTGACGCTGATTGCCTGTACAATTTAATAGGATACCCTGACACTTGAACAACCAAACCAGAATAAATCCAACTGGCTCTACAGGTCTTATTAAAAGATCCTGTCATTTGGGATAGGCAACTCTTCAAAAAGGTCAATAATACATATCTGCCTTAAGTACGCCCTAGTGTGAGAATAGCCATTATCCTCCAAGTCCATATTGACACTGGACATGGGGGTATAGTAAAAACTCATGACTGGTTGTACAAAAAGTTTACTGGGAAAACATGCACCTCCTAATTCCTGACGTCCTCACATCCTGTCACTTCTTTCAACTCCAACACCCTCAACCATCCCAACATCAGTTCAAGATCATCCCCCCTAAGCATGCCTTCCACACAGTGAGTATTGATGCTGTTAGACCTCTCCCTTGTTCCAGGTCTGGATGTCAATTTATATTGGTATCAGTAGACCATTTTAGAAAAAATGAGTCAAAGCAAGGGCTACCAAAGACATACCTGATAAGACAACAGAAAATTTCTTGCTGCAAGACATCTTCTATTACCATGTATGTTCTAAAATCTTGATTTCTGACAATAGCACCAATTTCAATGCTCACCTCATCACGTCTATTGTAGAAGCTATGAGCACTCACCAGTCTTTCTCTGCCCTGTATAATCTGTCTACCAATGGAAAAGTAGAACAAGCAAATTATTCCCTGTGTCTATCATGAGGAAGCTCACCCTTTCAGATGCTGCCAATTGGGATATATTCCTCCCTGCTGCCATCTTTGCTTATCAATTAAGCAGACACAGTTTAACTGGACAATCTCCATTTGCCATGATATATGGGCGTGAAGCTAAAACCCCCTCAATCTTGGGGCCACCTTTGATTGAAGTTGATGCTGCTGTCAACCCCAAAACCCACATCAAAGACTTGACCAATTTCATCATTGACATCCAGGCAATGACATACTTGACATCCTATAAGGTCAAGGCTTTAGAAATGACTCCTTCCATTGCATCTTGGGCCCCCTTTAAGAATTCCAAGTGGGTGACCTAGTCCTCTACTACCAAAACTGCACAGGAGGTAGAGCCCACAAATTAGATTCCTTTTGGGTGGACCCTGTGAAGTCACCTTCAAGAAGAGTGTCTAGTATACTATAAAGCTGCTGTTGTCTGATTGTTCCTTTGCCTGCGTCCTTTCCAAGTTTCTTTGCAAATATCAAATCCCTGTGTTCAATCTTGAGGGGAGAGATGTTGGAAATTGCGCCATTAATGCTCTTTCAATATGGCCTTCAAATAGTGATATGTGCAAAGATTTGGTTGGTTTTGCTTTTGACTTCAGAAATTCCTCACCTTCCATAAATGGTTCAATATCAATGTACACCCATTCCAGAATATCATAACTGTCTTTGACTTATCCTGGTATGATTTCAACCCAATGTGACCCCCTCTGCCACTCTGTCTGCCTATTGAGTGATCATTGACCCTTGTCTACTATATAAGTAGAATTACTTCTCCTAATAAAGACAAGTTAATCCACATTTGTGTTGGCTTTTGTATTCTTCAAGCTTTTTTCTTTCCTTTTTTGCCAAAAGAAAACTTTCTTCTAGTATTCCAGGAAATTAATGTATGTGCCCTTAATTTTTACCTGAAGGCTAACCCAGGGCTAGCTTCAAGCCTCAAATCTTTTGTTATAAAAATTTCCTGCTGTGTCCTCCTGGAAGTTGTCCCCAGGAGCCAAACACAACACCTTAGATCACTCACGTGAGGCAGGGTCTGGCTTGAGGACCGGTTTATGTGTGAGTGTTTATACCTGTATTTCTGTAAGCATAACTAGGTCAGTGCTATCATTTTTTGGTGTGGTGTAGCTTCTACTGCCTTAGTTCCTATATGATAATCCCCTTCACATTGATGGTAGTGGTTCTTATAACTGTTTGCCTGACCCACCGGTATGGGGTGCAGCATCAGCTTGGTAATATTGTTGAGTTGTAGGATCTGAGACTGAGGTTGAGGCTCAGTACACACTTTGAGGATCTGGGTTCCATTTACATTAAGAGAGAGCACATGTGTCATTTTAGCTGAATCCTGGGTATCCTGTATTTCTTCTGAGGGAAACCATCTCCATAGTGTCTAACTCCATTAGTGTAGGTTTAGGGCCTTCTTGTCTGGCTTGATTACTGGTTTTGTGTTTACTGGGGCTGGGGCAGATCTGGACATATGTATGGTTTTCTTAGGTTTATGGTTCCATTTGGCTTCTTTCTTCTTCTCACATTTGTCATGGGGTCTATTAGTTGGGGTATCCTGAGAACCAGTATCATTGGGAGGTGGGGAATGTAGGGTCGTATAATGGTTCAGTAGTATCATTAGCCAACCTCTTCCCCATTAGTTTGTAGGCCTGTATGTGCCACTGGGCAAGCATCACTCTTGTTGGCAACAGCGCCCATGTTGACACTTTGCTGACATGGTTACTGTTGACTCAAAACTCAAAATCATATATGTTTTTTGGGTGGGATACACTATCTAGAAAGACGCTATCTAGAAACCCTATGTCAAATTTCTGGCTAAACTGTGCCAGATAACTTAGAAAATTAATAAAACCCCAAAAAATTTCAAAAACAATAGGAAAAACATATGGCTAGACTCCAAATAATCTAAAGATTCCAAATCTGCAATAATGATGTGGGGTCAGCTAGCACTTAATATAGTGTACAAAGCTCCAAAGTCAAATACTCCAAAACTGTGATATTTCTGTATTAATTTTTGATCCTATATTAAATATGTATACCAAAAATAAAGTAAAAATAAAATATTTGAAAGGAAAGAATTTATTGGTGAAGAAAGTGGATCAGGCTTTAGCCCCAAGAGCCTTTATAATGCCTTTGAGAATTGTAAGGGGCATTCTCTGGTGTAATAGGTCAAAGTCTCCTTAGTGACACTTTCAAACTTGACCTGCTAATCTGCATGCTTGGATACAACAGCTTTGCTTTTGATAGACTGGGGGTAAAGCTGGTGCCCATGGCCATTATGTATCCCTGATTCTTGATAATCACAATGAATCTGGGCTTCTTTACCTTAACCATGCGGGGAAATTGACTGTACCAAACTTCAAGTGATGAGGTGGTCTTAGTTACACTGTTGTTAACCTTATTATAGCAGTTCCAGTTAATGATTTCACTACCCTTGCATATATAAAATCATTAACTAAACATTTTAAAGTTGAAACCCAAATATAACAGATTCTTTTATGATAAGGAATAAAACCAGTATATTAAAAGTGGTTTTTTAGTGGCTGTATTACAGGGGGATTGTACTATCAAATTGGCATTAATTTGAGTTCATTTTTTATATTTAGTCATAAATTAATTTCAAACTTTATTCCCAGTTAATAAGAGAAAGGCTTGGATTTATCACATAAAAGTATAATTTATTATTTGATTCCTGATGCCGTCTTTCTAGATCCTGTATTTCTAGATGGCATATTTTAGGGTATTTATTAAGTGTTTTTATACTCAAAAAATCTTATTTAGATAACACTCTTTTTTATTTTAATTTGTGATAGTGTTTTCTAGATGCTGTATTAGAAACTAATATGTAAAAAATAACTAATAATATTTTTTTATTTTTTTAATTTTGCTGATGAAAATCCCAACATCATCTAGAAAGGTTTATAGATGGCGTTTTCTAGATGGTGTATTGCACTATTTTTTGCTAGTTGTGCTAGATTAGTTCCCTTTTTTTAAAGTGTTCAGGGGTGCAAACCCAGAAAACACAACAAAATTGTGGCTATTTTGACACAATTTAATTATAAGCTTAAAAAAAATCTTGATTTGACCAGATTTCCTTTTAAGTTTACTAATTAAAATTAGTTTAATTTTTTTGTTTTCACAACTTAAAAGTGTCAATGTCAACACTTTTTAATCCAATCTTATTTTTAATAACAAAACTGAAACATCTACAATAAAAAATTAAGTGTGCATTTAAAAATATTTTTTATTACATTAATATATATAAAAAGTTATTGCACATACAGCTGATTGTTGAAATGCTCATCTTATAAATATATCTGTGGCACTTATTCCAGCTTTAATATATTAAGTGAATTGGTGACTAATGGTGATCCAATAATTTAAGTGAGAGTTACTATGTAAGTTACTATAGAATTTATTATTGAAAATAAAGTCAACACTTGGAAATGCTGTCTATTTGTTTGTGATTATCTGCCAGGTAGATTTAAGCAAATTAGAGTGGCACAATTAAGCTTAAATTAATATGCCACCTCCTATTAAGAATGTTGTAAGTGAAGTTGTCAACACTTTACCTTTTTCATATCTGTTAACAACTTCTTAACAACTTAATAAAAGCGCAATGGTAAAATATCATATTCCTACCCCCAAAACATCATTTTTAATAAAAAAATAAAGAATTTTGATAATTTTTCTAACTTATTTGATATATTTTCAATTTTATTATATGAACTAAAACATACAGAAATTGTTTAACATTTGCTAGCCCGCTTAAATTTAAAAAACTGTACTATGATTTTTTATAAAATTTTCAAGAAAATACTGACAGTGTTAATTTTGTCAATATTAATGTCTACAATTTTTATAATTGACAGTGAGAATTCAGCTTTTTTTACTAATTTTCAATCATAATGTCAAGGCTTTTCATTTCTCACATATGAAACTTTATGTTTTACATAATAAAATCATCTGAATCTTTGATATGTTGTATTATTTCATTTTTCTTTCATTTTTTAATTTTTATAATAAAATCTATATATAAATATAGTACTTTTACATAAGTCTCTTAAATTTTAACTTGTTATTTAAAAATATAATAAAATAAAACATATACAAATATTTTTGAGCTTTTAAATGCCAATAAAAACCATATAAGAATTAATTTTTATTTATTATGTTTTATAGTTGTTTTGTTCTGTTTTTTAAATACATTGCTTTATTTTAAACCCCTTTACTTTTTATTTTAGGACAAGAACACCTCAAAGCAACAAAAGGGTACCAAGCTTTCCTCCAAGGCCCCCAAGACTCCAAAGAAAAAGCCTGTCTCATCAAAGAAGGCCACTCCTAAGCCCTCCCCAAAGACCTCCCCTGAGCCCTCTCCCAAGAAGATCCCCACTCACTGAGGGAGAGGAAAAAGATGGTTTACTTACTGATCACAGTTTCTATAACTCTGTTTCAGACAAGGAGCCTACCAAGAAGCGGCATCAGGCCAAGAAGTCCCCTCCAAAGGATTTGTCTCCTACACATGAGGAGCACTAAGACAAGCCTCCTTCTGCTTCCCCCCACCAAACTCACCTCCTTCCAGTTCATCATGAAATTATTCAAAGCCCTGCCCTGGTTACTTCCCTTGCTTCTGCCATGCTCCTGCTGGCCCCTGGGACCCTCTTGTGGCCCACAATATCTGCAATGTTGATGGGAAGTTCAAGGTTCCTTTCAACTTGCCAAATTACTTTCCCATAACTAGTGTAAAGGGTGTGCTGGACATGGTAGCAAATGATTACATTTTTAGATGTAATAATGCCAACCGGGGCTTCAAGAGCCACCACTATACCTGTGAGGACCACTCCTGCCCAGTGCGCCTCAACACTGAGCACTTGGACTTAGTCCAAAAAATTAAGGGTGAGCACACTTGTATAATGCCCAATACAATCATTGCCCATATCCTGAAATGGTAATTTGTGCAGATCATGCCTACTTCCATGAACCTTTCCCCCACCCAGCTGGCTGTGCTTTCCTGTAAGCACCTCTCCCCCACTAATTTGAAGAGGGTGCCAACTCACAGCCAGTTCAAGAAGTTTATTAGTGATAGGCACCAAGCTACCAATCCCCTGGCCAAGAGTGCCACCACAATCAAAGACCTGATCCTCACAGATTCACTCAAGAAAACCGAGGATGGTGAGATTTTCCTACTCCATGACAATGGGCAGGAAATGGGGGCTAGGATCATTGCCTACGCCACAACAAAAAATCAGGAGCAGCTAAACACTGCTATCACCTGGCTGTGTGACGGCAAATTTTCAACCTTTACCACCCTTTTCAAGCATCTTTGGGTACTGGATGGCCAATTCAACACTCAGGTCATCCCCCTTGTGTTCTTCCTCCTGCCTGGTGCTAAGACTGAAGTCTACGCCAGAGCCTTCAAAATTTTTCAGGATGCTTTGAGTCCCTTCCTGCCAACAAGCTCCCCCTCTCACCCACACCAAAAGAGCCAATCCCTCCTCTTCTGAGAAGGATGAGTCTGCCCATGCAGCTAATCAGCTAGCTTATGCATTCTCACTTGGGCTAAATGTGATTATCATGGACTTTGAGCTTGCTTAGCTCTGAGGTTTTGAGGCCACCTTTAATGGGGAAGTACAGAGCTGCTACTTCCATTTTAGGCAGGCCCTCATCAAGCATTTTAAGAGCAATAAGAAGCTCGATGAGAAGTATTTAAGCAATGGTAAAGGAAAGTTTTGCTTTGCCTTAATCCAGTTTGCTTCCTTGGCTTTTGTGTGACCAGAGCCTACTGGTATTGACTTTGAGGCCCTCCTGGAGGATGCTTATATAAAGAAGCACTCCACCATTTTCAAGGGCTACCCTGATTACTTTGAGCACCAATGGGTAGGAAAGAAGGTGAATGCCAGGAGAGGGAAGGTGGGGCTACTCCCCCTTGGAACTGCCACAGCGCCTGCCTCAAGTGGGAGACAAAGACAACATCAAGCCTGGAAGTGTGGCATAAACATCTGAAGGCAAAGTTTAGGGCAAACCCCAGGTTCAATAAGTTCTTCCTGAAGATGCAGGAGTAGCAGGCCAGGAATGTCTATAAGTTCTACAACATGGCCAACTGGCTGGCCCAAGAAGAAGAGCAAGGACTATTAGTATCAGGAAAATGTTCAGAAGGTGATTAAGAAAAGTTAAATGTGGCTGAAATTAATAAATACCTTGAAGATGTAGCAACTGCTCTTGCTGGTGGCTTCAATTAGCCCAGTAAACTTTGCTTTGCCTGGATCCTTTTTACTTTTGACATTTATAATTAATTTTCTTGGATAGTACTAATCTTTTTAGGTATAAATGGTAAGTTTCAGATACATTTTTAATGTGGTTTTACAAGAAATATCTTATATTTTGTTAATTTATCTTTAAGGTATGGGATATTTTCAGTTGTGCTTATATAAATTATAATAAATTAAAAGAATAATTTACTTAGATTTTGTAGTTATTATGTTATAATAAAAATCTTTATTTTTGTCTCATTGTAATATTAATTTTCATGAGAATAAAAAATATTTTTATAATAAAGATTGTAATTTACATAGTAAACTTAAAAATAATTTACTATATATCCTTATTCTTATTACTTATAGTAATTTTTTTATTGCATTTTCAAACTCTCTGGGGCCATTTTTGTATAATAAAGTATTTTAAAATAAAACTTTTATATTAAAAATGTTCAGGGTAAAGTGTGTTATACTTAAAAAAGTGTTGACATTCAAGAGACAACATTATTAAAAACCGGGCTGTGACTTTACTATAGTGTCAACATAGCCACTGTTGATATTATAAGTGGTTACATGGGCGCTATTGCCCTCTTTTCATGATTTAGACTGTCAGTAGTTAGTTTACTAATTTTACTTCTATCACTACTGTAAATTTAGAACCTAAGCATAAAAATGCAGGATTGTCAAATCCTTGGTCCAAATTTTGAATCACTTTTGCAGGGTGGACTTTTTTAAAATAAATTAATTTTTTTGTGTATTTATTTGAATTTTTAAAAATGCAGGAACTCATGGACACTTTCTAAAGTTCAAGTTGAACTGCATATTTCCAATGGACAAAATGAATTAACTGGAATCAGATTAGAAGCATTCAAATCTATCAACCATTTTCATTAAGTTTTCTATGTTTTTTGAAATTGTGGGGTTGTCAAAACTGTCAGGATTGACAATTCTTATTATCTGGAAACCCAGGCCTGAGAGCAGAACTTAAAACCCAACTCTGGATCCTTTTGGGCCGCCAGGCCTGTGGACCTCAGGACTGCCTGCCTGCATTTGTCTGTAATCAACCCCCTGCAAGCTGATACTGAAAATGTTGGCCCATGCAGTGAAACAGGCTAAGCCAAGGAAGTCATTGCACTAAATGGAAAGCTAATCACAGCACCTAATGGAGGTACAGAAGCAGCAACAATTAGCTTCATAAATTTGAAGCCTACACCAGTGAACAATCAAGAGCCATCCCAGGAAAGAGGCACGGGCCTGCAGCCCAACCCCATGACCACAACTCTAAAGCAAGATAATCAGGTAGCCAAATTGAGATTCTTGAACAATGAAAGAACTCCTGGGCCAACTGCCATTTTTCTGACTTTGGACCCAAGCACCCAGTTCCCCCAGGCCTGTCTTTCCCAATGCCCTGATGAACCCCCCATGGAAAATATTAAGTTTGGAGGTGGGGTGTTATTTACCAAAGGACCCTATGCTCCAAACTTATTGCCATTTTTGAATAAAGGTTATGTTAATTTGGCTTATACAGCTACTGCCTTATTTTGTATTTGCTATCTACTAATTCAGTTCAAGATCCTCTGGCCCTCCTGCCTCACCACCTGCTGTTTTCTGACCTCCTGGTGTAACCTTTAGGCCTGTTCACTTCACTGATTACCCCCTGAAGCCCAAATACAAGGACTATACCCCAGAAAAGATACTCAAACTTGATCCTTTGGCCCACATATAATCTGCTGTTAGATACAATTTTCAAGGCCCATGGATATTCTCAACATCAAAATTGTTTAGAGGAAAATTCAACTACTTTCCCGTATACAATATCCATATGTAACCGCCTGTGACACCCAAACCTATGCCAACTTCCTTGCCTGACCTCCCAGCTGACCATACTGGCAAGCTTTTCAGAATTGTGTGCATCATCTTCATAGGGGAGATTGACACTATCATATCATCTTCCAGCCTGTGGTCTTAGGTGAGGAAGTCTTTTTCCTACCTTTTTAAGTCAGCTCCTCTCTTGTGGTGAGCCCTGCCCGCTAAAACACTGACCCAAGTTACCCCTGAAAACGGCGGGCTGGCTACCCAAGACTGGATCTCTGACAAAATCCATCAAAAAAATTTAAATCACTTTTGAATGCCACTAGCTAACTCAAATGTTGTTTTTCAGGAATTGGAATCCAAATTTAATGTACAGTAAGAAACTAGGAAAAATCAACCCAAATCAAGAAGCTCCACTCTGGATAAAATCAAATGAAAAATTCAATCTCAACTATGTTTAGACATAAAAAATGATTAAAATTTAAAATTGTCCAAACCTGGAAAGTATACACTAGTATACACTTTAAGTCACAGATATAGAAATTCTGTTACTATTTAAGGCTAAATCAAGAGAAAATAACTACTCACAACTAAACCAAAAATCCAAATAAATGCATATTTAATCTAAAATATATTTTTAATTTTAATTTTATGAACCAAAAATTGCATTCCCAACCAGCTCCTGCACTAGTCTGCGGGGCAGCCCTGCCATGAGGGCGTCCCAGAGGGTCCAAGAATAGATCCAGAACCCAACTTGAGGCAAGTAATGCCAACACAAGGCCTCCCTAGGCGTCAGCGCCAGTCAACCACCTCCTGCATCTAAGCCAGATCACACAGCCTGAATCCAAGACAGAAGCCGCTTTCAAGGCCTGCCACCAAAGTCTCCTACACCAGGGTCACCGGTAACAATGAGGTTACTTACACCTCCACTGTGTACCCAGTTGTCACCTGGCCCCACACTCTTGATCCAAGAGTTGCCACTTCCTGCCCCAGCGTTTTTGATACCTCCTATGAGCTATTGGCCACAACTGAGGAACCATCTACTCCTATTGTGTATTCAACCATTGACGGTGCCACTGCAAGCAAGCATGATCCCAGCTTCTACACAAAGGTCCCCATCCCCTGTGCTGAGCCTACTAGCCAGGATGCCACAGTACCTGCCAAGGGCCAGTTTTGGTTGACAGATAGTGAGTGTGAAGCTCTTCTAGCTACTTAAAACAGGGGAATGCCAGTTTGGGATATTGTGTACCAATTTTGTGTCACAGCCAGGTATGTTGGCAATCTCAACACCAAATACGGCAACACTGGTTGAATTGTAAAATCCAACAAGGCTAAAAGACAGCCCAAACTACTCCAGCCCACCCATCTCAAGGCAATCAGGCAGTGGGAGACCAAGGATTGCCACCTGGATACGCTTGCTATCCAATCAATGCTTGCCACAGAGTTTGGGCTTTTTGTCTCTAAAACCCTTGTTTACCAAGCAATGGTTGATTTGGGCTTCTCATGGAAGGTACTTGGAGTTTCTCTGTACAACAGAAACAGTGAGAAGACCATTGAGGATTGACACATTTATGCTGAGACTTATCTGTCCCTAAAAAAGAATGGGAATGTCTAGTTTTTCTACATAGATGAATCATAATTTTTTTCTTGCTCAGGTCTAGGCATGGGTGGGTCAAGAAGAGGTCCAAGGACAGTGTAGCCCATCCTGAAGCTGTCTGTTCCAAGACTTATTTGATGGTAGAAATTCTGGGTCCTCACAGGTTAGACCAATACCAAATGATTAAAGGCTCCCATAATAGCAGGACTTTCCTCAATTTTCTCTGAGCTGTAAAGAAATACCTCTGGATTAATTACAGCGGTACATCCAACATTGATGTGTTGGATAATGTCAGGCTCCACAAGGTGGATCTGGTTGTTTCTGAGTTCCTGCCAATAAAGAAAAATAGCCATTTGGCTAGCCACTGCCTGGCTGACTGCCCAATGAGACTCCTCTTACTTTCTCCCTATTCTCTATTTCTGAATCCTATCAAGAAGGTGTTTGGTTGGATCAAGAATAAGGTGAAGAAAAGCCCCCCTCAGGACACCAAGGATCTCTTCAACATGTTCAATATCAGCCAATTTGCAATGCCACCTGGTGTGGTGGCAGCTTTTTACAAGCACTCAGAATCCTTCCTTCCAAAAGCCCTCAACTCTGAGCCAATCAGATAAATGGACGCTCCAGATTTATTTGTTCTTTTATTTATTGTATTTTTATTAGGACAAAAAATTATTATTCACATATAATGACTTGACGTTGAATTGTGTCAGAAAATCTGCAGACCAGGGTATTTTATCATCTACCAGATGATATCCTAAGTCTTCTAACATTAAAAAAGTACAGAGATCTGTGACTTTGGCATTACCTCTGGCCTGGAATACTTGTTGTCTGCAGAAGTAGCAAGTCTGACTAGGCACAAAGCCCAAAAGATTTGAGATAGTTCTTCCTACTTCTGGATACAGTTCATATGGGTTCTCTCTATATTTTACTTTAGGAATTAATACTGTATGACAACAATATCATCTTTTGCTTTACTAATAAAGCCTAAGAGAGGATCACATTAAGGAAATAGGACTTAGATCAATCATCAAGTCAATACAGAATCATCAGTCTATTATTCTAATGGAGTGGCTTTAAGGCAGCCCACCTGCCTGCATTTTATCCGAGTTAGCTCATAACGCTAGGAAGAGACTGAAGTAGCATTAGGTCAATACGTAAGGAGGCCTGGCTTTTTCTGGATGAATTTTGTGGAAGCTTGCTTGATGTTGTGAAGCTGACATTCACTGTGTTTCAATTTTGCCTTTGATGGGTTATTTTGAGGACAAATATCTCTCTTTTGCTTTCTCCTCTCAAATGTGTCTATATCCAAACTGAGAAATACAATTGTTTGGTTTCTTGACTCTGCGCATCTCACTTACCCCACTCATGCTTGTGGTGAGTGATCCTAACGTCCATGTACTCTTTTGTGGTAAAAATACACAGTATATATTCATTTTCTTATTCACAAATAAAAATTAAGTTCTATTCACATTTTTGTCTTTGTGTCTTCCAGTACTTTGGCGCCTCTCTCTAGCCACAACTAGTAGAGATTACTCATCCAGGGCTACAAGGTAATAACATAGCCTTCCCTGCCATCTAACCAAGACTTAGTACAAATCCAATCCTAAGGTTAGTATTCCCTGTTATGTGTCTGTGCTGCACCTCATAATACAACAAAAATGGTGCTCACTACAGGGGCTGTAAGCTCCTTGGTTATCCCTTTCCCATCCATATTTTCAGGTCCTTTGCCTCCACCTATAAAAGAGCCAACTTCACCTGAAATTACCAGCCCTACTATTGAAAAATAAATTGCAGAGCCGCCTATTGTCCCTACTTTATTGAACCTATGGAATAGTCCCTGCCTAGTTTCTTACCCCATGGGTACCCTTGACTTAGAACAAGTCATGGCAGTAGCCCTTGGGATAGCCTGTGAAGGAGCCATCCCTTGCCTTCAGCTGCAGTTCAGTTGGGCTAAACACTATAAATTAATTGTGGCTCCTCAAATTCCACAGCATCTCAACTCATCAGCTGGCTCCACTGAGCACCTACTATCATCCTTTGTGCAGCCTGCTTTAGCCCACCATCAAATGGTGTTGGGGCTCCACATTCAAGAAATTTTGTCTCTAAAAGCAGCCATCACCCATCACAGGGATTAGTTTGCTGCCTATCAACAATGAATCCACTCCCTGGTTTCCTTGGTAACTGACAATCAGCGCAACTCTGTCACCTTCCAGACCTGTTTGGTTGATTCCATTGAACAAATGCGGCAACCCATCCCTGAATATTTCAGAAAGTGTCTATATGAGTTCCACTAGTTGGAGCAGCCCTGGCGCGCCCAAGTTGATTCCACCCTGAATAACTATCTCACAGACTTCAAACAATTTGTACAGCAGCTCAATTCATTCAGCACTTATTGCTTTGAGCAACTGCAGCAGGTAGCAGACCTTTCTGCTAAAGGCCTCAATGAGCTCAGTGCGGAATTTGATCAAGAAAGAGCTGTCACTCACACTGCTATTGCCAAGCTCAAGAATCAAGTGAATGAATTATCTGTGTCCAAGCCAGATGCTCCGCCTTCTCCCCACCTGATTATTTAGTGAATAGAGAGCAGAGACTATGGGATGCCATTTGAGAGCTACATGTGTCTACCCTCAGTCAAGGACGTCCTCCTGAAGCTCCTCAGTCTGATCCACAGGTGCTTTCTTTGACCACTCAAGTTGCTGAGCTACAGCAGGAAGTTACTGCCCTATGCAAAATGGTGGCAACTGCTGCTCATCCAGTTGGAGTCATTGATGAAGATGGCTACTGCCTTGGCTTGTCAGGAGCCCCTCAAATCTAATGTTCTAGAGAGTTGAATGCCCTAGCTAATGAGATGGATCATTTGAAACAGGACCATGCTGAGCTAGACAGAGACGTACAAGAGATAAGTGAATTGATTGACTCAGTAAACAACAGGGTTTCCCCTTGCCTCTCAGTGGGACCATCCATTACTTCTCAACTGGATGATCTCTTCACAGTAGTAACATCACAATGCCAACGCCTAGATGTTACTGAGCAACAGACCACTCTAGCTAATGATATGGGTGCCAGTGCTGCTGAGACCCTGACTACCCTTGAAGAAAGTGTTTGACAGCTGTAGGCTAGACAGCCCCCCAAATCTGAAGCAGAATACTCCCCACGCATAAATTTACTTGAAAGCAACAATGGTGGACCAACTCCTGAAGCACATTTCAAGCCTATCTTTAAGCAATTATTTGATCCTAAAACCTCAACTATTGCAGCTTTCCTAACTATATATGAAACTGCCATGAGACAAGCATCAGATGAGGTTAAGAAGTAACATGTTTTGACCTGTCTATACCCTACCTGCCAAGAGGTAGTGGTGCCTGAGCTTCCCACTATTAAGACTTAGGAAGATATGAAACAACTCCTGATTGACAAATTTGGGTGTGGCCTTAGCTTGGAAGTGAAGAACACCTTCATGCACGTTGCTTTCAAACCTAAGGAGACCCTAGCTGAATTTGCAGACAGATTTTACATGAAGGGCCAACAACTGATAACAAGCAGACAGTTGACAGCTCATAAAGCTTTATTTGGCTTGGCTCAAGCCTTCAAGGTTAACCAATTTTTGTGCCTCTATTTCAAAGCCCATAAGGCTATGATTTCCTCCATGAAAAGCATAAAGACGTTGTTGCAGGGTATGCACCTTATCCACTCTGGAGCAATTGTTTGGGAGAATTGTGCCGTCTCTAACTCTGGTTCATCTTCATGTGGCCCGTGTATCCTTATCATGAACTTGCATAATCCCCCTCAACACCAGGGTTGTCTTAACTGTGGACAGATAGGTCACTATTCCCAAGTCTGCACAAATCCTTGAGTTGAAGGAGCTGATCCCAAAGAACAGACAGGAAGAGAACAGTCAACCTAGAGGCAGAGATGAACTTGGTTGACAATTCTTCCCAGTCTCCTTCCATTCCCCCTTTATAGCCAACTCTGAGCCTGCTGACACTGAGAACCCTCACATTCTACTGCTGTTCCACAATATCTCTGACAACTCTGACATGGACAATTCAGATGTTGAGGACCCTGAAGCTTATAGGTATTCAGTCATTGCTGTCCCTGAAACCATTGCAGTCTCTTATAAATAAGCTCTGAGAAAGCTACAACAACTATCAAGCCTTTTTTTGAAGCCAAAGAGGTTATATCTCATCCATACCTCACTCAAGCTAAGAGGTCTCCCGTGCTTGTAGAGTCATCCAAAGAAGCCACTGAAGTTGCTAACACTGTATTCAAGAATGTGTCAGTTTCTCTTCCTCTCCAAACCGTCTAAAGGAGTTTCTGGGATTAAGATGCATGATTGAGAAAATAACAAATGACTAGAAGAGGCTCAAGACATTCTGGCTGTCCTTCCAACCTTTGGTTGTACTACCACTTGTGTGGAAATATCCATCCAGCTGGTGAAAATCAAGGCAGTCTTAGATTCTGGCTCTTCTTTTAATGTTGTCTCCTCAAAGCTTGTCAAGAAGCCCAAGCTTTCCCCCAACCTTAATTATCACTAATTGTATGGTACAGCTGGGCTATCCATGACTTGCGCCAAAGGAGCATATTCTGCTAATTCATATGTTTTGGCAAGCTTCTCTTAGCTGCGCCTGTAGTTGTCTTAGAGAATGAGAGCTATGATCTCTTAGTTGGTACCCAGTTCCTTAGGGAATTTAATGGGATCATCAACTTGAAAGATGGTTACCTCTCTATTCTGGGTTACAAAGTCTCTCTGATCTTTAAAGAGCTAGTTAAAGTCCTTGGGAAGCACCTCGAGACATGTGCTTTAGAATACCCCACTGGTGTTTTCATTCTAAAATACCATACCTACTCCTCCAAAATAAAGTGTCTGCCTATGGATTGCTCTGCGTCTGAGGGGATCCCTCTCTTGGCCACATCCGCAGTAACCCTCCCCCCTGGCTCTCAAGCCATCTTGGACTCACAAATCTTGTATGAGCTACCTGAGCGTACATTCCTGTAGTTTTACCACCCTTCCTTGCTAGGTTGCAATGAACCTTACCTCTGTCCTGGAATCCTAGATGTCTCTTATAAAGACCCTGTTCAATTGCTAGTAGCCAACCTAACTTCTCTCCCCATAAATGTATCTATAGGGTAGGTTGTTGGTTATGGCAAATTACTGAATGCTCCTGATGGCTTGTTATTTAATTGTTTTGGTATGTTCCAGGATTTTAACCTACCTGAAGATGAGCCAAAGTCCTATCTTTGTTTACTGTGCAAGACTTCCCGCAACTATCCCCTGTTCACTAGAAGGAGGTGCTTGATTTGCTAGATCAATTTTCAGACATCTTTGCCAAAGACAGCACTGTTTATGGCCTATCTAAAGGTGTTATCCATAAGATTGATACTGGGGATGCTCCCCTCTTCTGCAGTAAGCCATATTGCTGCAGTCATGTAGAGGACTCTCAGGTGTCTAAAGAGCTCAAACAACTATTAGACGCTGGGCTACTGGCCCTTTCCCAAAGTCCTTGGGCTTCACTTTTACTCATCCTAAAGAAGAAGGATAGGGGTCATTGTTTTGTGATGGATTATTGATAATTGAACTCTTTAACCAAGAAGGACTTTTACTCCTTGCCGCGTATCAATGATGCTCTATGCCATCTTGGAGGCTCTAAGTTCTTCTCTGCTATGTATCTGGCATCAGGATACTGGAAAGTTTACCTTTTGCCTGAGGACCATCAAAAGGTTGTGCTCATTACATCTGAAGGGCTGTTTGAGCCTACCTGCATGCTGCAGGGACTCTACAATGCCCCGGCTACCTTACAACAAGCCATGTGCTCCATCCTCTGTGACTTAACACTGACATGTGTCCTAGTATACTTAGATAATATTACAGGTTTCAGCGCTATCTTTACCAATCACCTGGCTCATCTCAAAGAAGTGTTCATAAAGATTTGAGAGGCTGGCCTTGAGCTAAAACCATCTAAGTGTGCTTTCTTCAAAGTGTGTCTTGAATTCTTGGGCCATGAAGTAGCCCAGACAGGGATTCACCCAATGACTGAGAAGGTTGAAGCCATCAACAAAATGCTTCTGCCCACCAACCTACAAGAGGTACAAGTCTTTCTAGGGATAATGGGCTACTACAGGCAGTTTATCCCCAACTTTGTCAATACTAGTGAACCTCTAGTCCATATGTTGTGTAATGTCCCTTTTGAATGGACCGCTATCCAGCAGCAAGCCTTTGAACCCTTAAACAGAAACTCAAAGAGGCCCCCGTCCTGGTAAATCCTGACTATGATAAGGAATTCATCCTGTATACTGATGCTAGCAACCTTGCTATTGGGGCTATCCTGGCCCAACTAGATGACAAAAGGTGTGGACCATCCTGTGGCTTATACTTCCAGTGTCTTAAACACGCATGAGAAGAACTACAGCGTTACAGAGAAAGAATGTCTTGCTGTGTTGCATGAAGTCAAAAAGTTCTGCCACTATGTGTATGGTACCTATTTCACTGCTGTCACCAAACACACTTTTCTTAAGTGGTTACAACAGCTTAAGAAGCAAGAAGGATGGCTAGCTAGATGGGCCCTCTACCTGCAAGGTTATGACTTCACTTTGCTCCATTGCCCCAGGATTCAACATCAGAACACTAATGGCTTATCCAGAATACCAATCCTTGCTATGCATTGTTCTGAGGCTGATCAACTGTATGAACTAATTGGATATCTTCCATATGGGAAAGAAAATGGAAGAAGTTTGATTAGCTTTGTCCAAACTATCTGAAGATATGCTCATTTGCAATAATCATCTCCTCAAGAAAGTATGAGAATATTACCTGCCTTATGTACAACCTAGTCTTTACCTTTTGCTGGTGCTATAAGCTCATAAAGAGACCGTGCATGAGGGCATTGTCAAGTCTTTTGACTGGCTTCAGATGAATTACTTCTGGAAAAACCTTTGCTTGCTGATTCCAGACGTCATAACTAGTTGCCATAACTGCCAGCTCCAAAGACCACAAGCTGCCTTCCATAAGTTCAAATTAGTTCCCCCTCAAAACAACTTTCACACTCTCAGCATTAACGCTGTAGGTCCTCTCCCCTGCTCCTGCTCTGGTTGTTGCTTTATCCTAATTTCTGTTGATCAATTCAGCAACTGGGTAGAAGCTCGCGCTACTAAGGACATTACTTCCAAGACACCTGCCGCCTTTCTTTTTCAAGATGTATTTTACCGCCATGGCTGCCCTCAAGTGTTGTTGTCTGAAAATAGGACTAACTTCAACACCAAGTTGATGAACTCTGTTGTTGAGGCCTTGGAGTATCGCCAGTCCTTCTTTGCCCCCTACAACCCTTCTACCAATGGGGCAGTTGAGCGTTCAAATTCAACACTGATTTCTACCATGAGAAAACTCACTTACTCTGACGCTGCAAACTGGGATCTATAATTACCTGGTGATCTCTTTGCTTATTGCCTTAGCAAACATTGTGTCACCAGGATTCCCCCTTTTTTAAGCTGTATGGGTGTGAGGCTACCACTCTATTGCTCTTGGGGCCCCCCTACTCTCCTCTGATAAGGCCATGAATCCTGATAACCATATCAAAAACCTAGTCAACCACATAATTGATAAACATGCCACTGCTTATACCTCTGAATATAAGACCAAGATGCTTGTGCTCTCCTCCAATAATTCTGGATGCTCCTCCTTGCCTGAGTTCCACATTGGAGACCATGTTCTTTACTACCAGCATAGAGTGGGAGGACACACTAACAAACTAGATATGTTGTGGGTTAGCCCTCTAGAAGTGGCCTTCAAGTGAGGGTCCAAGTATATTGTAAAAACTCCTCTCTAGTGGTTGTCTGTTTGCCTAAGTACATGTCAAGTTCCTCCGCAAGTATCACCCCCCTAAGACCAATCTAGAGGGGGGCAATATTGTGAATGCTGCCATTCACCATGTTTCAATTTTGCCTTTGTTGGGTTATTTTGAGGACAAATCCCTCTCTTTTGCTTTTCCTCTCAAAATGAGTCTATATCCAAACTGGGAAATAAAATTGTCTGGTTTCCTGGCTCTGAGCAACTCACTTGCTCCACTCATGCTTGTGGCAAGTGATCCTACTGTCCTGGTATTGTTTTGTGGTATTGTAAACAACTATATGTTCCTTTTCTTATTCACAAATAAAAATTAAGTTCTTTTCACATTTTTGTCTTTGAGTCTTCCAGTACTTTGGCGCCTCTCTCTAGCCACAACTAGTAGAGGTTACTCATACAGGGCCACAAGGTAATTGCATAGTCTTCCCTGCCATCTAACTAAGACTTAGTACAAATCTAATTCTAAGGTTAGGATTCCCCGTTGTGTGTCTGTGCTGCGCCTCAGAACACGGCACTTGACAACTTCCTCAGCTTACTGTGTTTGTTCTAGACATGCTGCACAACTGGATCTCTTTTCAGCTGCCTGCCTGGGCCATTATCCAGGGCTAGATAGTCAGCAGTTGGCTACTAGTTCACGAGATGATTGTTACACAAATCAGAGCTACTCTAATACAATATGCTCAGGGCCTTTTATCTTAGAGTGTTTAGCTGGTGGCCCAGCCCATGTTGGACTCTAAGTAGACATAATGCAGATGACAGTTCTTATGATGGCCTTCTTATTCTAAGATATAATTTAAGTTTATAATTGTAATTATTATGAGAAGCATATTTGAGGTGATTGTTGAGGTGGACTAATTAATGAGCAGTAATTGCATGTTCCATTAATTAATTGCAGTGCATGAATTTGTTAATGCCAGGATATAATTTGCTCATTGATTCCACAACCCTGCAGCCCACATTATTTTTTTGAAACCTTTCCTAATAGCACTTAACTGCTCTCCCGCGTTATTTGTTGAAACCCTTATTAAGAGTAATTAACTGCTGGCCTGAATTTTTTTGTTGAATCTGTTAATTAGTCAATATCCAGAAATCCTGACAAATTGTATTATAGACATATAAGAATGCATACAAAAGGTTAGTAAAATTAATTATACTAGATACAAAGATACATATTTTTATTTTAATACACCAAATATTGTATTGACTGTAGAGCTAACAAATAAATAGATTTAAAAAGATAGAAATATAATAATTTTTTTAAAAGATTATGAACCCTTTTTGGTACTTTGGCTTTTTTTAAGCCACAGATTGGACCTTTCAAGTCATCATCTGACCTTATTGATTTAGTGCCACTACAGCCACACAACACAAAAGCCATAATTTTCATGTATCTCTTACTATTTAGTACATATGACGCTGGTTAAGCATATTGAATATATTTATCAAATTATATTACAAGGGAAAGGTAATTTGAGCTCTAAACAATCACTTGTTTAGAACGGTAGGACACACCATTTTGAAAACACCATCTCAAAAAACGCCATCTCAAATTTAATTCGAGATGGCGTTTTTTGCGTTAGTGATTTTTAATCACAAAAAAATAAAATAAACAATAAAATAGTTAAAATTTACATATCCCTTATAATGCAGCATCTCAAATTTATGCCATACTGATTCTGTCACTTTAAGTAATATTAATTAAATCTTATTTTGCTAACTTTATTTACATATGAAAATCACTTAGTGTGGGGCACTTTTATGCCATCTCAACTTTATGTCATTTCAAATTACGCCATTTATCTAGAACTAAAATAGGCTTATACCCAGACTAAAATAAAGCCTTTAGTATAGTGCCAGAAGATGTTCCTATAGTATTAATCTAAGACACTTATAATAAGAACAACCTAAATAGACGCCACTATGATAGTCCTTCTAGTGATGTCATTGCTGGGTAAAAAAAACCAGTTTTGTTATATGTAATTTATAACTTTTTTATACATGGATACAATGATAAGGGTTCTCTTAATAAATTATTTTAATAGTGATTTTAATATGGAAGGGGGTGATTACACTATTTTGATTTACGTCACTTCAAATTCCACTGAGTTTCATATCATCCAATTGATTCAAAAGCACAATGGATAGGGAAAAATAAGGGGAAATTACCTATGACACAAGGCTACACTATATTGATTTCTCCACCGCAATTCTTGCTTTCCACTTTTCAAAAGTATAGTTTCACAACTAAAACCAATTAAGCAAAAAATGTAAGAAAACATATGAAACTTTGCAAATATATGTTTTTTGATCTCCTCTAAACAACTGGGTACTTTTTAACCCCAGTTGTATAAGCTAGTTTTTGAGAAATTTAAGTTTTACTCTTTGCCCAGTTGAGGTAGCTCCACCGTAGATTTTTTATAAAATAAAAAATGGTCAAAAACATTATGTTTTTGAGCTACAGCATCTCAATTACGTCACTTTGAAAACGCCATTTTGATAGCAAGTTTTTAGTCAATACTCAAAGTTTTGCATACTTGAGTTACTAATAAAAGAATTTACAAAAAAAAAACATTGAAATTTTTGATAAAATATTTTTTTTGATCTTCTCTACAATTCTATGTAAAAAATTGATATTTTTATATTGAAAACATTCTCATTTTCCCTCTTAAAAAACTCCCCCAAATTGCTCATATTTTGATACTTAATTTACTTTTAGATACCTCCCAAGTTAACTGCCAAAGCTGCGCCCAAGGCCATAAGGCCTCAAAGTCCAAAATCACTCCACCCAAGGCCAAAAAGGCCAAGACAACCCTAAAGAAGCAGCCTCCTAAGGCCAAAGCTCCCCCAAGACCCCAACTCTATCACCTGAACAAGAGGGAAACAGTCCTACCTCTCCCCATTCTCCTTTTGTTTACTCCACTTCTTATCCTCAAGAGAAGTTGTTTAACTTCAATTGCCATTCTGACCCCAATTCAGAGCCTGAGGATGAAGAGGAGCAGGATTCTGAGCTTGATGCTCCTGCAGATGAGCCAATTGAGCTCTGGGATCATAACTTTATCCACAATATATGCAACCAAAAAGGCACCTTTGCTGTGCCAACAACATACCCTATCAGCTATCCAATTATGACAAAGAAAGGGGGTGCCAGTTTTGTCTACAAAGGCTACAGCTTCAGCTGTAATGACAAGAAGAAGCCCATCTGCCAACATCACTTCAAATGTGATAACGTTGGCTGCCCAGCAAGGCTCACAACTTATGGGTTCACCAGATTTAAGGCCCTTACTGTTAACCACTGCTGCGCCAAGACTTTTGACCCTCTATATTAACTTATCTGCTGGGTTTTTTGCCAGGTGATCCCAACCACAAAGGATCAAACTGCAACTGAGGTTGTCAACAATGTGCTCCTCAATTTAAATGATCACCAACTAGCAACTATTGGTGGTGTCTCAAAACTACAGAGATATTTTACTGATCAAAGATATGCTCTGAGCACTGAAGGTGTCAGTGCAAGCTCCATTGACCAATTGATCTTTACCAAGGAGAAAAAACTATCTTTTCATGAGGAGAGATTCCTTCTTCACAATAATGGTCAACATGCCCCAGAGTGTATCATCTGTTTTGCAACAAGCCAGGATCTGCACAATCTCCTCAAGTGCAAGACCTGGCTTGCAGATGACATATTCTCCACCTGCCCAAAGCTCTTTAGCCAGCTTTGGAATATCCATGGGCAGGTTGGAAATCTGGTTCTTCCCCTAGTCTTCTTTTTCCTCCCAAATAAGAAACAGGGAACCTATGTCTGGGCACTCACAATTTAAATGCCAAACTGGATGAAATCCTTCCAACAATTTAAGAGGAGCCCAAGGAGACTAGAGGGCTCAAGAAAAAATCCATCTCCCAAGAAGATGCTCCCACCACAACCAAGAAAAATCCTGAAAGCCTTCCCTACCACAAATATCTGGTAGTGGATTTCAAACAGGCTCAGGCAAATGCCTCTATTTGTGTCTTCAAGAGCTCTCCTCTGGGATGCTACTTTCACTTCCAGCAGGAACTCTGTCGCCGCCTCCAAAAGTTCTCTGAACTTCATGAGCTGGTCCACACTGAAGGCACCAAAGAAGCAAAAGACATTTTTAATTGCTTTGCTGCCCTTGTTCTGGTTAGAAAGGAGGAGACAAATGCCCTTTACAATGCCCTCCTCCGCAATCCCTATATCCAGGCCAACCAGGCAGCCTTTGCGCCCTTTATTGAGTATTTTGAGACTCAATGGGTTGGCATCTTCCAAGGAGCACGCCACATTAGAAAAGGTGGTGACTCAATCACCTGGAACTTTTTCAAGCAGGTCAAAGATGGGTTGATCAAGACCACCTCTTCCCTTGAAGGGTGGCATAGACAGTTTGCCACAAGGGTTAGGGTTCATAAGCCCAAATTCAATAAGATGATGGACCATTTAAAAACCTAGCAGGCCATCTCTGCCTGCCTCTTTAATACTGGTATGAAAACCAAAGGTGATCCCCACAAGCAGACCAAAGCAGTGAAAAATTACACTGAAATAAGCATGGTGGTCCTTGCCTACTATCCCAAGGATAGCAAGCTTGAGCATCTTCAAGCTATCTAAGTTACTCTTTCCACTAATGTTTGAGCCTATTTCCAATAAGTACTACTTTATATTCTCTTTTCTTTCCTTTGATTTTACCATTCTTTGAATTTTTTTGGTATTTAGTACAATTACACTCTTATATCAAAGTATAGTTTGTAGTTAAAATAGATGGAAATAGTTGTTATTGGGATTATTTTAACTTTTGGGCTTTACACAACTATGTTGCTACTAATTGACCCCATTTTTTATTGTAGATTTGGAATTCTTCAGCTTTTTTAAGCCTATAGATGTTTTTTGAATTTTATTTTTTTGGGATTTTTGGGTAATTTTTGGAGTAAAAAATTTAAAATTTTAAAATTGTTTTTTCTTAGTTGAAATGCTGTAAATTAAAATGGCGTGCCCTATCTTTAGAACATAAGTGGAGCAGGCTGCTTGGTGCAAATAAATTCAGTTCTTGTTGTTTAACTATGTAATATATGAACCCTAACTCAACAAGCAACTAAAAACACATTTTTAGATCATATTTTTTATTTCACATGTTTGCTTACTGTAGCTGCTGTCTTATAATATATTTAGATATATTACTATTATAATTTAACTAATAAAATTTAAATATTATAAATTTAAGTATTATAATTATAATATTTAAGTTTTAGTGTTTAAAGTTTAATATTTTAATAAAAAAATAAAAAAAAAAAAAAAGATATAAAGTTAAATTGCAAGGGAAGATAATTTATTAGGGGGATGCAAATTGCTAAGGAATATGATTATTCTGAGGAATAATACCCCAAAATCAAATTTTCTGCCAATGCTGTAAAGTCACTTACCCCTTAGACTCTGGATAGGGCCTTCTTCCCTTGGCGCACCAAGAAATCTTCTTGAATTCCAGTTAAACCCCTTAATTCTCTTAGGTATTTAGCCCACACAATTAACAAGCTGTTTGTCATGGCGTACGCTTCTCAGGTGGCAGCCACAAATAATCAGATTTAAATTCCCAAATGAGAGGAATCCCTAATAAATTTAGATTATTTGTTGGCTTGGGCTTGCCCACATTTAAAACAAATCCAGAGTAATCAATTAGGTTGCGCTCCTGTCAAATCAATAAATCCCAATCCAACTGGATTAGATGCTGCATTGAAGCACTCCAATGATGTCACCCAATCCAAGCTGGAGTCAGAAATTATTGGTAAATCATCCAACCTTCTGAAACTCCTCTTCAAAAATTTTACTCTGACCAATAAGATCCCCAACTGGGGTCAGGTGACCACCCAAGCCCAAGCTCTGTCCCTTTAAGCAAGATAGGGGACTTTTGGTCCCCCGCTTGCTCATTTTAACAAATAAAGTTTACTTTTCCAACTTTGGTTTTGGGGTTATTTTCTAGGACATCTCTATATTGTCCTTTTTTGATTCCCTGGCTTGTTAGCAGAAGTTAACCATTCCTTACCTTCTTGAAATTAACCTGGTTCCTGGTGTTGTCTTCAGAGCTCCTAGAGTTGAAATTAACTCTGTTAAACCCACTTACCTCACTTGCTATGAAAATTCAACTCAAACTTTAAAATTAGTATTCTATCTTTAATATTTACTTACTTTAGTTTTGATTTTGTTTCTTGATTGCTTTGTTGTCTTCTCTTTCCTCTATACACTTTGAATATTCTCTTTTGCTTTATCTTAAACCATATAGTTGTTATTGTTGTCAATTGACTTCAAACACCTTTTGCGGGTCTCTATTTATTTGGTTTCCCATTTTCTCTTCTGCCCAGGCACCACACCACACAAAGCTTTGTTGCACTTGTGTTCCCCTTTTTTGTGCTGAATGTTGGCCTTGTTTCTGAAATTTGTGGCTTTTAACCTGGCCCCTGCCCTGGTGCTGATTTGGACCACTTCCCCAAAACTTTGGAGTTGTCTGTTTCACATTTTCCACCTGGTGGGAAGTACCCCAGCCATTTCATGCATGTGTTTGAGGACCTTTCTGACAGGCACAGGATATTCTCACCACTAGTGAGAACTGCTATGAATAACACTATTCACCATGTGTTAATTGCGCCTTTGGTGGGCCATTTTGAAGACAAACCTCTTGCTTTTGCTTTTGCCTCTCAAAATGAGTTGATGACTGAATCAGGAAATACAATTGTTTGGTTTCTTGACTCTGCACATCTCACTTGCTCCACTCATGCTTGTGGTAAGTGGTTTTACTGTACTGGTAGTGTTTTGTGGTATCAACAACCACTATATATTCCTTTTCCTAATTCACCAATAAAATTAAGATCTATTCACATTTTTGTCTTTGTGTTGTCCAGTACTTCTGCGCCTCTCTCTAGCTACAACTAGTAGAGATTATTCATCCAGGGCTACAAGGTAATTACATAGCCTTCCCTACCATCTAACCAAGACTTAGTACAAATCCAATCCTAAGGTTAGGATTTCCTGTTGTGTGTCTGTGCCACACCTCAGAACATGACAAAAATGGTGCTCACTACAGGGGCTGTAAGCTCCTTGGGTATCCCTTTCCCATTCACGTTTTCAGGTCCTTTGCCTCTACCTATACAAGAGCTGACTTCACCTGAAATTAAAGCCCTCCTATTGAAGAGGACATTGCCAACCTGCCTATTATCCCTACTGTACTGAACCTTGGGAATGGTCCCCACCTAGTTGCTTACCCCATGTGTACCCCTGACTTATAACAAGTCATGGCGGTTACCCTTGGGATAGCCCTTAAAGGAGACATCCCTTGCCTTCAGCCGCAGTTCAGTCTGGCTGAATACTACAAGTTAATTGTGGCTCCTTGATTTCCACAGCATCTCCTCTCAGTGGCTGGCTCTACTGAGCACTTACTATTATCCTTTTTGCAGCCTGCCTTGGCCCACCATCAAATGGTGTTAGGGCTCCATGTCCAAGAAATCTTGTCTCTACAAGCAGCAGTTACTCATCAATGGGACCAGTTTGCTGCCTACCAACAGTGAATCCATTCCCTGGTTTCCTTGGTAACTGACAATCAGCGCATCTCTGTTACCTTCCAGACCTGTTTGGTTAATTCTATTAAAAAAATGTGCCAGTCTATCCCTGAATACGTGAGAGAGTGTCTACACAAGTTTCATCAGCTAGAAAAACCCTGGAAAACTCAAGTAGATTCCACCTTGAACGCTTATCTCTCTGACTTAAAACAACTTGTGCAACAGCTCAATGCATTCAGCATGTATTCATTTGACCAACTACAGCAGGTAGCAGAAATTGCTGCTAACAGCCTCAATGAACTCAGGACAGCATTTGAGCAAGAGAGAGCTGCCACTGCTGCTACTATAGCCAAACTCCAGAGTCAAGTGAATGAACTATCTACGCTCAAGCCAGATGTTCCGCCCTCTCCCCCTTCTGATGACTTGGTGGATAGAGAGCAGAAATTACAGGATGCTATTCAAGAGCTATGTACAACTACTCACAGTCAAGGACGTCTTACTGAGGCTCCTCAACCTGACCCCCAGGTGCTTGAGTTGACTGCTCAAGTTGCTGAGCTACAGCAAGAACTTGCTGCCCTACGCAAGATGATGGCAACTGTTGCTAGTCCAGTTGGGGTTGTTGACAAAGATGGTTGCTGCCCTGGCTTACCAGGAGCCCCTCAAATCTAATGCGCTAGGGAACTAATTGCCCTAGCTAACAAGGTGGACCATTTGAAGCGGGATTATACTGATCTGGATAGAGATGTATAGGAGATGAGTGAAATGATTCACTCCGTGAACAACAGGTTCACTACTTGCCTCACAGTGGGGCCATCCCTTACCTCTTGACTGGCTGAGCTCTCCACAGCAGTGACCTCCCAAGGTCAACACCTAGATGTTACTGAACAACAGATCACTCAAGCTGTCAATACAGGTGCCCGCGCTGTTGAGACCCTGACTACCCTTGAAGAAAGCGTTTGTCAGCTGTGGGCTAGACAGCCCCCCTCTGAATCCTAAGCAGAATTTTGTATAAACGTACTCAATAACAACAATGGTGGTCCAACTCCCAAAGCACACTTCAAGCCTATCTTTAGCAAGTCTTTGATGTAAAACCTTGACCATTGCAGCTTTCCTAACTATCTATGAAACTGCCATGAGAAGAGCATCTGATATGGTTAAGAAGGAACATATTTTGACCTGTCTATACCCAACTTTCCAGGAGATGGTGGTGCCTGAAATACCCACCATTGAGACGTGGGAATATATGAAGCATCTTCTGATTGACAAGTTTGATGGTGACCTTATCCTGGAAGTAAAAAAGGACGCTTTTATGCACATTGCTTTCAAGCCTAAAGAGACAACAGCTGAGTTTGCAGACAGATTCTACATGGAAGGAGAGCAATTGATAACAAGCAGATAATTGACAGCCCACAAAGCTTAAATGGCTTGCGCTCAAGCCCTCAAAATCAACCATCTTCTGTGTCTTCACTTCAAAGCCCATAAAGCTATGCTTTCCTCTATGAAGAGCATAAAGAGGCTGTTGCAGGACATGTACCTTACCCATTCTGGAGCAGTTGTTTGGGAAATTCAAGCTGCTTCTAACTCTGGTTTGTCTTCCTGTGGTACTTGCATTATTAACATGAACATGCAAAATCCTCCTCAATGCCAAGGTTGCCACAACTGTGGTCAGATAGGCCATCATTCTTGAGTCTGCAACAACCCGCGGGTTGAAGGAGCTGATCCAAAAGAGCAGGTGGGAAAAGAGCAGTCAACCTAGAGGCAGAGACGCTCTTGGTTGACAATTCTTCCCAGTCTCTTTCAATACCTCCCTCTATATATGACCCCAAGCCTGCTGAAATGAGGCTCCTCCTATCCTCCTGTTGTTCTACAATATCTCTGATGACTCTGATATGGACAACTCTGATACAGACAACGCCAATGCATATGGGTACTCTGTTCTGGCTGTTACCAAAACCATTACAGTCCCCTATAAATTGCAGTCAGGAAATTATACAACTATCACTAAGCCTTTGCCTGAAGCCAAAGAAGTTATCTCTTTCCCTGACCTCACTCAAGCTAAGAGGTCCCCCGTGCTAGTAGAGCTGTCAGAAGAAGCTGCCAAGAGAGCTGGTGCTGTCTTCAAGAATCTATCTTTTTTGCTCCCTCTTCAAACTGTTTATAAGTAGTTCCCAGGATTAAGATGCATGAATAAAAAGTGGGATAAGGAACTAGCAGAGGCTCAAGATATCTTGGCTGTTCTTCCACCTTTGGTTGCACTATCACTCAAGTAGAGATATCCATTCAAAAGTGAAGATCAAGGCCGTTTTAAACACCAGCTTGCCAGTCAACGTTGTCTCCTCCAAACTTGTGAAGAAACTGAAACTTGCCCCTGACCTAAATTATCACCAGTTGTATGGCACAGCTGGACTATCTATGACTCACACCATAGGGGCGTACTCTGCTCTACCCGTGCGGTTTGGCAAGCTTCTCCTGTCACAGTAGATTCCATAATGCTGGGTATTGTCTGTCCAAGTAAGAAGGCTTGGAAGGCCGGAAAGCCTGTATCAAAATTGACCAAGGTAATGGATTTAAACCAAACAGTCAATTGAAAAGTGGGTCATAGCTGCTACAGTCTGCCAGCTGAAACCAGCTCCCCCTTTCAAACTGATGTTGATAAATCAATATAATATGAGGGTCACCCAATATGAGCTTGTTAATCAGTATGGTTGTCAGAAACTAGTCACACAAGGGTTCTTTGCAACCTGGACCAGATACTTACTTGAAAATGTGGAAGGAATAGGAGGTCAAGACTCAGGTGGTTTTGCTTAGTCAATTTTTCTGATATATATTGAATAGTTTTCCCTGTTTCAACTCTAAGAGTTGAGTCCTCCTAAATTTACTCAATAAAAATCATTTATCCCAATTTCTAATTTTTGATTTTAAAAATTGCATACTGTGATCTTGTTGTTGGGGTATATCTGTACAATCTGATTCTGAACCAAATCATTTCTGGAAGATGGGGCCCTGCAACTGGAACTTTGTTGCCAGTGCCTCCCAATGTCAATTTCATGCCAGCCAATTTTGCAGCTCCTCCCCCCATTCTTGAAAATGAAAATTGTGTCAATTTTCAATGCCCAGAATTTTATGCTGAAGATGCATTGATGCTTTCCCAGGTCATTTATCTTGGACTACTTTGGTTAGGACTAATTGTTCTACTTAATCCTGGAGTTACAATTGGAAATTTTACAAAAAAATGTCTGAAGCTGTGTTGGTGGTTAATCATCAATTCTATGTGGATTTGGGTGGTAATTCCCCATCACTTAGAAACAGCTTCATACTATCCAGTGATTTTTGTCACATTACTCAACTCTTCTACTTCTGAGTTTTTGGAAGCAGTTTGTCATGAATTCTTGTTTTTTTTCTCCTGCTCTGTCAAGATATCTGCATTTACCATGTTTATTTGAATCAGTTTATTTCTGAGTTTTCATTTTGTGCTTTTCTTTGATTTGTGGTTTCCATCTCCAGTTGCAGTTGTTGAGACTGGATCCTTGGTTTCCTATTTCCATTGTGTCATGTCATTTTAAGTCCGTATTATTTTCCTGCTCCGCCCACTGATGAAATTTTGCGTGAAGTTTTGTTAGAATTATCATTTTATTTCAGGCTCAAGCCTTAGTCACAAATCCCAAGTTTACCATGTGATGACAAAGGTTTCTGAAGATGCTCATGAATGGTTGTTGTCTGCGGTGGAGTGTAATCCACATGTTTTAACTGAGAGTGCATCTCTATATCCTTTGTTAAAAAATTGTGTGTATCTATTGAGGAGCTCAAAGTATATTGTAAGCTGTACGCCTTCCATCAGGGTACAACTCCACTTTTGGTATTCCTTCCTCAGTTCTTTACATACTGCCTTTTCATTGATGTTCCCAAGGTGAATAAACTCTCAGCGTTGTGGTTAGCAGTTGACCAAACTGCCCAGGATTTAGCGTTTTGGGATTCCCCGTTAACCACAACTGAGGCCCTGGTAAGTCAAATTCTTTCTCTGGTCTCAAATCCGTCTACTTCCAAGCAAGGTATGTTGGTAATTTAGGATAAACCCGCTGCGCTCTCCTGGTTTTTAGGTCCCTGATCTGCAGTAGCTTTTTCCAACCAAAGCCAAGATTGTTTTCCCCCTAGCTTGTCTCAGCTACAATTGGCAGTGATGAACAAACCCAGTGATGTGAAGGAGGCCCCTGTAGTGTCTGGTCCTGATAGTTCCTTGGCAATACTTCAGCATGTTGTACCTGCAAAATCTTCCATGATTACGTCCAAAGAGTTGCCCCTTGTTCCTATTGATTGTGATAACCCCGTTCTTTCAGCTGCTGTCCAAGAAATGATCAAGCGTTACTTTCAGGAGCATCCTGCCTCCTTAGCTGCTGTCTGTACTGCCAATGAAAAACAAGACCCTGCCAAGATTGCTACCTTTGCTGCAAATAAATCTACTTCTGGTTACTTCTTGTTCTATGGTAGCATTGATAATAGTCAGACTATCTATCAGCCAGCTATTTTGTTGGATACAGATGCTTCTAAAAATTTCATGAGTGTGGAGACTGCCAACTTGCTACAACTCAAGTACCATCTGGGAATGCTTGTTAGGGGTGGGAACTATCAGACTTTTCCCTCTTTCCAGCTGAAGAAGCCAGTTACTTTTGTAGTTGCAGGTCAGTCTTTTACTGCAAGGTTTTTTTGTTTTCTCTACCCTGATGTATCCTATCATTTTGGGAGTGAGTTGGTGGAAAGATCATATGTATCAACCCTACTGGAGAAAAATGAGCTGTAGGTGGAACGCTCTTTGGGTATAACTATTTGTATTCCGCTGTTGGATATGTATAAATTGGAGCAATCATCACAGACCATAAAATTGTTTCCTGTCCCTGTCACTGTAAGTTTTTGATTTACCAGCATGCTTGCAACCCTGGTCCGCGGCATTTGATGCCACCAGAGGCAAAGTCCTTCCCAAGCACACTCAATTTGACTTTGACTTTAAGGTTACTGTGGATCTGATCAGAATTGCGTCTCCTATTTACCCTTTAGCCTTGAAGGAAGACACATGTTTGGAAGAGTGGACTTGTGACATGTTAGCAAAAGGCTAAATTTTTAAGAAGTCTTTGTCAATATGCTCCCCATTATTGTTTGTTCAGAAGTCTGATGGGTCCCTTTGTCCTTGTGTTGACTACAGGAATTTGAATAACATTACAATTCTGGATCCTTATCCTTTACCCCTCAAAGCACAGATCTCTAGGTGTGTTGAGAAGGCCAATGTATTCTTAAAACTGGATATGTTGAATGCTTTCAACCAAATCAGGATTGCAGAAGGAATGGGATAGTTAACAGCATTCAGAACCAAAAAGGGTATCTTCCAGTTTGTGTAATGCCTTTTGAATTGAAGAATGCCCTGGCTTGCTTTCAGTGATTAATTGATTCAGTCCTGGGGTATCTCCTAGGTGTTTGTCCCATTGCAAATATGGATGATATCTTGGTGTTTTCTCCGGATGAGGAGTCCCATAAGGCACACTTGTCAGCAGTTGTATAGCGCATTCTCCAAGCAAACTCAATCATCAAAAGGAGTAAGTGTGAATTCTTTAAACGCAAGGTTACCTTTCTGGGTAATATTATCTTTGAGGATGGCCACACCATTGCCCCTGAAAAGAAAGCTGCGGTTTGAGAGTATGCTACGCCAGTGACAGTATCCCAACTTTGTAGTTTCTTGGGTACATGTACGTTCTTGAAGAAATTCACCCCCCACTTGTCTGAGGTGGCCGCCTCTTTATATTTGGCTAGTGGAAAGACAACTTTAGTCTGGACACCTGAGTGCGCAAGTGCCTTTTCAGCAGTCAAGGCTCTTTTGTTGTCCTCCTCAATGTTAAGACATGTGGATCCCAAGCTTCTTTTTGTGGCTTCCACTGATGCATCTAAATACACTGTGGTTGGTGTGCTGTTGCAGACGGCTAGTGACAGAATTGAGAGACCTGTAGGATGTTTCTCCCAGAAGATGGAGGCTTGAGAATGGAACTACATGATTTACAACAAGGAATTTTCATCTGTTGTGGAATTGTTAAAGCATTGGCATCACCATCTCATGTTGGCACGTCATCCATTTGTAGTAAGAACTGACCACAACACTCTTCTATATTATCAACAACCCAGGGTTTTGTTGGGCCGCCAATCCAGATGGCATGGTGATCTGACGAGATACAAGTTCTGCTACAAGTTTATTAAGGGATCTGACAATCACTTGGCCAATGCACTAAGCAGGAACCCTTCCCATCTCCCAGATGCTAGTATAGACACCAAGTTTAACACACATATTATGATTCCAGACAAGGCTTTGGTGCCTTTTTTATTGCCTCTTCTGGCTATGTTGGCTACCATGTCCTTAGCTGAGGGCGCAGACCTGGGCTTATATTCCAAAGTTAAATTCCTGCAACCCCTGTCCAAAGGTTATGATAGGCTATTGGAGCTAGCATGTGCAAACCCAGTAGGTCAGCCTCAGGGTTATCATAAGATAGGTCCAGTCCTATATCATAAAGGTCACTTGTGGGTTCCAGAAGGAACTATATGGGATGAAATTATGGAGGCTAATCATACCTGTCCAATGGCTGGTCATCCAGGAAAAAACAAAACAGTGGAACTAATCTGCTGCCAGTTTTCCTGGAAAGGTTTGACTGTGTAAGTAGCAGCTTTTGTTTGAGATTGCCTGGTATGTGTTTGATCCAAGGCCAGTTGGAACAAGACAACTTGTTTACTGGTTCCACTACAGCCTGCTGCGGGACCCTGGATGTCTGTGTTGGTGGATTTCATTAGTGAGCTTCCCAATTCCAATGGGTTTAGCACAATCATGGTGGTAGTCAATTGTTTCACAAATATGGCACACTTTTTACCTTGCTCAACCACAATTACTTCAGGGGAAATGGCTAGGTTGTTTGTGAATAGAATCTTTTCCTTACATGGCATCCCAATGAAGATTGTGAGTGACTGCGGGCCTCAATTTATTGCTCAGTTCTGGAAAGCCTTTACTGGAATTCTTGGTATCAAATAATGCCGTTTCACAGCCTTTCACCCCCCAATCTGATGGATAAACAGAGAGGGTAAACCAAAATTTGGAGGTCTACCTACGTTGCTACACTAATGCGCAACAAGATGACTGGTGTGATAATCTACCCATGGCAGAGTTCACATATAATAACACCCCGCACACATCAACTCAAGTATCATCATTTTATGCCAATGTGGGTTACAATCCTTCTTCCAACATGGGTCCTTGTTTGGTTAGCAACGTGGAAGGTGCAACTGATCAAGCTGCTGCATTGAAGCAGGTCCATCAGGAGCTCCAGGTTACTCTTGCGCCACTGTGACAGCTTACAAGGAATACACAGATCTTAAGCGCCAGGAGGGTCCAACTTACAGGCCAGGTGATCTAGTCATGCTTGATGCTTGCAATATGAAACTTAAGGTTCCCTGTCGTAAATTAGGTCCCAAGTGAGTTGGCTCCTTCAAGGTAGAACATCAGATTGATCCCTCTGCCTAATAGCTAGATTTACCTCCTGCTTTCAAGATTTTTAACACCTTCCATGAATGTCTTCTTACTTCCTTCAAAGGAACAGAGACTCCCTCTTCCCAACCCATTCTTTTGGAAGGTGAACCTGAGTATGAGTTAAATTGTATTCTGGCTTCCTGCAAGAACCGCCGCCGTTTGGAATATTTGGTGTCTTAGAAAGGTTATCTTGATTCTGAAAACTCCTGGGCCCCCACTACAATTGTTCATATTCCTCAGATCTGATTTGTGAGTTCTACAAGTGCAATCCCACTGCTATTAGTCACCCTGAACTTACCTTAGCCGCAATGAAACTCCCACCTGCCCATAAGAATTTATTCTTATCCCTCTCCCAGATGGTGGTATTGTGCCCAGGGCTAAAGCAGAGGGTAATGTCATGGTAAATTCCATAATGCCAGGTATTGTCTGTCCAAGCAAGAAGGCTCAGAAGGCCAGAAAACTTGTATCAAAATTAACCAAGTTAACAGATTTAAACCAAACGGTCAATTGAAAATGGGTCACGGCTGCTCCAGTCTTCCAGCTGAAACTGACTCCTCCTTTCAAACTGACGTTAATAAATTGACGTAATATGAGGGTCATCTGATATGAGCTTGTCAATCAGTATGGTTGTCAGAAACTAGTCACACAAGGGTTCTTTGCAACCTGGACCAGATACTTACATGACAATATGGAAGGAATAGGAGGTCAAGACTTAGGTGGTATTGCTTAGTCAATTTTTCTGATATATATTGAATAGTTTTCCCTGTTTCAACTCTAAGAGTTGAGTCCTCCTAAATTTACTCAATAAAAATCATTTATCCCAATGTCTAATTTTTGATTTTAAAAAATGCATCCTGTGATTGGGTTGTTGCAGTATATTTCATACAATCTGGTTCTGAACCAAATCATTTCTGGAAGATGGGGCCCTGCAACTGGAACTTTATTGTCAGTGCCTCCCAATGTCAATTTCATGCCAGCCAATTTAGCAGCTCCTCCCCCCATTCTTGAAAATGAAAATTGTGTCAATTTTCAATGCCCAGAATTTGATGCTGAAGATGCATTGATGCTTTCCCAGGCCATTTATCTTGGACTACTTTGGTTAGGACTAATTGTTCTACTTAATCCTGGAGTTACAATTGGAAACTTTACAAAAAAAATCTGAAGCCGCGTTGTGGTTAATCATTAATTCTATGTGGATTTGGGTGGTAATTCCACATCACTTAGAAACAGCTTCATACTATCCAGTGATTTCTGTCACATCTCCTAGCTGCCCAGCAGTTGTTGTTGAAAAAGAGAGTTACAATCTCTTAGTTGGCACTCAGTTCCTTAGGGAATATAATTGATAACCAACTTAAAAGATGGTTACCTCTCTATTCTGGGATATGAAGTCCCTCTGATCTTTGAAGAGCCAGTTAAAGTTCCCGGGAAGCACCTGAAGACGTGCGCTTTGGAATACCCCACTGGGGTTTTCACCCTCAAATATTGCACCCACTCTTCAAACATGAAAAGTCCACCCATGGCTTGTCCTGCGTCTGAGGGGATCCCTTTCCTAGCCACGTCTGCTGTCACCATCCCCCCTGGCTCCCAGTCCATCCTAGACTCCCAGATATCATATGAACTACCTAAACAAACCTTCTTGGAGTTGTACTCTCCCCCCTCATTAGGGAGTAACAAACCTTATCTCTGTCCTGGAATCCTAGATATCTCCCATAAGGCCCCTGTTCTATTGTTGGTAGCCAACCTGACTGCTCTACCTATGACTGTGTCTAGGGGGAAGGTTGTTGGATATGGCAAGTTGTTGAGCGCTCCTGATGTCCTGTCTCTTCATCCCTTTGGCACGTTCCAAGATTTCAACCTACCTGAGGATGAACCACAAGTCCTATCATTGTTCACTGCACAAGACTTTCCACAGCTGTCCCTGGTTCAACAGAAAGAGGTGATAGACTTTCTAGACCAACTTTCTGAGATCTTTGCTAAGTACAGTACCAACTATGGGTTAGCCAAAGGCTTTATCCATCAGATTGACACTAGCATTGCCCCCCTTCTGTGCTAAACCATATTGCCGTAGCCGTGTGGAGGACGCCCAGGTATCTAAAGAGCTCAAACAACTGTTGGACACTGGGCTGCTGGCACCTTCCCAAAGTCCTTGGGACTCCCTGCTACTCATATTAAAGAAGAAAGATGTGGGTCATTGTATTGTAATAGACTACCGCCAATTGAACTCTTTGACCAAGAAGGACTCATACCCCTTACCGTGTATTGATGATGCTCTCTGATGTCTTAGAGGCTCTAAGTTTTTCTCCACAATGGATCAGGCATCTGGATACTGGCAAGTTGATCTATTGTCCAAAGATTGGCAAAAAGCTTTGCTCATTACATCTGAAGGGCTGTTTGAGCCTACTCACATGCCGCAGGGACTCTGCAATGCCCTGGTCACCTTCCAAAGAGCCATGGACTCCATCCTCTGTAACTTGAAGCTGTCATGTGTCCTAGTATACTTAGATGATATAACAGTTTTCAGCACTACCTTCACCAATCACCTGACTCACCTCAAAGAGGTGTTCATAAAGAATTGAGAAGTTGGACTCAAACTAAAACCTTCTAAGTGCGCTTTTTTCAAAGAGTGTCTTGAATTCTTGGGCCATGAAGTAACCCAGACAGGGATTCACCCAATGACTAAGAAGGTTAAAGCCATTGACAAAAGCTTCCGCCCACCAACCTGCAAGAGGTGCAAGTCTTTCTAGGGATGATGGGCTACTACAGGCAGTTCATCACTGACTTTGCCAGCACTAGTGAACCTCTAGTTCAGCTGTTGTGTAATGTCCCTTTTGAATGGACCGCTAGCCAGCAGCAAGCCTTTGAGACCCTTAAACAGAACATCAAAGAGGCCTCCATCCTGGTGTATCCTGACTATGATAAAGAATTAATTCTATACACTGACACTAGCAATCTTGCTATTGGGCTATTCTGGCCCAACTAGACAACAAGGGTGTAGAACATCCTGTGGCCTAAACTTCCTGCATGCTAAACAAGCATGAAAAGAATTATAGTGTCACAAAGAAGGAGTGTCTTGCTGTGTTGCATGCAGTCAAAAAGTTCTGCCACTAAGTGTATGGTACCAATTTCACAGTTTGTCACTGAACACACTTTGCTTAAATGGTTACAACAACTTAAGGAGCCAGAAAGGGCGCCTAGCTAGATGGGCCCTACGCCTGAAAGGTTATGACTTCACTTAGCTCCATTGCCCTGGGATTCAACATCAGAACACTAATGGCTTATCTAGAATACCCATCCTTGCTCTGCATTGTTCTGAGGCTGATCAACTGTATGAACTAATTGGATATCTTCCATATGGGAAAGCAAGACAGAAGAAGTTTTAATAGCCTTGTCCAAACTATTTAAAGATATTCTCATTTGCAATAATCAGCTCTTTAAGAAAGTAGAAGACCAGTACCTGCCTTATGTACGGCCTAGTCTTTGCCTTTTGTTGGTGCTATAAGCTCATAAAGAGACCGTGCATGAGGGCATTGCCAAGACTTTTGACTGGCTTCAGATGAATTACTTCTGGAAAAACCTTTGCTTGCTGATTCCAGATGTCATAACTAGTTGCCACAACTGCCAGCTCCAGAGACCGCAAGCAACCTTCCATAAGTTCAAATTAGTTCCCCCTCAAAATGACTTTCACACTCTCAGCATTAACGCTGTAGGTCCTCTCCCCTGCTCCCGCTCTGGTTGTTGCTTTATCCTAATTTCTGTTGATCAATTCAGCAACTGGGTAGAAGCTCGCCCTACTAAGGACAGCACAACCAAGACACCTGCCGCCTTTCTTTTTCAAGATGTATTTTACCGCCATGGCTGCCCTCAAGTGTTGTTGTCTGACAATGGGACTAACTTCAACACCAAGTTGGTGAACTCTGTTGTTGAGGCCTTGGATTATTGCCAGTCCTTCTTTGCCCCCTACAACCCTTCTACCAATGGGGCAGTTGAGCGTTCAAATTCAATACTGATTTTTATCATAAGAAAACTCACTTACTCTGACGCTGAAAACTGGGATCTATAATTACCTGGTGCTCTCTTTTCTTATTGCCTTAGCAAACATTGTGTCACTGGGAATTCCCCTTTTGCAATGTTGTATGGGTGCAAGGCCACTACTCTCCTCTGACAAGGGCATGGACCCTGATACCCCCATCAAAGACTTAGTCAACCACATCATTGATATGCAGGCTACAGTGTGTACCTCTGCATATGAGACCAAAATGATTGAGCTCTTCTCTGACAATGCTGGATATTCTCCCTTGCCTGAGTTCCACATTAGAGACCACATTCTTTACTATCAGCATAGAGTTGAAGGACACACTCACAAACTGGATACATTGTGGGTTGGCTCTCTAGAAGTGGCCTTCAAGTGAGGGTCCAAGTACACTGTAAAAACTCCTCTCTAGTGGTTGTCTGTTTGCCCAAGTACACGTCAAGTTCCTCTGCAAGTATCATCCCCTAAGGCCAATCTAGAGGGGGGCAATGTTGTGAATGCTGTAATTCACCATGTTTCAATTTCACCTTTGTTGGGTTATTTTGAGGACAAATCCCTCTCTTTTGCTTTTCCTCTCAAAATGAGTCTATATCCAAACTGGGAAATACAATTTTCCAGTTTCCTGGCTCTGAGCAACTTAACTTGCCCCACTCATGCGTGTGGCAAGTGATCCTACTGTCCTGGTGTTTTTTGTGGTATTTTAAACATATATATATTCCTTTTATTATTCACAAATAAAAAATAAGTTCTATTTACATTTTGTCTTTGTGTCTTCCAGTACTTTGGCGCCTCTCTCTAGCCACAACTAGTAGAGGTTACTCATCCATGACCACAAGAGAATTTCATAGTCTTCCCTGCCATCTAACTGAGACTTAGTATGAATCCAATCATAAGGTTAGGATTCCCTGTAATGTGTCTATGCTGCACCTCAGAACACGACAGTTTTTGCTTCAATATTTGCAAAATTATTCATGTTCATTTGAATTTTTTTATTTATTTATTTTTTGCTTTACAGGGGCTACCAGTGATTGATAACCCCAGTAAAACCAACTGGGCATAAATGCTGCCACTTCAGCAACCTTGTCTCCATTCCTATTTATAACTAAATTAAATATAAGTAAAACATAAAAAACTTACTGTTTGTTTCCCCTGCGCCCCCTCAGCCACAGGCACACCTTCAGCAAACTTCATGAGTGTTGCCTGCTCTTCATTTGATTTCCTGGGCAGATCTCCCTTATTTTCTGTGCTACTTGTGTTTCCTCCTGATTTTCATTTGTTGAATTTTTAATGTTTCTTGTGGCGCTTCTACTTCTTGATTGTGCTTTGTTCTCATCTGGGTCCATTTGATAAGTTTTCTCTTCATTAGTGTTAATTTTCTTTAAAATTTCAGTTCTTTTAAATCAGTTTGATTTTCTTGTTGTTTTCTTTGGCCCCTTGCCAGAACTCCCATAAATTGTAGGCTGCGTCATTGAACTTCAGGCTTGATAATATTGTTCCCTGTTGATTTGGTAGCACTTCTTTGTTCTTTTCATCTATAATATTTCCCAGTTTATCCAGAGCATTTTCTTTTGGCTGTATCAGTGGTTGGCTCCTGTACCCAGCTTTCCTGTTACTATTTCCCTGATATTTTTTCTATTTCAACAACCTTTTTCAGGTGTGCTTCTAATTCATTTATCAAGTTGTAGATATTTGACATTTTGTTAGAATTGAATCAAAAACTGGTTACATAGTACTACCTTCAACACATGAATATTTTTCATTAGCAATAATAAATTAAGGACCACAAATGTAAATATTACATTAGAATATTTCAGGCTTGAGTTAAATCATGATATTTAGATATTATGTGCATAGCTCAATACATTCTGTATAATGAAATTCATTGTAAATGTGGCTTTTTCATTATAATTTATATAAATGGACTGTGGTCATATTAGAGAGCCATTAACACTTAGTACAAATATTTATACACAGTGCATTTTACAGCCTGCATATTTATCTATTGTAATAATTCTGTAAACTTTTTAGTCAGATTTTGCAAGGTAATGGTAATGTAATGGGTTAATAAATTAATGTTTATTATCATTAATTGGCTGATTTTCTTTGCTGTGGCAATTGTACTTTTTCTGATATTTATGCACTAGTATTTAAGTGGTTGGTTTCACATCCAATTGTACATGTAATAGGAAACGTGGTTGCCACCCCAAGACCAGATACTGTTGGGGTTACAACTTGATTTCCTATTGCCTATGTGATTGGATGTGAATCCAACCAAGTGGATACTAGTGCATAAATATCAGAAAATAAACAATTGCCACAGCAAAAAAATCAGCCAATTAATGATAATAAACATTAATTTATTAACCCATTACATTTTTTCATTACCTTGCAAAATCTGACTAAAAAGTTTACAGAATTATTACAATAGATAAATATGCAGGCTGTAAAATGCACTATGTATAAATATTTGTACTAAGTGTTAATGGCTCTCTAATATGACCACAGCCCTTTTATATAAATTATAATGAAAAAGCCACATTTACAATGAATTTTACTATACAGAATCCATTGAGCTATGCACATCTATCTAAATATAGGATTTAGAGCATGTCAGCAATATTCTAATATAAATTTTATATCTGTGGTTCTTAATTTATTATTGATAATAAAAAATATCTATTGAAAAAAATACATGTCATTCATAAAATGTACAACATTTTATTGATTATAAGAATGTTAACAATGTAAAAAGAATATGTTATTAATTATAAACTAAAAGATAAAATATCAATTTTAATAATTTGTCACAAAGAAATGTTTTATTTCACTCATATAAAAACAATTAGGGGAGGGAATGGGCGGCATATACATTGTCAGCATATGCAATTTTGAAAGGGACAACATCAGAGGGAATGGGTGATGGTCTGGGAGTCAGGGTTGGAAGGCAGTTGGCTTGGTCTTGATGGAGGAGTTAGGGAGGCTTGTTTTGTTGACTGGGAAGAGGCAGTAAGAGCTGATTGATTCAATTGCTCAAATTTTTCTTCTGTGAAGTATGTGGGCTTTACAAACCAAATGGATGGGTGTGGGGGGAAGTGGGAGTTCTTTCTGGAACTATTACTTGCATAGAATATGACAAGATCAGATCAATCCTGGAAAAATATGAAAGGGAAAATCTTATACCCCTTCTCAATTTGGGTACATAGTTCATTGTATGTGGCAGGCTTTAAGCACATGATAGCTGAATCAAAATTTTAAAGACATACATCTGCAAGATGCATATCAGTGTGGTTGATGGGTTAGGACCAGCAGGTGTTGCAACCAAGTTTTGAACTTCACCTGACAATATATCTTACAATACACAGGGGGCACTCAATGAGCTGCCCCTTGAGGTATCTAACGTTATGAACTAATCTGATAGCAATATTTAATGGCGGGTACTTCATCCTAATTAGGAGCACTACCAATTCAACTTGCTGATCCCCGCACAAGTTATTCCTTGGCTCCAAACCTTACATGGAACTTCCCACCATGCCACCCCATTTTGGCCTTGTGGCTTTCCCCATATAGTATATTAATCACAATATTCTACAATAAATGATACCTTGTTCTAATTATTCTGTCCTTTCTATTATACTGTTGTCTTCCCCAATTCCAAGTACTGAATCCTCATTGGTTCAGTTGCAACACAGGTATGCCCAGCAGCCCTAATTTCCTTGATTGCCCATTCCTGCTTCTCCATCTCCACACTTAGTACAACTGTGTACACAGCGTGTTGGGTAGCCCACTCCTCCAGCATGTCCTTGAGCTCTTTCTGGTAGGCATACCTATCTGCGGTATTTGATATTGCTGAGCAATAATTGACACCCAATGGGGAAACTTACAACAAAATCCAGACAAATTGATATAAGATTGGGCTGCACATGTTGACGTCAGATTGGATACACTTTTCTCTATAATCTTGGATACTTGTAGAAATCTTGACATACAACAAGAAGATGACGTCATTATGTGTCCTCATTGCCTTCCATTTAATAAAATTAATAATAGTTGAATTTTAGGGGTTGGTATCCACCAAACTGGGGCCAGTGAGAGCTTGATTGGATAAGATTCTAGCAGCAACCACAACTCTGTGCATCCACAAATTGACTATTCTTTTATTTGCAAGAATATCATGGAGTTCCAGTTGGAGACAAACCTGGTCCAGGGGCATCTGAGGGTCAGGTTCCATGATGGCCATCATAAGGGGATAGACTTTTTTGCTATTGGTTGACATACAGGCTCCAGTTGGGGTCTTCTTGGGAGGGAAACCAGATTTGCTGTAGGCTTGCAGGATTGCAGCCACAGTGGACTTTGAAAAATCCATTGCAGCCGCAATTTCCCCAAGGAACATGTGCATCCCTTGCTTTTCAACCATTTCAAGAACAATTGCTGGGGTGATCAATTTTATTCTGGGTCTTTCAGGCTGATTGGCTGGAGATGGGATGTGCCCATCTTAGAACTGACATTGCCATTTGATTGGCTGTTTCTAGATTCTGGCTTCCATTGGTGGCCCCATGGCTCACTTGGTCAATTCTGGATGCCATTTTTGATATGTGATTTGGGTTGGCAGCTGCCTGTGCGTGATGGGCAAACAGGGCATGCTTGAGGACGCAGGAGAAAGAACACACTCCTGGGTAGTGCTTGGAAGGAGCCTGCAGGCTGGGAATGTCCATAGACAGAGGCTTCACTGTTGGATTCAGTGTAGCCCTGCATAATTTTTTCAAGGCCGGGGAACAGCTTGTTTATTTAGTTGTTATTAAAAGTAGGCATATTTATTTTTGTATTAAAAAAGTAAACTCAAAAATAGAAGTGTATATTTTAATCAATTTTATTGCTAAGTATGTTAATCCAGTGAACAATATAATCTAAATTTTAGCTGTCTTAGACTGGAATAAGGTAATTTTTGAGAATGGCTGTGCTTCCTAAAAGGATCAGCACAAATACATCCTAGATCCTTTGACTTCCTGTTTGAGATGCCCATAAATTATATTTATTTCAAATTCACCTCATTTTTGATTTGAAATTTGGTTCTTGGATTTGACAATCCCGCAATTTTGGATTCATTAATTTTTACAAGTTTTCTATGATTTTTAAGACATACAGAAAATCTTAAATTGTACATTAGAATCCTGCATTTCTTATTCATGCATACCACATTTGTTTATTGTGTTTTGTCTTTTGTTAGTTGTATTATCTGCTCAAAAGATTCAAAATATGCCAATTTATATAAACAAAAAAATCAAATTAAATGGTTGTTTTTATTAAATACTTTAATTTTAGCTCAGCTGAGTTGCCTGAAAAGTGATTTAAATTTTGGACCAAGGATTTGACAATCCTGCATTTTTACAGTTAGGCTCTGAATTTACAGTATACCTGTGTCAGGATAGTGAACACTGTTGTGAAGACAGAAGATTTGATCAAAAGAGTAAAAGCCTGACTTTGTTCTGGAGATCAAGCAAGTATATTTAGTATAATTATCAAGGGGTTAAAACAATGGGGAATTTGAGGAATTATGGACCACATCATACAACACAAGAAAGGATAAATATCTGTGTAAGGTCTTGCCCATAGTGGTGCAAGGTTATAAAATAAAGTGTTTAAAGCATTAGGATTAAGATTCAGAAGGTATAAAAAGGTAGGAACTATCTGTAATATGATTTTACAGAATCCTGCTAAGAACTTATACTGGGTTACAAAAGGAGTGATAGAGTTTAAGAACCCTAAACAAATAAGATATAAACAAGGTATTTAATAGTGAACGGTTAGTAACTAAGGGAATGTTGATATTAGGATACTATCCATCAGCAAACTGGTACATGTAACTATTAAAAGATTCCTTAAAGAAAAATAATGGATACAACAAGCCTAAGGCTTGTTTTTAAAACTTCTATTTATTCAAGAAAAGGAAAAACTTAAAATGAATCAATAAAAATGTATAAATTTCTAAAAATAAAGATCTCAAGTTTAAAAATTGATAAAGATTTGAAGGATAGAAATTAATTAGAATTTGGCTTAAAGCCTACTCTTCACAAGCTCTTTATTTATAGAAAAGTCTTTGACAGTTGGGAAAATGATAGACATAGAGGAAACATCCAAGAGAAGGAGCAACTGGAGATAACTGACAAAAAACCTGGAGGAGAAGCAGAACTGAAGCACAGAGCAGCTGGAGATTGGCAACATAAGCTGAGGAAGAGCCAGAAATATTTAACAGGAGTTGCTAAAAGGTAATTTAAATTTAAAAATTTCTAACTTAAAATAGAAAATATAAAGCTATCAAATAGCAGGAAAGGCTGAAAACAACAAAGACAATGACTCAAATGCAAATCAATGTAAAAACAAGGTAATTAGATTAAAAATATTTTAAATATTAACTTAACTCAAATTCCAAATCTTTAAAAATAAAGAAGGAAAGAAAATCAAGCACAAACAATAAAATGTGATAATTTTAAGAGACTTTCCTTTGGGGCAGGGCATGACAATCTGTGCAAATATCAACAGTAGATCAAGAATCCAATTGGATCCTCAAGGTTTCCCTTAAGGAGAATAACTGTGCTGGTGCCACCAAGTGTGTCAAGCTTTCAGAATCAATACCAGGAGTGTTTCCAGGATCTGCAGTGTTTATCAATTGAGGGTTTCTAAAAATCAATTTGTAGACTACATTAGATGTTATGCTGCTTTTAATAATTGATCAAATGATTTCTTGAGTTTGCTGGTGATTAACAACTAAATTTTTATACACATTAGTCTTATGTTGTGTAATCCAATGAAGCAAGGCAGAATGCACTAAATTTGATACCAATCAGCTTATGAGTATTGGTAAAGTTTGGGAATATAGGCACTAGATTGTGTATGAGAAAAGTACAGTTCATAATGTATGTGATCCTGTCCTCTGGCTCATATATTGTTGTAACTGTGCTGTTTTAGCAGAGTTACAAGGGGGGGAAATATTGGGAAAATGGATAATATTCTTAATTTAGAGATAATGATTATATAGTTATTGTGAATTTTGGATAACAGGAACATGATAGTGTTGATCATACTGTGGGACGTTGAAGGGGGTGGCTTGATCCTTGTAATGAGTCAAGCGCCAAAACAAGGTATCCACTGTAAGGAATCATCATCTGTTCATGTTGCTGGATTTGGTAATTTGAGTTGACTTCTTAGTCTGGCTTCAAGTGACCAGGTAATTGGATTGCAGGTCACAAACCTGCTTGTTTGGAACCTTGCTGGTGGGTTGAGCCTGCTGTTTCAACATATGTAAATTTATTAATAAAAATGAAAACCCCTGTATTTTACACTTTAAAAGAAAAAGTGGTCAGTTTGACACTTTTTAAGCCAAATTTTAATTTTATTAATAAAACACATATGTGCTTATATAAAATTTGTTATTTACTATTATATTTTTATTATTAGTGTCTATGGTCATCAATTAGGCTCCCAAGCACCACTATACTGGATATAGTGGTTTATATATTAATCAATTACCTCACTTGTTTTACATTATGTCATTCCTGGGGTTGTGGATTAAGTGGTGCCACATAAATTAAGCCCAATTTATTAAGAGATTTCATATGTAATGTATAAAAAAATGGAAACTTGACTCCTTATTTGTTTGACTCTATCCACTTGTCACACAATTGGTTTTGGATTTAACTAATCAAAGGCTCAGAATTAAGGCTAAATTAATAAATGACACACTATGAGCGCCACTCAACACTCATCCACTTGACACTTTAACTAGGGGATTAGTACAGAGAGCTTCTTAATGTTTTAACCAACACTATGGTAAATTATTCACTCCAAACTCCTCACAGCTTACCCTAATCACTAATAAACACCTTTTCACTCATTTACTTTTTTAACTTATGTTGTATTTTTTATTTTTGAGCATATAAAACTGCCTTGCTTTTGGGTTAACTTTTGAACCTGTTTTGAAATTAAGCAAGTTTTATATGTAAAAAACATAGTAAGTTTTATTTTCTGCTTGACTCTGGAATACTTAATAGTGAGAATTCAGCTTTTCCCAGCTGATTGACAGTGCCAACCTTGACACTTTACTATGTTTCTCTTTTCAACTCCTTCAAAAATTTCCCCATAATGCTTTTTTTGCGATTATAATCTACTACTCTTCCTGCTACTTTCCATATAACTTTTATATACTTTTTTGATTTTTAATTATACTTTTACATTGATTTAGCACTAAGATGTTATGCTGAACCTAAAATTTTTGATGATACATCATAAATTTTACTTATTTTTTATGTTTTATCTTTTATATTTATACTTTGAGTTTCTATTTTGCTTCTATTTATTTTTTTATTTTTTTCTTGATAAATAAAACTTCATTTGCATACTTTTTATTTAACTTTTGCTTTGCTTTACCTCTTTGTGTTTTATATCTTTCATACCCTTATTTTACAAAGCTAGACTTTCCTTTAGCTAATATCAAACAAGAACAATAAGCCTACCAAGCACCAATCCTCCAAGGGCTCCAAGGAACCAGCCACCACCCCCAAGCGTGTCAAGAATCCTAAAAAGGCAAAGTCTCCTACTTCATCTCCCTCCACTCCATCTCCTCCCACTTCTCCCCCCACCCTCATCTTCAACTTCCCCCCCAAAGCCTCAAATAAAAGTGATGACTCTCTCACTGATCACTCATTTTACAAGTCAGAGGCTGACTCTGAGCCCACCAAGGAGCGCCGTACTAAGAAGCCAAAGGCTGCCAAGGAGCCCACCTCTTCTTCTGGCAAGAAAAAGGAGGCATCTAAGCAGGCCTTGAACCCTACCCCTTCCCCTCCTGATGGCTCTCCCCCCTCCCTCATCCGACCCCCAAGATGAGCCTGAGAATTACACCAAGAAGCTCAAAGCTTCTGGTCACGTGGCTTGGGATCCACTGGCCATACACAATATCTACAACATGGACAGAGAGTTCAAGATCCTCAAGAGCTTTCCCTGTTTTTCCCCATCAAGTCAGTAAAGGGTGGCCCTGGCTATGTTACTGACAATTACATCTTTAACTGTAATACCCAAAAACGCCAAACTAAGAGCAAGCACTTTGTATGTGAGGATAAGACTTGCAGAGCCTGGCTAAACACCAAGAGTTGGGAGCAGGTTACTGCTAAAAAGGGGAAACCCCTGTGAGCCTCCCCCCAATCACCTGATCACTTGTATGCTGAAGTGTTACCTTGTTCAAGTTATCCCCACCTCTGCCAACCTCTGAGCTTCAGATCTGGCCATCAAGTCCCTTCAACACCTGCAGCCCAACAATCTTAAATTGGTTCCCACCCAGGAGCAACTTGTTAAGTTCATCAGCAATAAGAGAATTACTGCCAATCCCCTTCCTCCAAGGCCTCAGACGTCTTCTTGGAGCTTACGCTCACCCACGAGCTCAAGCAGCTTCCAAGTGGGGAGCACTTCCTCCTTCACAACAATGGGCCTGGAAGCAAAGACCGCATAATCTGCTATGCCTCTCAGCAGAACCTGCTGGAGTTAAAAAGTGCTTCAACCTGGCTAGTTGATGGTACCTTTGCCACTTGTCCCCTGATGTTCAAACAGCTCTGGATGATCCATGCCCATATTGACATCTGGGTGATTCCACTCACTTTCTTCCTTCTCCCTGGGGCCACCAAGGCCATCTACACCTGTGCTTTATCCATCCTTTGGCAAGCACTTTCCCTCCTTCCTGACAATAATAATGCCAAGAAGACCCCCCTACACCTGCGCCAACCCTCCTGCTGATGGCAAGGACCAGGCCACCCTGGATTTGGAGGAAAAGGTAAGGCTAAGAGCTCTTGGGCCTGAAATATGCATCATGGACTTTGAGCCTGTTCAGTTCAATGCATTTGATCAGCTGTTAAGCAGGGAGGTGCAGGGGTGCCACTTCCACTTCCGCCAAGCAGTTGCTTGCAATGTGCAGGCCCACGCCAAGCTTAGTAGGTTGAGCCAGAGGGACACTTCAGACACCTGCAAATTTGTGCTGGCACAATTTAGTGCCCTAGTTTTTTAAAGCCAGAAAACACTTCACAGGGTTTTGAGGGACTCTCAAAGAATCCTTACATAGCAAAGCACCCAGAGTTCAAGCCTTTCCTCAATTACTTTGAGCCCCAGTGGATTGGGAAGGTTGTCACGCAGAGGCAAGGCAAGGCCTGCTCCAAGGCCAGTTGGAATGTTTACTGGGCGGCCATCAACGGGGGGCACAAAACCACTTCAGCACTAGAGGCTTATCACAAGCATCTTAAATCCAACATTGGGCTTCATCCAAAGTTCAATAAGTTCTTCTCCTCCTCCTTCAGCATGAGCAGGAGAAAACCATCTCCAAGCTCAGAGATCTCACCAACCACGTCCCCCCACCAAGCCTACAACCTGCTCCACCCTCTTCACCAAGGCCATCCAGGGTGAAGCCAAGCAAAATTATAAGGACTCTGAGCTTAAGCAGCAGCTTGAGCTTATTGCCACTGCCCTTCTAGAAGGGGCTAAAATAAAAAGGGGAAAGAAGGATGAAGAGTAAAATTGCTTGCTTGCTTAGTTATATGATTTTTACTTTTAACTTTTTAGCTTTAATTTTTACTTTTTAGTTTTAATAATTCAGTTTTAGTTTTAATTTTTCTCTTTTTTGATTTTATTGGATAGCAGTGATTATTTTATGTATGTAAGGTAAGTTTGAGATGAATAGTTATAGTTGAAAGTGAATGAAATGTCTTAATTTTTGTTAATTTACTAATAAAACATGTGATATTTACAGTTGTGCTTATATAAACTATATCAAATAAAGATTTATATTTATTCATATTTTGCATAACTTTCACATCTGTGTTTTTATGTTTTTGTTTGATTGCAATTTCAATTTTTATGGAAATAAAAAATATTTTCAAATGAAGAGTGTAAATTACATAGTAAAATGAGAAATAGTTGCTTATTCCTCCTTATTTTTATTTATGTTGGGGGCTGTTTTTATTGCATTTATGAGCTCTCTGGGGTCACTTTAGTACACCATAGCTGTAAGTCTTAATTTTTTATATTGAAATTTTTTAGTACATCAAGATCTGTTAATTAAAAAGTGTTAATTTCTAGTTGTTGATCAGGGAAAAAGCTGAATTCTCGCTTTACTATAGTGTTGAGCACCAGTGAGTCAAACTTACCACAGTTGCTGTTTTGGCAATATGATACCCCTGATTTATACAATTATTATGTGGTGATAATGACTCATTGTGTGGCCTAATCTGTAAAAATTGACACATCTGTATTTCCCCCTCTACTTCTACTACAATCAACTTCTTATTATCAGGAATCCAGATAACCAGGGAATAGGGATCTTCTGGTCCTGGAAGGTTGGTGATGGGTCAAAGAGAGCTTGAATAGTTGAGGGGAAATTTAATTTGGGATGATCTCTGCACAATCTATGTACCATTCTACCACATTGCCATAACAACTTAAACCAGTATTGATTGTGTCCTAGATCCAGACTATATTTTTACTTTCAGTTGGAACATTAGTGTTGAAACCACAGGCTTGACCCACCAGCAAGGTTCCAAGTAAGCGGGTTTGTGACCCGCAATCTGATTACCCAGTCACTCAAAGCCAGACTAGGAAGTCAAATCAAATTACCAAATCCAACAACATGAACAGATGATGATTCTTTATGGTGGATACCTTGTTTTGGCGCTTGACTCATTACCAGGATCAAGCCACCCCCTCCTTCCATCCATCTGTGTGATCAACAATCATTTTCCTACTATCCTTGATTCACATTGACTATATATTCACTATCTTTCAATAAAGATTATTATCTAGCTTCTAAATATTTTCCCCTTGTAACTCTGCTAAAACAGCACAGTTACAACATTAGTAAACAAACCCCATTTAGTTCTCTTGTTAATAAACATTAACTTTTTCAATATGATAGTACAGCTCTTGTACATGATGCCAATCTAACCTTCCTTGCTCTCAATTATCATGTCCAGAAATCCCAAGTACATAAAGTTCTGCTTAATAATGTAGTAAATTTAGAGCTTTATGTCCTTGAACTCAGTTTCAAAGAAAGTCTCACACACTAATTTACTCTGCATGCTAATTTCTAATGTCAAGTATATACTTCTGGTAAGTTTAATAAGAAAATTTAAGGGGGGATTTAAGAAGAAAACTATTTGTTATTTGATATGAGTATTGGGTATCATATAGTATAATGGGAAGCCACATACTGTTCATGTATGTCATTGTAGTCATGGGGCTTGTGCAGGTAGTGTTTAATTGATATTTCAAATGTTTGATCCCTGTATAAGATGGGCATCTGATAGAGTGTCACCAATTAATTATAAATCAGGGTATCACTCAGGGATTTAATTCCCCAAGATGGAGTAATAATAAATGTTGTGACAATGATTATCCTAATTTTTGTTCATACCATTGCATCTGAGACTTTCATGTTGTAGATATTTATTCCAATGCCACATATGTGTGATGCAAATTACTGGGTAGTGTGTAGAGCTCTCTAAGTGGTGGGAGATAACCACCCAAATCCATAAGGAGTTGATGATTAACCCCCACCAAAGCTTCAAATACAGTTTGGTGAGATTTCCAAATGATACACTAGGGTTCAATTAATATATATTAAAGTTAGTTTGTCTGTAATGTTGCCTTGAGTGGGTTCAAGCTGTAAGGGATTTGACTGAATAAATTTTTCTGTAAATTTAATTTTAAAGGTTGATGATCAAGCCAAAAGCTTGATTTGGTTCATACTTACATTCAATCCTTACATTTATCTTTGAAATCACAGAGATTTTATTCCGTGGAGTGTGGTCTAAATTATGTTGAACTGAAATAAAAGCCACTTGAACTTTAATAAATTTTTATTTAATTACTTAAGTTTTAAATTAGCGGCTAACCTCAAACAGCCATATCAAAGATGTTTATCTGGATATATTGCCTGACTCTAAAATGGGTGGATTAAAATAAGAAAGGAAGCACAAATAATTTGAGACGCTTTTATTGATTGGATGTTTAAACTCTGCTGATGATTGAATTGACCCATGGAAAGAGAGCTTGATCAGTTTCAAATATACTTAATTGAAAAAGATACATAAATGTTAGTCTAAGTAAAGGATGGTTGGCTTGGACATTTAGAATTCATCTATTTCAAAGTGAATTAATAGAAAGCTCCACTTGGATAGATCACACAATCCAAGTGGCTGTATATTCTTTCAAAGTAAATCTTGCTTGCCACAGCTTCATCTCAAAAAACATCAGTGGGGCAAACTGGCAATAATAAAATTATGACTTGATAAAATGAATTTCATGAAATTTAGAGTATCTAGATAAAGTATTTAGTTGATTGCTATCAAAATAGTACTGAATATGATAGCTATAGCTAATTTAGATGCTGATATATATAGTTAAGTGCTTGAATTGGGCTCGTGTCACTATCAAAGGCATAGACTCAATATCATTTATTTAAATTCACTCTAAAAATACATAAAACTAAAATCAATGTATCTCTGTGAAAACAAACCAATCTTAATACCCAATAGCTTAATTTAAAGCTGCATATCAGCTCTCCATATAGTATGGTTTTATAAATCAAATTTGAATTTAAAATTATTTTAGCTTTAAGAAAATCAATAATGAAATACCACTTATTTAGATTTATTTTTTATTTCTACCTGGATTTTGCAATTTTAATTTTAAATAAATATGATTGAAGTTACTTTTAAGATCTTATTTTAAATAGAAATTTAATTAAATATGTGATAAGTAAACACAGCCTAAAAATATACAAAAATATATTGAATTGTTTTATTAAATTTAACTTTTTATCTGTCCTTAGACAGGGCAACCACCTAGTAAAATAATTGAACCCAACCAAAGTAGACCTAGACAAATAGCCTGTGACAAAATGAGAGAATCTTCTGGATAGAACTCAGGACATTGAGAATTAAGAGCAGTCTCAGTTTTGGATACAATAGAAAATACTCCAAGATTGGTGGGCATTGGGATAACATTGGGAGGCATAGACGTAGTAGAACCCAGGGCAGGACACCATCTTCTTGCTAGAATTCAATTTGAAATCAAGTTGTAAGGGATTTAGAAAAGAATACCCACTACAGGATGGGAAACAGTGGCCATCTCAACACTTTAGTAAAGTGCAAATTTGGTTTTTAATAATGCCATCTTCTGGATATTGACAATTTTTTAAATAAGGTAAACTTTACCCTATATATTTTTAATATAGAAGATTAATTAATACTACTATGTTATAAAAAAGGGACTCCAATGAGCTCATAAATGCAATAAAATTACCATAGTCAATACAAATAAAAAGATATAATCAATAATTTTTTAAGTAAATAAATTTCATTCTTTACTAAAAAAAGATTTTTAATCCCATAAAAATTATAATTATAATTTACCAAAAAATTATATCAATAAAAAATATTTTCAACCACAAAGAATAAGAAAACCATATACTTTATTTGTTATACTTTTCAATAAGCAAATCTGATAACATCTTATACTTTACAAATAAATTAACAAATTATAAGATATTTCTTAAATAAATTTCTTGATTATATACCTGAAACGTACTATCAATATCTATAAAGATCAGTATTATATAAATAAATTAAAATTTTAAAAACTTAAAAGTAAAAATATATACACAAAGTAAAGAAAGATTTATTAAACCAATTGAACCATCAGCAAGAGCAGTGGCTATGCCCTCAAGGTATTTCTTTATTGTTGTAATTGTGCTGTTTTAGCAGAGTTACAAAAGAAAAATAATTAGGGACTAGATAATATTCTTTATTGAAGGATAGTTGTTATATAGTCATTATGAATTAACTAGAGGAAACATGATTGTGAAGATCACTTGGTTGGATGGTTGAGGGGGTGGCTTGATCCTGTTAGTGAGTCAAGCGCTGAATTAAGTTATCCACTGTAAAGGGATTATCATTTGGTTGTGTTTCTGGATTTGAAAATATGAGTCAACTTCTGCATTTGGCTACAGTTTACTGAGAAGTAGGATTGCAGGTCTTGAACCTGTTTAGTCAGAACCTTGCCAGGGGGTTGACCATGTTGTTTTGATATTATCTCACCACCTTGTATTTCTTCTTAACCATTTTTTACGCCTCCTGGTATTCCTGGTCCTTTGATTTCTTCTTGGGGGCAATCCTGCTGACCAGGTACTAGAACTTGGATACATTCCAAGCTTGTTCCTCCTGTAGCTTTTGGGAAAAATTATTGTACTTGGGGTTAGACCCAAACTTCACTTTCAGGTGTTTATGCCACACCTCCAGGCTGGATGTGGTCTTCATCTCTCCCTTAAGACAGGTGCTCTGGCAGTTCCATGGCGCTATGGCCCTGCTCTTTTCTCTACAGGCAGTCACCTTCTTTCCTACCCTTTGGTGCTCAAAGTAATCAAGGTAACCCTTGAAAATGGTGGAGTGCTTCTTGATATAAGAATCCCCCAGGAGGGCCTCAAAGCCAATACCAGCATGCTCTGGCTGCACAAAAGCCAAGGCAGCAAACTGGATTAAGGCAAATCAGCACTTTCCTTTACCATTGTTTAAATACTTCTCTAAGAGCTCCTTATTGCCCTTAAGACGCTTGATAGGGGCCTGCCTAAAATGGAAGAAGTTGCCCTGTACTTCCCCATTAAAGGCCTGAAAGGCTCTGAACTGAGCAAGCAAAAAGCCCATAATGGTCACCTTTGGCCCAAGTGAGCATGCATGAGCTAGCTAATCAGCGGCTAGGGCAGACTCATCCTTCTCAGCAGAGAAGTGATTTGCTCTTGTGGCGTGAGTGGGAGGAGGGATCTTGTTGGTAGGAAGAGAGCTCAAAACATCATAGACAATTTTGAAGGCTCTGGCATAGACTTCAGTCTTGGCACCAGGCAGGAGGAAGAAGACTAGAATTTAACTTGGGAGTCAAACTGCCTGTACAGGTCCTAAATCTGCTTAAAGAGGGTGGGACATGTTGTAAAAGTGCTGTTGCATAGCCAGATGGTAGCAGTGTTAAGTTGCTCTAGGTTTTGGGTTGTTGCGTAGGCAATAATATTATCCTCCACTTCCTGCCCATTGTCATGAAGAAGGAATATCTCTATGTCCTCTGTCATCTTGAGGGCATTGGAGAGGACCAGGTCCTCAATTTTGGTTGTGCTCTTGGCCAGGAGCTTTGGGGATTGGTACTTATTACTTACAAACTTGATCAACTGGTTATGTGTTGACACCCTCTTGAGGTTGGTGGGGGAGAGGTGCTCACACGCAAGCACAGCCAGCTAGATGGGAGAAAGATCTTTTGAGGTGGGAATAATCTTCACCAGAAACCACTTGAGAAAGCAGGCTATGATGATGTTGGCATTGTACAGGATTACTTTCCTTTAATTGTTTGCACATTATCCCAGTGCTTAATGTTGAGCCTCACTGGTCAATAGCAGTTCTCACAAGTGTAATAGCAGCTCCTGAAACCCTGGTTGGCATTTTTACAAGAGAAAATATAACCATTGGTTGCTATGGCTGTCCCATCCTTAACACTCAAAATGAAAAAAAATTGGGAAAGAAGGAAGGAACTTTGAACTTCCCATCAACATTGCAAATGTTGTGGGCCACAAGAGGGTCCAAAGGGTCAGCAGGAGCATGGCAGAAACCAGGGAAGTTGTTGGGCTTGGGCTTTCAATCATCCCCAGATGAGTTGGCACCAGAGGATCTTGATGGGGGAGAAGAGGGGGCTTGTCCTAGTGCTCATCACGTGCAGGAGACTTATTCTTACTGTAAATTCAGAACCTGAACGTAAAAATGCAGGATTGTCAAATCCTTGGTCCAAATTTTGAATCACTTTTGCAAGATGGCCTTTTTTAATTAAATTTATTTTTCTGCATAATTATTTAAATTTTAAAAAATGCAGGAACTCACAGACACTTTGCAAAGTTCAAATTGAACTGAATATTTCCAATGGACAAAATGAATTAACTGGAATCAGATTTGAAGAGTTCAAATCCATCAACAATTTTCATTAAGTTTACTATGTTTTTTGGAATTGCAGGATTGTCAAATCCAAGAACAAAATTTCAATTCACTTTTGAATTCCACTAGTAAACTCAAATATTGTATGCAGAAGCTGGAATCCAAATTTAATTTACAGTAAGTACAGTAGGAAAACACCAACTCAAATCACAAAGCTCCACTATGACTAAAATCAAATGAAAAATTTAATCTCAATAACCATGTTTAGACATAAAAGTGATTAAACTTTAAAATTATCCAAACCCAGAAAGTATACAAAATTATACACTTCAAATAATGGATATAGAAATTCTGTTACTATTTAAGACTAAATCAAGAGAAAATAACTACTCACAACTAAACCAAAAATCCAAATAAATGCATATTTAATCTAAAATATATTTTTAATTTTAATTTTATGGACCAAAAAATTGCATTCCCAACCAGCTCTTGCACCAGCCCACCAGGCAGCCTGTCCACGAGGGCGTCCCAGAGGGTTTAAGAATAGACCCAGAACCCAACTCAAGGGGAGTAATGCCAACACACAGGCCTCCCAAGGCGTCAGCGCTAGTTAACCACCTCCTGCCTCTCAAGCCAGATCACACAGCCTTAATCCTAGACAGAAGCCACTCTCAAGGCCTGCCACAAAAGTCTCATACACCAGGGTCACCAGGGACACTGAGGTTACTTACACTTCCACTGTGTACCCAGTTGTCACCCAGCCCTGCACTCTTGATCCAAAAGTTGCTGCTGCATGCCCCTACATTTTTGACACCTCCTATGAGCCATTGGCCACAATTGAGGAGCCATCTGCACCTGTGTTGTATGTCACCATTGACAGCACCAGCGCAACCAAGCGTGATCTCACCTTCTACACAAAGGTCCCCATCCCCTGTATCAAGCCTGCTAACCAGGATGCCGCGATACCTGCCAAGGGCCAGTGTTGGTTGACAGATAGTGAGTGTGAAGCTCTCCTCAACTGCTTGAACAGAGGAATGGTGGTTCAGGATATTGCATCCATATTTGGTGTCACAGCCAGGTATATTGGCAATATTAACAAAAAATACGGCAACAGTGGTTGAATTGCAAAATCTAATAAGATTAAAAGACAGCCCAAACTCCTTCAGCCCGTTCATATTGATGCAATCAGGCAGTGGGTGACCAAGGATTGCCACCTGGACACACTTGCTGTCTAATTAATGCTTGCCACAGAGTTTGGGCTTTTTTTTTCCAAAACCCTTGTTCACAAAACAATGGTTGATTTGGGCTTCTCCTGGAAAGTACTTGGAGTTTTGCTGTACAACAGAAACAATGAGAAGACCATTGAGGATCAACACATTTATGCTGAGACATATCTGGCACTAAAGGAGACCGGGAATGTCCAGTTCTTCTACATTGAAAAATCATTGTTTTCCTCCTCAATCAGGTCTAGGCATGGGTGGGTCAAGAAAGGGTCCAAGGGCGGTGTAGCCCATCCTGAAGCTGTCTGTTCCCAGACCTATTCAATGGTTGCGCTTCTTGGTCCTTGCGGTTTAGACCAATATTAAATGGTCAAGGGTTCCCATGATAGTGGGACATTCCTTGTTTTCTCCAAGCTGTCAAGAAGTACCTTTGGATTAATTACCAGGGCACAACTAACATGGTTGTGTTGGATAATGTTGGGCTCCACAAAGTGGATCTGTTTGTGTCCAAGTTCCCGACCATTGATAAAAATAGTCATTATGCCAGCCACTGCCTTGCTGACTGCGCAATGAGACTCCTCTTCCTCCCCCCTCATATTCTCCATTCCTTAACCCAATTGATGAGGTCTTTGGGTGGATCAAAAATAAGGTGAAGAAAGGCCTCCCTCAGGACACCAAGGATCTCTTCAACATTCTTGAGATCAGCCAATTTGCAATGCCACCTGATGTGGTGGTGGCTTTCTACAAGCACTCTGAATCCTTCCTCCCCAAAGCCTTTGCCTCCAAGCCAATCAGATAAGTGGGCGCTCCAGGTTTTATTTGTTTTTATTTTGATTAATTTTGTTTTTATTGGGACTCAAAAATTTATTATTTATATATAATAATGTGACGTTTGATTGTATTATATACATATAAGAATACATGGAAAAGGTAAGTAAAATTAACTATACTAGGTAAGATGGATATATTTTTATTATAAGGCGCTGATTATTATATTGATTGTTGCGCTAACAAATAAATAAATTAAAAAAAGATAGAAATAAATTAATTTTATTTAAACAATTGTGAATTCTTGTTGGTACTTTGGCTTTTTTAAAGCCATAAATTGGACCTTGCAAGTTATTATCTGGTAGGGCATGTCATTTAAAAAAAAGCATCTCAAAAACGCTATCTTGAAATATGCCATCTTGATTTCTAGCTATTTCAATTTTATAGTAAAAAACGCCATTTTGATTTACAACATTTTGACTAAGAAAAAACAGGTTTAAAATTTTAGATTTTTCTAACTCCAAAAATAGCCTAAAAAATTCTCAAAAAATAAAATTAAAAAACATTTCTAGGCTTAAAAAAGCCTTGGAATTCCAAATCTACAATAAAAAATGGGGTTAATTAGTAGAAATATAGTTGCACAAAGCCCAAAAGTTAAAATAATCCCAAAAACAAATATTTTCATCTATTTTAATCACAAGGTATACTTTAAAATAAGCATATAGTTGTAATGAATACCAAAAAAATCAAATAATGGTAAAATCAAAGGAAATAAGAGAGAAGATAAAGTAGTATTTATTGGAAATAGGCTCAAACATTAGTGGAAAGAGCAACTGAGATGACTTGAAGATGCTCAAGCTTGCTATCCTTGGGATAGTAGGCAAGGACCACCTTGCTGATTTCAGTGTACTTTTTTACCATTTTGGTCTGCTTGGGGGTTGCCTTTGATTTTATACCCGTCTTTAAGAGGCAGGCAGAGATGGCCTGCTGGGTTTTTAAATAGACCATGATCTTATTGAATTTGGGCTTATGAACTCTAACCCTTGTAGCAAACTGGCTATGCCACCCTTCAAGGGAAGAGGTGGTCTTGATGAGGCCGTCTTTGACCTGCTTGAAACAGTTCCAGGTGATTGAGTCACCGCCTTTTCTAATGTGGTGTGCTCCCTGAAACACTCCAACCCATTGAGTTTTGAAATACTCAATGAACAGAGAAAAGGCTCTGGTTGGCCTGGATATAAGGATGGCAGCAGAGGGCATCATAAAAGGCATTGGTCTCCTCCTTTTGCACAAGGGCAAGGGCAGCAAAGCAATTAAAAATGTCTTTTGCTTCTTTGGTGCCTTCAGTGTGGACCAGCTCATGAAGTTCAGAGAACTTTTGGAGGCGGCGGCAGAGTTCCTGCTGGAAGTGAAAGTAGCATCCCAGAGGAGAGCTCTTGAAGACACAAATAGAGGCATTTGCCTGAGCCTGTTTGAAATCCACTATCAGATATTTGTGGTAGAGAAGGCTTTCTGGATTTTTCTTGGTTAGGGTGGGAGCATCTTCTTCTTGGGAGATGGATTTCTTCTTGCGCCTTCTAGTCTCCTTGGGCTCCTCTTCAATAGTTGGGAGGATTTCATCCAATTTGGCCTTTAAAATCATGAGTGCCCAGACATATGTTTCCTGTTTCTTGTTGTGAAGGAAAAAGAAGACAAGGGGAAGAACTAGATTACCAACCTGCTCATGGATATTCCAAAGCTGGCTGAAGAGCTTTGGGCAGGTTGAGAATATGTCATCTGTAAGCCAGGTCTTGCACTTGAGGAGATTGTGCAGATCCTGGCTTGTTGCAAAACAGATGATACGCTCTGGGGCATGTTGACCATTATTGTGAAGAAGGAATCTCTCCTCATGAAAAGATAGTTTTTTCTCCTTGGTAATGATCAATTGGTCAATGGAGCTTGCACTGACACCTTCAGTGCTCAGAGCATATATCTAATCTGTGAAATATCTCTGTAGATTTGAGGCGCCATCAACAGTTGCTAGTTGGCATCATTTAAATTAAGGAGCACATTGTTGACAACCTCAGTTGCAGTTTGATCCTTTTTGGTTGGGATCACCTGAAAAAGAAACCAGCAGATAAGTTGATAGAGAGGGTTGAAAGGCTCAGTGCAGTCATATTTAACAGTTAGGGCTTTGGATCTTGTAAACTCATAAGTGGTGAGCCTTGCAGGGCAGCCAACGTTATCACATTTGAAGTGATGTTGATGGATGGGCTTTTTCTTGTCATTACAGCTGAAGCTGTAGCACTTGTAGACAAAGTTGGCACCCCCTTTTTTAGTCATAATTGGATAGCTGATAGGGTATGTAGTGGGCACAGTAAAGGTGCCATTTTGGTTGCATACATTTTGAATAAAGTTAAGATCCCAGAGCTCAATTGGCTCATCTGCAGGAGCCATAGGCTCAGGCTCCTGCTCTTCTTTATCCTCAAGCTCTGAAGTGGGGTTTAATGGTGATTGAAGTTGAATAACTTCTCTTGAGGATCAGAGGGGGAGTAAACAAATGGAGAGTGAGGAGTAGTAGGACTGTTTCCCTCTTGTTCAGGTGATGGATTTGGGGTCTTGGGGGGAGCTTTGGCCTTAGAAGGCTGCTTCTTTGGGGTAGTCTTGGCCTTGGGCAGAGTGATTTTGGACTTTGAGGCCCTGGAGGCCTTGGGCGCAGCTTTGGCAGTTGACTTGGGAGGCATCTAAATGTGAATTAGCATCAAAATATGAGCTATTTGGGGGTTGTTTTTAAAGAGAAAATGAGAATGTTTTTATTATAAAAGTATTAATTTTTTTACATAGAATTGTAGAAGAGATCTAAAAATATACTATCGAAATTTCAATGTTTTTAGTTGTAAAAATAATTTTTTTATTTGTAATGCAAGTATGCAAAGCTTTGAGTTTTGACTATTAACTTGTAGTCAAAATGGCGTTTTTGAAGTGACATAATTGAGGTGCTGTAGCTCAAAAACATAGTGTTTTTGACCATTTTATATTAAATTAACAAATTTCTGGTGGATCTACTTCAACCAGGCCAAAGAAAAAAACTTGAATTTCTCAAAAATTAGCATATACAACTAGGATTAAAAAGTACCCAGTTGTTTAGAGGAGGCCAAATAAATACATATTTGCAAAGTTTCAGGCAATTTCCTACATTTTTTGTTAATATTGATTTTGACGTGAACTAGTACTTTTGAAAAGTGGAAAGCATGAATTGCAGTGGGGGGATGCAAAGTCACTTCCCTCTTTAGCCCTGGATAAGACAATCTTCCTGCGCTGCACAAAAAAATCTGCTCAGAAGCCAGCCAAGCCCCTCAATTCCCTTGAAGATTTAGCCCACACAATTGACAAGAGATTTGTGTCAGCATACCCTTCTCAAGTGGTAAATAATGGCACCTTGGACTCTGTCTCCACTTGGGAGGAATCCCTTATTAATTTGGATTATCTTCTGGCTTGGGCTCAACCACATTTAAAATTAATTAAGTCCAAACAACCAGGTCGCGCTACTGCTAAATCATCAAATTCCAATCTAACTGTATTAAATGCTGATTTAAATCATTACATCAATGTCAGCCAATCAGATTTGAGGCCATAAATTATTGCAAAACTCTCCAACTCAATGGATAAGTCCTCACAAAATTCCTCTTTTGCCCAATCAGACCCATTTCCTGGATCAGGTGACCTTTCAAATCTGAGGCCTGTCCCTTAAAGCAATACAGGGGATTTTTGGTCTCCTGCTTGCTCATTCTTTTCAAATAAAGTTCTAAAGCTTTCCCTTTTAGAATTTTGGTTCTTTTGGGTCTCCTATATAGCCCTACAGTTCACTAAGATTTTTAGTAAAAGTTTTCACTTTCCTTACCTTCCCCTTGCCTCCCAGGCCCTTCTGTCACTTCCCAAAGTGTCTATCTGTGTTGTCAACGTCAAGGCTAAAGCTTTACTCTTTTGCTTTGAAGAGAACAACTCAATTTTGAAAATTAGTATAGAATTTAATATATTTACCTATTTTAAGTTTGGTTTTTTACTTGTTTTGCTTGGGCTTGGGCTTGGGCTTTATATATGCCTTATAAAGCTTTCATATGCTCTTGAAACCATTTGGTCTGTGGTTGCCATTTCATATTTTGCTCTGGTGTTTAAGAGTCCTTCTGTTTGCTCCTAAGCCTTCTGTTCAAAATTTAAGGGTTAAAACCAAGAGAATTAATTGCATTTTCCTGGGTTTCACTCCCAGACTCCAAACATGTTAGTCCCTCTGGTCAAGTTTGTGGCTTTTACCTTGGCACCAGCTCTGGTGATGATTTGGTCTACCTCTCCAGATCTTTGGGGATGTATTGCCAATTCTTTCCTCTGTGTTGGTTCCAACCCTGATCAGCTCTTTTATATTTGATGTTATCCTTGCACACACTCAGGGTATATACATCACTAGTGAGAATGTGGTGAGGAGCCTGACCTGCAATGACCTTGACCTCTCTACCGTCAAAACAGTCTCTGCTACACCCCTCAGTCTGGGCCATCCCACACTCCTTCCCTCTGAGGACCTGCCTGTCCTGGTTTCAGAGGAAGGCTTGGGCACCCCAGAGCTCACTCCTAAGCGTGCATCCTAGTTGCTTAGCAGAATAATCTTAATGGGTTTGGATTCTTACTTTCCCTGGTGGTCTGCTGCGTCCTCCTTATGGACACCCCTTTGAGCAGCCATGCCGGTCCTATACTGGATGGCGTCTTGGTGGATCCTCCCCCCAGGATGGGAGCCAAACTTAGTTAGTTTAGTCCCCCTCTCTCACAGGGGATCAATATAGTGTAGCCTGGCATCATATGTAATTTTCCCTTATTTTCTCTCATTCATTGTGCGCATCAAATCAATTGGGTGATTTGAAACTTGGTGGAATTCAAAGTGATAAAAATCAAAATGGTGTAATTACCCCCTTCCATATTAAAATCACTATTAAAATATTTTTTTAGAACCCTTATCAATGTATCCATGTATAATAAAGTTATAAATTACATATAATAAAACTGGTTTTTTTTACCCAGCAATGACAATCACTAGAAGGATTATAATAGTGGCGTCTATTTAGGTTGTTCTTAGTATAAGTGTCTTAGATTAATACTATAGGAACATCTTCTGGCACTATACAACAGGCTTTATTTTAGTTTGGGTATAAGCTTATTTTAGTTTAAGATAAATGTTTTTGATTTGAAATGAGGTAATGTTGAGATGGCATAAACACACCCCACACTAAGTGATTTCATGTGTAAATAAAGTTAGCAAAATAAGATTTAATCAATCTGACTCAAAGTGACAGAATTGAGATGGCGTAAATTTGAGATGCCGCATTATAAAGGTATATGTAAATTTTAACTATTTTATTGTTTATTTTATTTTTTTTTTGATTTAAAATCACTAACACAAAAAACACCACCTCAAATTAAATTCAAGATGGCCTAAATCAAAGTGCCGTTTTTTAAATAGCGTTTCCTACCATCATCTGATCCTTATTATTTCAGTGCCACTAAAGCCACACAACACAGAAACTAATGATTTTCATGTATCTCTTATTAATCAGTATGCATGATGTGGGTTAAGCATATCAAATATATTTATCAAATCATATTACAAGGGAAAGGTAATTTGAGTTCTAAACAATCACTTGTTTAGAACAATAGCGGAGTGGGCCGCTTGTTGCGGATAAATTCAGTTCTTGATATTTAAATATGTAATAAAAGAACCTGTACTTGACAAGCTAGTAAATAAAAAAATTAAACTTTTATTTTTATTTGAAGTGTTTGCAATTATAAATAATGTATTTTAATATATTTAGATATATTACTATTATAATTTATCTATTTAAATTTAAAATAATCTTAAAATATTAAAATTAAAATATTAAAGTTAAAATAGTAAAATTTTAATATTTTATTTGTAATATTTTAACTTTAATATTTTAGTTTTAATATTTTAATTTTAATATTTTAATTTTAATATTTTAATTTTAATATTCTAGTTAAAAAATAAAAAATTTATAAAAGTTAAGTTGCAAGGGAAGATGATTTATTGGGGGGATGCAAATTGCTAAGGGGGATGCAATTATTCTGGGGTATTATGCCCTGAAATGATATTTTCTGCTAATGCGTCCAATTGGGACCACATACTCTTCTGTACGTGGTGGACAACTCTGGCGCCAATTGCTAGAGGGGTGGCGCTTAACACCCTGGTGGTGGCTGAGCGTCTTATAAAAGGCAATATTGAAAGCAAATCAACAAGGAGTTGGTTCTCTGGAGGTATTGTGTACCCGTACAACAAAGCTAATGTAAAACAGTTGTATAGGACATGCTCTATGGTTTAGTAGCCCAACAGCGTCTTCATTTTATCCAGTGCCAGCACGCAGACGTCCATTTGAAGGGGGATGTACTCCAGCTTCTTCATGTTGGCCTTCATAATTCAGTGTAGTACTACCCTGAGGTAAACAGCAAGATGCAGTTGCTGTGAGGTATAGATTTCTGCAAAAAAGCAGAATTTCTTGTAGATAATAACTAATCAATTTGTATAGGATAATTTTGAAAATTTGATTAAAGGAGAGTTTTGCATTTTGAAGGCATCTGTGACCCATGCCTCTGCAAAAGATTTGAATAAAGGATTCATCTTATTGACTAAAAATGCATCACCTGTTTGATTTGATATTGATTTTATTAAGTTATTGAATATTGTGGCTTTGATGTTTTCTTGTGGAACTTGAAATTGACTTTTTTCAGGCTTATTTCATATGTGTTCATATTTTAAAAATGAAATCATTCAAGATATTCAAAGATATATTTGTCAAAATTCATTTTGACATTTATTTGGATATCCATCATTCCTTTGAAGTTGATACTTGTGCCTACTTCATAGGCTTCCCTGACCCATGTTGAACTTTGTTCTGGCGCTTTGAATCCCCTATTCATTGCTTCTTTTGTTGCATATTAATTGATGTTATTTTGAATTATTTTATCAATTTCTTTTTTATTTACTTATTTGAATTACAGGGGCTACAAGTGATTGGTAACCCCCGTAAACCCAACTTGGCGTAAAGACTGCCACCTTAACAACCTCAGCCCCATTTCTTGTTATAACTAAATTAAATTTAAGTAAAACAAAAAACTTACTGGTTATTTCCCCTATGCCCCTTTCAGCAATCAGTACCCCTTCAGCAAACTTCATGAGTTTTGGCTGTTCTTCATTTGATTTCCTGGGCTTGTACTTCCTTATTTTCTGTGCAACTTGTGCTTCCTCTTGATTCTTGTTTGATAAATTTTCAGTATTTGTTGAAGGGATTCTGCTTCTTGATTTGTTTCATTTTCATCTGTTTCCATTTGATTATTTTCATTTATTTTGTTTTGAAAAGGTTCCTCTTCATTTCTGGTAATTTCTGGTGTTTTTCCCTTTCCTTCTATTGGTTTGATTTTAATATTGTTTTCTCTGGCTCCTTGCCAGAACTCCCACAAATTGTAGGCTGGATTATTAAAAATCAAACTTGATAAAAAGTTCCCTGTAGATTAATTAATACTTCTTTGTTCTTTTCTTCTATAAATTTCCCAATTTATTTGGAACATTCTCCTTTGACTAGATTAGTGGCTGGCCTCTGTTGCCCAGCTTTCCTGTTACTAGTTCCCTAATATTTTTTTCTATTTCAACAACCTTTTTCAGGTGTACTTCTAATTCATTTATCAAATTGTAGATATTTGACATGTTGGTTGAATTACATCAAAAAACTGGTTTTTATAGTACTACCATCAATACATGAATATTTTTAATTATCAATAATAAATTAAGCACCAAAAATGTAAATGTTATATTAGAATATTGCAGGTATGTGTTAAATACTGATATTTAGATATTATGTACATAACTCAATGCATTCTGTAAAATAAAATTCATTTTAAACAAGGCCTTTTTCATTGTAATTTATATAAATGGACTGTTATTATACTATGGAGCCATTAACACTTAGTACAAATATTAATACATAGTGCATTTTACAGCCTGCATATTTACCTATTGTAATAATTCTGTAAAATTTTTAGTCAGATTTTGTGAGTTAATAATAATATAATGGGTTAATAAATTAATGTTTATTATCATTAATTGGCTGATTTTCTTTGATGTGGCAATAGTAAATTTTCTGATATTTATGCACTGGTATCCAATTGGTTGGTTTCATATACAATCACATAGACAATTGGATGTGAAACCAACCAATTGGATACCAGTGCTTAAATATAAGAAAAGGCACTATTGCCACATCAAAGAAAATCAGCCAATTAATGGTCATAAACAGTGATTTATTAATCCATTAATTATTATTACTAACAAAATCTGGCTAAAAAGGTTACATAATTATTATCAATAGGTAAATATGCAGGCTGTAAAATGTACCATGTATTAATATTTTTACTAAGTGTTAATGGCTCCCTAATATAAACACAGTACATTTATATAATTTACAATGAAAAAGGCCTCATTTACAATGAATTTTATTATACATAATACATTGAGTTATGCATATAATATCTTAATATCATGATTTAACACATACCTGCAATATTCTAATATAACATTTAAATTTGTGGTGCTTAATTTATTATTGATAATGAAAAATGTTAAAGCAATTAATCATATGGGTTATAATTTTTCTTGTTATACCTAAGCACTGGACTGATTATTTTATAACTTAGTTACATTATTTATATTCAAATTATTCAGAAAGATTAAAATACAATCAATGTCAAATCTTTAATTGATCTTGGGCTTAGATATTTTTTTTAAAATTTTTTATCAATTTTAGAATTGAAAATTGGACCTTATAATATTGCTGGAAATATCTTAAGTGCTACTACATATTACAAGCTAAAAATATTTATGATGAGTTGCATGGGAGAGTAATAGTAGCCTCAAAGCTATAAATGCTATTACCCTATCTTTGGCTCATCATAAATATTCTTAGTTTGTTTCAGAAATTTTTTTTGTTGTTTTTGAAAGACTTATAACTCTATTTAAAATACACCCTCTAGTAAGCTGCCCTACTTCATGAACTTGCCCTAATGCACCACTAGCATCTTCTGATATTTTTGTTTCTCTGGTATCATCATGTGATTTCAAATGATAAGTTATCTCAGAATATTCTGAGAAACTTTCAAATGTTAAAGGTCAAGTATACAACTTCCCATCTTTCATCAAATATGAAAGATTAATGTGCAGATTTTTAACTTCAAGCTCTCTCCTTATAGGCCTAACTTTTCTCTCATAAATATAAAAGAATGACTTTTGAGAAATATTTGAGCCTGATAGCGCTGATTTAAAGAATTTTTTTCTTCTTGCTCAAAAATATTTTTAATATCATTTATATTCTTAATATAAAGCTGATTTTCTTTCTCTTTTAATGTTTTTGATATTACACCAAAGTGACCATCAACAATGCTTTTTCCATGACATTCTACAAATATATTGTATTTAATAGACCTTTTAATGTATTGTGGTGCCTCTTTAAATAGATAATATAAGAATTCATATGATCTAAAATGGTTTCCATTATCAGTCCATACTTTGATATTCTTTATTTTTTTAAACTTATCTGATTTAAGAAGACCTATTAGACATTCACCTGAAAACAAAGAATCATGAGACAATATCTGAGATAAAAAATTATGGTATTCATACTTAACTTTATTGTTTTCTTTAAATACCAATGCAAACCCCAATAAAGAAATAGATCTTTTGGAATAAAAACAGTTATTGGTTTCAATTGGACCACCACCAACTTTTAAATTATCCTTAAAATCTATAACTATAATACATGATTCATTATCTAATTCATTGATATCTTTCTTATATTCCCTAATTTGATGAGTATAAAAGACTTGGTGCTGATTAACAGCTTTTAAGTCACAGTTTATAGATTCTGGCAATAATAAGTTTTTACTTTCACATTCTTCTTTTCTTTTTTCTAAGGATGATTTTAAGTTACAAGTAATACACATGTCAGTTTATTTTTTACTCTTGATTATATTTTTTGGTATTAATTTATAATAAGTTGAAAGTGATATTGAAATTTCATTTTATATTTTCATATTTTCATATATATCTTTTTTGTTTTTAATAGAGAATATTTTATTTCAGTTGAATATTCATTCATTTCTTTTTCAATGTCTTTATAAATTTTTTCTGGTGCTTTTTTGTAAACTGACTTGTTTCAAAAGAATTTTCCAGTAGGTTTTTAATTATTTTTTTATTTTTTTACAGAATAGTTTTTATTTTTTTGGCTTTTTTATTTAAACTTACGTTTTTATTTTTATTTATTTTTCTTGAGTATTCAAACTCACTTTTGGTTAAATTAAATCCCATATCAGTAAGCTCTTTTAAAGAGTAACTGGGAGTAACCAGAGATCTCAAGGCTGGGAGATGCTTTTGGGGAGCAGATTTCAGAAGATCCTTTAAGCCATCAATTATCAAATTTAGTTTCTGATTTTAAATCAAAGGAATGAACTCTGTTTTTACAAACTCAGTTTGAGTGAGGAAGTGATTGTTGAAGGAATTAAGATTGCCTCCAGAAACAAAGAGGAATGCTTTCTTTAGCATAGTAATTCTTTTTCTTTTTGTTGATGCTCCCAATGAGGAAAATGGCTGCATGGCAGAGGTGAAGTTAACAGATTCCATAATATTGGATTTATGATTGATGATAATGAGATGCTTTGTATAGATGCCTTGCAAAAGAGTACTGGTTGGAGGGATGATATCTTTTTGTCAAGATAGTTTGAAGTAAACCTTAGGCGGTGCTTAATCTCTTATATAACAAGCCTTATGACACCATTATGAAAGAAATGATGTGATAGCTTTTATTAAAATTTCAACTTAAATTTACATTCCTAAAATAAATGAAATACCCAGTTTTCATGCACAAGTGATATATGTTGTTGTAACTGTGCTGTTTTAGCAGAGTTACATGGGGAAAAATATTTAGAAACTAGATAATAATATTTATTGGGAGATAGTGATTATATAGTTCATGTGAATCAATGGATAACAGGAACATGATTGGTGATCATACGGTTATGTGGAATAAGGGGGTGGCTTGATCCTGATAGTGAGTCAAGCGCCAAAACAAAGGTATCCACCGTAGAGGATCATCATATGTTCATGTTATTGGATTTGGTAATTTGAGTTGACTTCCTATTCTGGCTTTGAGTGACTGGATAATTGGATTGCGGGTCACAAACCCGCTTGGTTGGAACCTTACTGGCGGGTCAAGCCTGCGGTTTTGACAATGTGGAGCAGCTAAGCATCATTGTTACATCATATCCTCTTTGTAATCACTAGGAATAAATTAAAATGATGTATTAACTTAATTAAAACTCTTCTGCATATTTTTAAAATGATAAAATATTAAAGAATTATATTTAAAAGATGCTTAATTTGAGGTTTGCAGCTCACTTGAACCTCAAAATTCATCTAAACAGCAAATAAATTAACGTCTTAACTTCAAACTACCATAAAATCCTAAATAATTGAGCTTTTTAAATAAAATAAAATGCAAAAATAATGCTCTTGATCTTACCTTTAATTTCATTAAATAAAAAGTATTATAATTAATGAAAACATATACTTTTTTAGCTTAAAGCAATCTATTTTATTTTATTATTAAAATAATATAATAAAATATGACATATGCTCTTTTAAATTGCTTTTGCTTCAATATTTAATATAGTATACATGTTAGTATTTTAACACCAATATAAAAATAAGATTCTGAGCTTCATTTTGATAGTTTACAGCCTATAAAAATTATTAAATGTTTGTTGAGTTATTACTGTTTTAAATATAAACATTTGTAAATTGATTTTTTCAAAATTGAACTGTGTTATTCTGCGACTTGGGCAGCATGTGTATTAGAAAACGGCCTAATCCCTAAAATAATGACCCATATGTTACCAAATCAAATGTTCAATATTTTATCAATTATGGGGGATATTAATAATAATGAAATATTATTAATTGTGAATTGGAAGAAATAATATCAATTTTAATAAGTTGTTCCAAAGAAAGGTTTTATTTTACTCATCATAGGACAAGTGAGGGAGGGAATGTGTGGTGGTTTGTAAGTCAGGGTTGGAAGGTGGGTGGCTTGGTCTTGATGAGGGAGTTGGGGAGGCTTGGTTTGTAGACTGGGAAGAGGCAGCAAGAACTGATTGCTTCAATTGCTCAAATTCTTTTTTTTTCACATATGAAGGCTTGATAAAACAAATGGATGAGCGTGGGGGAAAGCAGGATTCCTTTCTGGACTTATCACTATCTTTTGCATAGTAAGATAATGAGATATGATAAGTCCTGGACAAATGCAGAAAGAAAAAAGATCAGACTTCTTCTCAATTTAGGTGCACAGTTCATTGTATGTGGCAGGCTTTAAGCATCTGATAGCTGAACTAAAATTGTAAAGACATACATCTGCAAGATGCATTTCAGCATGGTTGGTGGAGTAGGACCAACAAGTATGCCCCACAGCCCTGATTTCTTGAGTTGCCCATTCCTGCTGCTCCATCTCCCCACTAAGTACAACTGTGTGCACAGCTTATTGGGTAGCCCACTCCTCCAACATGTTCTTGAGCTCCATCTGGTAGGCAAATTTATCTGCGGTGTTTGATATTGCCAAGTAATAATTGACACCCAATGGGAAAACTGCCAGTAAAAACCTAACAAATTGATACAGGATTGGGCCGCGCTTGTAGACATCAGATTGTATGTGCTTTCCCCCAAAGCCTTAGATATTTGCCAAAATCTTGTCATACAACAAGAAAATGACATCATTGCGCGTCCTCATTGCCCTTCTTTTTATACAATTAATAATAGTTAGATTGTAGGGGTTAGTATACACCAAACTGGGGCCACTGAGAACCTGGTTGAACAAGATTCTGACGGCAACAATAACTCTGTGCATCCACAAATTCACAGTTCTCTTATTAGTGAAAATGCTGTGGAGTCCCAGTTGGAGACAACCTGGACCAAGGGCATCCGCAGGTCACGCTCTATGATATCCATCATGGGAGGGTGGGCTTTTTCACCTTCAGTTGAAGTACGGGCACCAGTTGGGGTCTTCTTGGGAGAAGGGCCACAGTTGGCATGGGCTTGCAGGTTTGCAGCCACAGTGGACTTTGCAAAACCCATCACGGCCGCAATTTCCCCAAGGGACATAAGCATCCCTTGCATTTCAATCATTTTGAGAACAATTTCTGGGGTAATCAGCTTTCTTCTGCGTCTTTCAGGCTGATTGGCTGGAGATGGGATGTGCTCATCTTAGGAACTGGACGTTGCAATCTGATTGGCTGTTTCTGGATTCTGGCTTCCTTGGGTGATCACTTGGCTCAATTGGATGGTTCCAGATGCCATTGTTGATATGTAATTTGGGTTGGCAGCTGCCTGTGCGTGATGGGCAAACAGGGCCATACTTGAGCATGCAGGAGAAAGAACATACTCCTGGGTAGTGCTTGGGGAGGGGCCTGCAGGTTGGGTGTAACTATAGACAGAGGCTTCACTGTTAAGAGACCCAGTGTAGCCCTGCATGATTTTTTCAAGGCCAGGAAACAGCTTGTTGATTTGGTTGTTGTTGAAAGAAGACAAAATAAATTTTTATTAAAAAAATTTAAACTAAAAGAGACATGTATATTTTAGTCAATTTTATTGATAAGTATGTTAAGTTGGTGAATATTACACTCAAAAGTTTAGCCGTCCTAAATTGGAATAGGGTGATTTTTTAGAATGCCTATGATTCCTAAAAGAATTAGCACAAAACAATTTTAGATCCTTTAGCATCCTTTTTGAGGCAGCCATAAATTATATTTGTTTCAAATTCACCTCATTTTTGATTTTAAATTTGGTTCTTGGATTTGACAATACCGCAATTTAAGGTTTGTTAAGTTTTACATGATGTCTATGATTTGTTTGAAATACAGGAAATCTCAAATTATATATTAGAATTCCGCATTTCTGATTCATGTTTCCCACGTTTGTTAGCTGTGTTTTGTCTTTTGGGGTTGAGTTATCTGCTCAAGAGATTTGAAATTTTCCAATTTAAATAAACCAAAAAATTCAAATTAAATGGTTGATTTTATAAAATATTTTATTTTTCACTCAGCTGAGTTTCCTGCAAAAGTGATTTAAAATTTGGACCAAGGATTTGACAATCCTGCATTTTTACATTCAGGTTCTGAATTTACAGTAGTGGACTTCTCTTTTGATGCAGAGTTATAAACTATGGTTGGTGAGCAACACATCAGATTTCTCTCCCCCAGAGGAGTGAGCTGGGCTCTGCTCAGGGGAGGGCTCAGGGGAGGCCTTGAAGACAGCCTTATTGATTGTTGTTGGCTTTTGCTTTGGTGGGTTTGGTTGGCTTTAAAGGATGCTTGGTTCCTATGGGCTGCTTAGAGGTGTTTTTGTCCTAAAATAATTAATAAAATATTCTAAAATAAAGCAATGTATTTAAAAAACAAATAAAAGCAAATTTAAACCCATCATAAATAATCTTTAAAATTTTAAGGCTTTTATTGAAAATAAAACTAGTATATTGGGGTATAAATATTTGGTTTATTAAGTTTTAAACAACAAGTTAAAGATCAAAAGACATATTCAAAAGTATTACTTTTATAGTAAAACTTCATTTTAAAAAGAAAATAAATATAAATAAAAAAAGTTAAAAATACAACATTGAAAATTCAGATGATTTTATTATGTAAAACTTATAGTTTTATATATGAGAAGTGAAAAGCGTCAAAATTATGATTGACAATTAGCAAAAATATGCTGAATTCACACTGTTGATTAGGAAAATTTAGACATTATCAGAGACAAAATTGGCACTGTTGACATTTTTTTTAAAAAATACTGTTTTTTTATAATACACTTTATTAAAGTTAAGAAAATCAGTAATTTTGAAAAGTTTTCAGTGTAATTTTGTTCACATAATAAAATAAAAAATATATAAAATAAACTAAAAAACATCAAAATTATTTATTTGTTAAAAAATATTTTGGGGGTGAGAATATGATATTTCATCATTATTATTAAGTAAAGTTGTTAATGAGTTCTTCTTGGGTAGGAAAGAGGTGAAGTGTCAACTTTGCCACTGATAACATTTTCAATAGGAAGTGGCATAGTAATTTAGGCTTATTTGTGCAATTTCTATTTTATTAAATCCACCCCAGTGCTTGATCACAAGCAAATAGTTGACATTCCTGATTGTTGACATTATTACAGTAGTTTTCAAACCTGTTGAGATAAATTTATATTATTCAGTTTAGAACACATGAACTCAGTCACAAAACGTATAATAACTGGAACCAGTTGAAGCTTAATTTACTCAATAAAGCTTATATTTATCTAGAGCCAGAAAACAAAAAAGTCAATCTCAAAACAAAAATAAAGTCAAATACTGAATTTTGAAAATGAGATACCAAACTTATGGAACTCAAATTCAAAATGCACACAATTCAGTCACTTCCTGAAGCATTCTATATCAAATTTGATAATGAGTGTGTGATGAATATGATATAAACAGAGAACACATGAGGTTCAGTCATAAAAGTGATGAACTCAAACACAAAACAACTCTTTTTTTGAAAATATTCATTATTTTTTGGGACTCAAATTGGAAATAGTGAATTTCATGAGTGAATCCTGCAAAATCAATTCAGGGAACTTCAGCATTATTTTCAATGTACACACATCCAAATTTGGATGTTTATGTCTGATAGAATGTCTCAAATAGGAGCACTCATTTAAATAAAATTAGGCTTCTAGAAACACTTTGCTTTTCTGTTTTTAATAGAATTTTTATTGTTTTTTGTTTACAATGAGTTTCAAAAGTGAAGATAACTTTTATATTATTGAGGATCAGTACCAGGAGCTACTCCAAGCTCAGGCTGGTGATCAAGGGAGCGCAACCACTGTGTTTCCTGTGTATACCCAATTCAATGCAAGCTGTGAAGAGGCCAAGTTGTATGTGTCACCAGACCCATCCATGAGTGGCTTTTCCAATAGCCAATATGATGTACCCCAAGACCAGGCCCAGCCTGCTCCTGTGCCACATTTTGGAGACTGGACAACTGTGGCCCTCTCCAACTCAATCCAACCAGTGCTTGAGAATTCAGGCCAATCAAATCTTGACCTGCCTAATCCAGGTACCCTTATTCCTGAAGCCCACCAAAAACGTCAGATTATAACCAATGAGGTGAAAAAGATTGTGAGCCTCAATCAGAATGGTGTTAGTTTTGCCAAAATAGCCACTTGGCTTCAATTTACTGAGGCAGTGATCAAGCAAGATTTACAAGCCCTCTTGAAGAGAGGTGGTGCAAAGCTGCACAAGAAGTCAAAGAAGCAGCCCAACTCTCAGATCAAGAAGATCCATCCCTTCATACTTGACCTTCTTCAACAGGACCCATACCTCTAATTGACTGAGGTCCGGTGCCTACTTGGGCTCCAGAGCATATTCATTGCCAGCCACACAGTGCAGCTCTGGATGTATGGGCTTGTAGTTGGTGTTCTGATTATTACCAGCCAGCCAATGAGTCATATGATGGATCTGATTTGTCCTATGACTGTGCAATTAGTGTCACCCTCACCAGCTGACTGTCCTCTATTTGGACAATGTTGTATTTATATCCTATTATAAAGTTTCATTGCAATTCCATGATTATGGCACTTTGAGTGAAAAGAACGCTCTCAAGGGCAAAAAAAAGCACAGGGGAAGGTGATTGGTGCATTCCTTGCAGTTTCCCCAAAAGGGACTGTGTTTTACTGGACTACAACCAGTTACACCAATGGTTACTGGTACAGGAAATTCCTATCTGACCTGCTTGACACCTGGAGCTTGGCTAATTCCAGCTTCAAAATCTTCCTGAGCCACCAAATGGAGTGCGCTGAAGTGGCCTCCAAGAAGATTGAAGCAGAAAGCCACAAAGCTTCAATTTTCTCTGCCAGCCATGCTGATCTTCACCTGGATGATGAGTTGTTCTTCAACATTGGGAACACCATCTGTGAGCGCAACCTCACAACCTTCAGCCAGGTGATTAGTGCAGCCAACAACCCCTCAGTGATGTTTTTCTGTCAAAAGATTACTAACAGGTTTACAAAGATGGTTTTCAATGCTCTCAGCAACAGCCAATCATCAAAAGATCCCAGGCTGCCACCTTGTGTCTCCCAGTTGTACAAGCCAATCACTGTCCTCCCTGAGTTGGAATATGATGCCATATACAATCAATACCTCCAATACAATCAAAGCAATTAATTCCCATTGGGTCCTCCAGCCACCCTAGTCACCATTTGATCCTCCCAGGTGATCAGCACCAACCCCACCAGCCAATCAAGTCCTCCCCCCTCAACCCAGTCTGCCACCTAATTTGCACTGCCAAATCTCATTCCCCCAATAAAACTCACCCCAAATTTTTTTATTTTTTAATTTATGTCAGTTTAACGTTTACAAGTTTTTATAGTTATAATAAATAATTTACATTAAAAAGAAAGTAGGGATTGATTTTTATCATGCCACAAGTTAAATTTGGCTGCTTTAATAATTATTAATTATATTGTTTTCTATTATAACTTTAATATATTCAAAGTGCTACAAGAAAGTAAATTCTAAAAACTTTAAGTGTTATAGACCAGCCAATTGGAATGGGGTACATGAGATGTCTTTGTGTCTTGTCTGAGCCAAGCACAAAGACAACTCATGTACGCCCATTCCAATTGGCTGATCTGCAACACTTTTAGTTTTTAGAATTTACTTTCTTGTAGCACTTCAAATATATTAAAGGATATGTAATAGAAAATAATATAATATACATATAACCTGTGAAAGGGGCTATTATTTAATAAATGTATATTTTGGGTCAAACTTGGAATACTGATTTGAGAACAAATCATGTTTTACTTGGAAAAACATATACAGTAAAAAATATGTTATCCATGATACTAGGAATGGAATGCTATATACAATAAATATACATTTATCAATACAAAATGAATAGTTGCACTTAAAGCTAATAAAAAATCATAATTAAAATCAAGATATATTTATTTAAACCCTATTAGCCACCTTAGAATAGATACAGTTTATTGTGATATTTTATGGGTATAAAAATGGCTGGGATAAGTCCAAGGAATACATGGCATAATTGGAGGCAATACCAAAGAAATTGGACATAGCAGTGGCTAAAATCATGGAGGACAATCAAAAGGTCAAGGAAATGCTAAAAGAAATGGTGTTAGAAGGCAACAAAATAGACAAATTACTGTGAAGGCTGTGAAGAAGAAGATTCCCAATGTTACTGACAAACTTGCACCAGGCTCCTAAACATACAAAAAGATGTTCTTGCTGATCTAGAGTTCAAGCCACAGGGGTTCACAACTTCAGAGGCATGGTCAAAGGACCCTAAGATGTTTGAGCAGCTAAAAAAGAAAACAAACAAAAACCAACAGAAGATAATCAGAAACCAGCTAGTGACAAGTCCTGTGAAGCAGCCCCTGTAAAGGAGGCAACAGGTAAAGATATAGAAGAAGGTGAAAAATAAAATATCAAATAAATAAAAGGATTTACTACCTTTTTTTATTTAGAAGAAACATAAGGAAAAGTCTGCTTGTATCTGAAACCATACATATCACAAACATTCTACAGCAACTATGTCCCCCACATAGGGCGTCAATTGATCCTGATGCCAGCTGCCGCCTCTGAAATGATCAAAAAATTAAATGAAAATAATCCTATGAAACTTGAACAACTTACATCACTCCAACCAAAGCAAGATGACACCAAATGGTGGGTCTTGGCTTTGGCCATGGCCCCCAACCTGCAACTTGATCACTATGTTTGGCTCCCTGGCTTTGGCAAGCTCTTTGTCATGCTTGTCTGGGATTTATCCAAACTATGCTGTACCAAACCTACCCAAGATGGAAAGAGGACAAGAAGAATTTTGTTCTGTTATCCCACCAAGAACACACTATTACACATCCTAAAAAATTTCAATAAAAAAATAACAAAACTTAACTATAGTTCTGCTGCTGTCATGCCTTCTCCACTAGAAAAAATCCTCCTAGCCAATTGTGTCACAATGCTCTTGTATTATTCCCATTGTAATTTATTTAGTACAGGTCCAATGTCAACATACATGTTGTCAATAGAAATTACTTGTCTATTTCAGCGCAATGTCCTGTAATGCAGCCGCTCCCCCAACAAAAGTCTACACCCAAATACCATTTTAAATCTTATATATAATTTTTACATAAAAATTATCTACTCAAACCATCTATATTACCAAATAAATACATAATAAAAAATATTCTGTGTATTCATTCATTCACCCTTATTGCTTTGTTAATTTTTATAAACATGACAGTATATAATTATAATCATATAAAAAACATGAAAACACTAACATAAATAAAAACATAATAATATAAATATTCTTGTGTTTTATCTGTCCATTCATTCATTTAATTGGCTTTCATTTGTTAATTTTTATTATACCTGATGCAAAAAATGAAATCACAGATTGGAAGTCAAAATAAATTAAACTAAATAAAAAATATTAAAAAATTAAATCCAAATATACATTGAGAAGAGAAAAGCCTTTATTTGATTGGCTGCTGGGATAGACACACAGGGAGAAACAAATCCTGTGTGACTATAGGATTTGGCCACAGTTTCATCTGGGAGGATATGAACACCAACCTTCAGCAAATTGAACAATTAATCAGGCCTGGGTGGGGCCCATTTCTTGACAATCTCTTGAGCCACCCAAAAAACCCCTCAATTGGGTTGAGGAATGGGGAATAAGCAGGGAGGAAGTGAAAACAAGACGTAAAGGCGCTGTAGCTAATTGTTGCAAGATAATGGCAACACCAGGCTCAATCACGTGGAATTCCTCAAGAATATTGGCCACCTTTTTTAGCCCAACATTATCCAATACAATAACATTGGTGAAGCCCAGGCTTGTGCACCTCAGGTGCTCCTGAACCAGTTAGAGAAATTCCAGAAAGGTTGTACTGTTGTGGGATCCCTTGATCATTTGATAGAGTTCAATGTCAAGGGGACTAAGAAGGGCTACCATTGAGTAGGCAACAGACCAGACAGCCGCACGCTGAGACATGCTGTTTTCCCCTTTGGGGACATAACTGTACTCATTACATGGAGGACGCAAAGGACAACTTGTCAATGTAATAAAATTTGACAGTCCCCTTCTCCTTGAGAGCAGTTATTGTCTCAGCGTATTTTTGCCAATATACAGCGTTGTCTGGGCTATTGCAATTATAGGGAGATACCTGAGCTTTTTCCAGGAGAAGTTCAATTTTTTGACTGCTTGGTAGCACGCAAAAACCAAAGCTTGGATTCCAAAAGCGGACTCAACCATTGACTGAATATTTTCCAGTTCTGACGGCAATTCTGCTTGATCCACTGTCAGATTGCCCACAGGTGTTCCTGGACCAATAGGATTGGAACCTGCTTGTATTTCTCTGAAAGGAGAACAGTCCCTGTTTTCAGGTAAGTAGCGTGGAGCCTGTGCACCAATTTTTCCAAAATACCAACAATAGCTGCAGCCTTCTTGTAGTCTGTTATCTCATTCAAGAGTCTCATCAAGGTCTTGCAAGTGGTGTCAGGGATAAAGTGGTGCTTGGGCTTTTTGGTGATGGGGATTGACTTGTTGTCATTGGGCACATTACAGGGCATAGGCACTTGGCTGTAGAACACAGTAACCTTTTTAAGCACCTTCTGCCCTTTTTTTGTTTGGAAATACTGGGGTGCTTGTCCTTGTCTGCCCCTTTTGAATCACTGACATAAGGCTCATAAGTTGTGTTGAGCACAGGCTTAACCTTCTCCAGTATGGCTGCAGAAACACCATCACAGTGGTATACAGGATTGTACACCAAGAACACCCTCTTTGCAATGACAGCATTTACTGTTTTGTTGGTGATAACTTTAGTGTATTTTCTGGTCAGCTTCTGGACCCAGGGGTTGATGTTCTGCCTCCTTGCATGTTGTGCTCCTTGAACTGGCTGTGTCAGTGTAGCTTCACTAGTGAACTCTACTCTCCTGTCTCCTTCCTGAGTAGGCACTTGGGTTGCACTAACTCTGTACTTTGACACGTGGTGGCAACCGCGGCGCACAGCGGCTGCATTGTTACTCTGTTGTTATGAAGCTTCTATTTTGGTATAAAAATAAAATAAAATTAAAATCAGTTTATCTATATAATTATTTTATTGTAATTTTTATCTCTCCATATATAGTAGCATGCAATCTTGTAGTCACTACTGTTTATTTCTAATTAGATTTTTTATTTCTATATTGATTATTTTTGGTTCTAAATGTGCAATGTTGATCCTGAGTTTTATAAATTTGATAATTTTATTGATTCTAATCTCAAAATAGACACTCAGAATATTTAGTTCCTTTTTGTATTCTAGATTTCATTCTTAATTAGGGCAAGTTGGTAACAGTATTATAGATTCATTCATGCATTTTGATATCTGATATTTATGTTGTCTGTTTCAGTTGCTATTAAGGCTTGCTTTTGGATTGGATTTCCAACTTTTGTGACTGAGTGTCATGCATTCACCAAAAACATAATAAGTATAGTATATGTGTTCTGTAACTGAAACTCATGTGTTCTAGTGTTTGGTACACTTGTTTTTGAATTTTTAAGCATTTGTCCCCAGTTTGAATAGGCCATTGTATGACTGGACATTTACGCCCAATAGCGCTAATTTTCCATGAAATCATCTTCTTTTTAGATCTATCAAGTTGAAATATGTTTTGTGACTGAGTTCATGCGTTCTAAACTGAATAATATACATTTATCTCAACAGTTTTGAAAACTACTGTATCAATAATAAGTTCTATAGTAAATTACATAGTAAATACAGCTTAAATTACAGTAGTTTTAAAAGCTATGGCAACAAGCAAAAATACTTCAGATTTAAACAAAAATAACTCAGATGTAAACAAAAATTAATAATAAGTAAATCTATTTTAAATTAATATAATTTATTTATTTTTAATTTTGTTTACATCTGAGTTATTTTTGTTTGAATCTGAAGTATTTTTACTTGTCATCATAGCTTTTAAAACTACGGTATGGGATTGCTGGTAGCCACCAATCCATTTATGATATTGAAGTTGGATTAAGTGCCACAGATAGATTTATAACATGAACATGTCAACAATCTGCTATATGGCTATAACTACTTATATATTAATTTATTGAAAAATATTTTAAGTATGCTTATATTATTTATCTTTTAGATGTTTAAAATTTGTTATTAAACATAAGTTAGTCTTAAAAATTGTCAGCATTGACACTTTACATTGTGAAAATGGCTTGGCAAAAATAGATTTTTATTAGTAAAAGCAAAAGAAAAATTGGGTTAATTTGATGTTTTTATCAAGCTTAATATTAAATTGTGTCAGAATGACCATGTTTTTTTTGTGTTTTCTGGGTTTGCACCCCTAGGAGCTTTAAAAGCGGGGATTGAGCTAGCACAACTAGCAAAAATTTACTAGAATTAAGCTTTGAGTCAACAGTGGCCATGTCAACATGGGCGCTGTTGCCAAATAGCTGGGTAAACTCTAGGAACTCTCTGGGCTTGCCCAACTTCATGATTATGTTGAGTTGTGCTTTGTTACTTGAAATAAAAAACAACTCAGGAAAAATTCTTAAATATTCAAGGCTTGAGGTTCTGGCTTTAAGACTGTTTTACTTGATTATATGAAAAAGAATCTTGCTATCAAATGGAAGAAGTGCGCTTAAAATTCAATGCTAAAATTAATGAGCTATGATGAACTTATTTTTTATGGGATGAAAACTTAGGAATTTATAAAAGGACTTTTGATCCCATTAGCCTTAGTGGAGATATTTCAAGTGACAGTAGGCTGGTAGGAACCAAAAGTCTCAGTTAGTGATTTTAGTTCAAATTTAGCCATATAATTCATCTGGGCAAAAGCAGAAAGAGTCACTTTTGTACTCATTAATTTGCCAGCAATTAGACACTAGACCAATTGAGACTCCTAGTGAATTCAAATTCATGCCAGGTTCTGAGCAGCTGAGCTTGAAAAATCATAATTCCTTAATGTATCCCATTTTGAAATCATATTTATTGTATAGATTCTAATCATGTTGGCTTTTGGTCACAATATGAGCTATCAATGATCCTCCAGCTTAAATTTTCAAAGGGTGATAATATTTAATTTTGGTGCCAAAATGAAAAGCTAGGGCAAGTGCCTAAGGTCAAAGTTTCTAAGTTCAAAAGTGCAGAAATTGAAACACTATGTAGGGTGCAAAAATCAAAAATATCAAAGATCAAAGTGCAAAAATCAATTTTCCAGAAGTTAACTTTGAAGCCAAATATAATACAGTTCTTAATATAAAACTATATATTTTTTAAAAAAATATAGACTAAAAAGACCCCAGGGAATTTTTTCTGCAATAAAAAGTATATGCTAGATAATAAAAAATATGCTTAAATTTGCTGTTTTTAAAAGAAAGTTTATTTTAGTTTCAAAAAATTTAGACTGGAATTTATATTTAACTGTATTCAATTAAATATAAAATAAAAAACTACACAAAAAATTGCTTTAAAGTGTATTTTCATGGTAAGATATTTATTGTCACAACATAAAATTAAAAGAAAGTAAAAGCAATGCAAGATTTTATTTGGATTATTAAAGAACTTTTGCAATGTTCTCAAGATGAGTGAGCCATTTGGAGGAGTTGTAGGTAAGGAGGGAGCTTTTTGTGACTATCTCAAAGTTGTTGAGGACCTTGTTGCTCTGGGAAACACTTTGACGTCCATCTAAAAACTCCTGATAAAGAGTTTCATTTGTTGCTTGTTCAACTTTGAGCTTGTTGATCAGTACATTAAACTTGGGTTTCTTCACCCCAACACAGTTGGCAAACTTGTTGTGCCAGCTTTCCAGGGAGGAAGTAGTCTTCATGGTCTTATTCTTAAAAAACTTGAACTGGTTTCATTCAATCTTATTTTCCTTTCTTCCATGGTATCTGGTTTCAAGTTTTCCAATCCATTGGCGTTCAAAGTAATCAATAAATGGAGCAAAGACAGCTGCATTGTCCTCTATATACTTGGTGTGACGGATCCAGGAAATTCATGCTTGCTTCTACATTATCCCGGTCTGACTCTTTTACAGTTTGATAGGAAATCCTTTATATAAGCTTTGATGAGCTTGGATTACGGACAAGCAATCCTGGCGTTATTTTTGACGCCATCTGGCGATCACTTCCACGTTTTTTGCTTCCCATAGTCTTAGCTGCAGACCATCTCTTTTATTCCATGATAGTCTTCTTTCAGTTAAAAGCCAAAAACATAAAACATAAAAAGATTGAGGGGAAAGCAACCATTGTCACACGTAAGTATATTTTTAAATTATTATCATGGTTCCATTATATACCAATCAGGGTACATTTGGCTGAAAACCCCTCCGGTTTCAGAATCACACCTGGATTCCTTTCACATGGTTTATGAAATAACAGTGTCATCCAATCCAGATCTTTACCAAAAGATCTTCACATTATTAACCTATAAGAATGTGCCATAATACATTCCAGAATCACCTGGTTCCTTCCGTGGAAATGTATTGTTTTGGCTTGAAGCATTCCAGACTTCTGGCGCCAAAACCCTGTGGAATATACATATTCCTGATCCAAGCTATCCTTGTTCTAACTTGAAACCAGCTGATCAATCCTGAATGTATAGACACCATTGTCTAAATTTAGTTATTTTTGCATTTAATGGGGTTTCACCTTAAAACCCCATTAAAACGCTTCAAAACTTGAACCAGGCGCCACTGCGGCGCCCAGGAACTTTCCCAGGCAGCGCCTTGGCACTTTACAAATCAATTAGGCAGTGCGGCAGCGCTTTTAACCTAGTAAATTTGCAAAAATGGCGCTTTTTACCCAAAATTTGGGGGCTTACTTATGGTTAACCTTAACCACACTTCTTGATATAGTCAAGGCAATTAAACAATATAATTAAATCCTCATTAATTATATTCCCAGCATATATGAATTAACCTTCCCAGTTAATTAATCTGTTTGAAGACAACAAGTCTTTACTTGACACAGTCAAGTCCATTTTGGCCCTATGATTAAATCCTCATCAATCATATTCCAGGGTATCAATTAATTAACCTTCCCAGTTAATAAATTTTGTTTTAGACACCTAACCTCATAATCTGAATTGTTCAGATTATTCATTTCAGCCCTTAATCAGTACAGCCTAATTGATTCCTGGGTATCAATTAACCTTCACGGTTAATTAGACAGTTTGAGACACCTAGTCTTATAATCTGAATTGTTCAGATTATTCATTTTGGCCCTCAATTAGTACAGCCTAATTGATTCCTGGGTATCAATTAACCTTCACGGTTAATTAGACAGTTTGAGACACCTAGTCTCATAATCTGAATTGTTCAGATTATTCAGTATGGCCCTCAATTAGTACAGCCTAATTGATTCCTGGGTATCCATTAACCTCCATGGTTAATCAGACAGTTTGAGACACCTAGTCTCATAATCTGAATTGTTGAGATTATTCATTTCAGCCCTTAATCAGTACAGCCTAATTGATTCCTGGGTATCAATTAACCTTCATGGTTAATTAGACAGTTTGAGACACCTAGTCTTATAATCTGAATTGTTCAGATTATTCATTTTGGCCCTCAATTAGTACAGCCTAATTGATTCCTGGGTAATCCATTACTATGCTGGAAAATCTCTTCAATGCCAATCCTATTGTTTTGAATTTCAACCAATGAAATTCATCACAATTCAACCTCTTTGTGAAACCACAGCCTAATGTGACTGTAGTATGGTCACACTTGGTATTCTTGAATGCAATATAAATCTTGCTAGAGTCCTCCTTTCTCACCAAGGCAATGGCAGAAAAGGAGTTGAAGTACACCTTGGGCTCCTGGGAAGTGGATCTTGTAACCAGTATGTTAACCTCAGTAAAGCTCTACAGCCTTCTTCTGAGGCATTTTCTGAAGTGAAAGAAGCAACCATGAGGCTGCTCTTAAATACCTTTTTAAAGGTGTTGGCTTGAGCAAGTTTAAAGTCAGCAATGAGGTGGGTATGGTAAGGCTCTGATGTTTCCTCATCATCAGGTTGGCTTGGGGTTTTAGACTTCTTCCTCTTGGGGGTAGAAGTGGGGGCATCCGTAGGGGGAAGGAGATCCAACTTCCCCTTTATAATCTCCAAGGCATGAGTATAATCATCCTCATTTTTTCCTGACATCAGAAAGTAAACCATTGGTAAAACCTTATCACCATACTTCCCATGGATGCACTAAAGCTGGGAAAAGATCTTAGGGCATGATGAGAAGGTCCCATCAGCCAACCAGATATTGGCAGCCATCAATCTCTTAAGGTTTTCCTGGGTGGAATAGCAGATGGTTCTTTTATGCTCATCTGGTCCATTGTCATGAAGGAGAATCTGTTCATCCTTAGTTGTGACTCTGTGCTCATTTGGTATATCCAGTTCCAGGAGGGAGGTGGAAGATCTGCCCACATTTTCAGACTTCCGGTAATTATAGCTGACATACTTCTGAAGGGATCCGAAAGTACCAACTGCTATCTTTTGAAAGCTGGTAAAGTTGTTAATAGCCCTAGTGACTATCTCCTGGGAGGTAAGGCCCCTGTTGAAAGGCTGCCTCTGGTGCAGGTACCACTTTATTAGGAGCTGATATACTCCAGTTGGTTCCAGGCAGGTGTGCTGATTGTTCAGCTTCTTAAACTGGGTAAACCCAGTTGTAGTCAGACAGGCAGGGCAGGCAGACCCCTCACACTTGTAATGATGAAGCACCAAGCGCTTCTGCTCATCATTACACTTAAACATAAAACCATCATGGTAGAACCCAGCATTGCCCTTAGAGGACATTATTGGGAAGGAGATGGGTAGGACATCTGGCAGTCAGAACTCCTCTTCATAGTTGCAAATATTTTGTACTTTAAGGATATCCCAGGTCTCAAGGCCATCCTCAGTTGGTGTAGCATCTCCAGAGTCATACAGATCTTTATGTTCTTCTTCTGATATATGGGGAGGTGTCTCCTCTTCATCTGCCTGGCTGTAGACAAACTTGTGTCCAGTTGGGCTCTTGGAGGGGCTGGGGGTAGGTTCCTCTTCAGAAGGCTCCTCTTCTGGAGAGGGGGGGGCTCAGGGGTCTTCTTGGCAGCCTTGGCGGCCTTCTTGGTGATCTTCTTGGTGGTCTTGGGGCCAGGCTTCTTGGATCTGGAAGGGGTGGCCTTCTTTGGGTTGATAGGAGTTGACTTAAGGGGCATCTAGAAGGCTCAAAGTTAGTATTTTTTGGTTATTAAAAAAAAGAATATAAATTATTAAAAAAAATATTGTTTTTTAACAGAATCTGAAAGCCAGAATGCTGTTTACTTAATTTGTTAGTTTTAATAAAATTTTAATTGATGCAGTTAACTCTATAATGCTTTTAAAAGGAGCAAAAAGGGGGGTTTGATCAGACAATTAGGGAGTTTTGATTTTGGCACTTCAATTCTGACACTCCCTAAAAACATAAGGAAACATAGTAACATATTAAATTAATTTAATATTTTTCTAAAAACTGCCAAAACCAGCAGTTTTTACTAAACCTTTTAAAAATCTATTATAAACTAACCCAAAATGCCTGAAACTTTAATATATTTTAAAACAAGTCTTTAACCTTTAAAGTGCGTATTTTAAGCTTGAAACTTACATTTGTTAAATTATTATGGTTTTGTAAAGTAGTGCATTTGTTTGGTTTAAATGCACTTTTGATTTTGGCACTTTCAATTATAAACATCTATTAGAGCTTAGTTAATAAAATACTAAATTCCAATCATAATTTAAAATTTATTGGTGAGCACTAAATCAGTGTGTTTGGGATTTTGATTTGAAGCATTTTCAATTTGCGCACTCTATTACTACACCCAGTAAATTACTAAGTGATCATATAATATTTTTTTCATTCAGCACTCTATCTTTTATATAAAAAAACACTGAAACTATAATCAAATATTATACAGGTGATTGTTAACCTGTATGATAGGTTTTAGCTTATTTGGTTGAGTATGATATGTTTTTAAAGCTTTTCTGATCATTTACATAGTGATAGAATCAATATTAAGTGATATTTTAATTTTTAATTTTGGGGCCTCAAATATTAAATTGAAGAGACTTCTGGACTTCAATTTCTACACTTTTGATTTTGTCCCCTATATTCAAAAGGATGAATAATATCTATTTTAAAAGCCAAATTAATTTAAGGTGTATTTTAAATTGCATCAATTTGGGCATTTTTGCTTGGTTGTTCAATTTTAGCTACTAGTAAAAACATTTTTAAAAAAGTCAAATTTAAGAAAAATATTGATTTTTTAGAAATTCTTTTTATTGAAAAAAAGTGCAGGGATCAAAAATTCCTTTGATTTGGAGATTTTGATCTCCACACTTCAATTTAGGCACTTGCCCAAAAAGCTATAGTATATTTATATTATGGAGTCTCTGATCTATATTATATGCTGCCTGAGCATGGTAATCAAGGACAATACTTGAACATATCACAATACATCTTAACATCACCAGGAAGATTTACTCTTTCAATGCCTTGATGAAAGAATGGTTCAAGGACTAAAGAATTTTAGTAGATCATAATTAATTGACTGGCCTAATTGATTGACTACTTCACTTTTAATATCCTAACCAAAGCTCACTGAGACCAATGAGCTCCATATTTTGATCTAGGATATAGGCAAACATGATCTGATGGAGAAAGGAGATGGAAATTGGCTTTGGTTATTTCAGCCTTTCAAGGACTTGTAAGGAACTCCAGCAGCAAATTAATTTCATAAAATCTTCTGCCTGGGGCTAGGAAAGTATAGCTGATTAATTGGGGTTGCTCATCAAAAGGATTCAGTTAGACAACAATCTGTAGAGGTTTGATATTGATTGCTTTGAGTTACAGTCATAAAGAGTTGGCCCGCATGTTGTACCATCGCTCAGAAAAGTATGATGAAATCAGGTAAAATTTAAAAATAAATGAAATTTTACCCCACAGCTAACTTATTACTTGTTGATACTGCACTGCTTGAAAAGAGGGACATTTCAGACGTGTAACATTCATCCCAGGAAAGTGTTTTATCACTCCTCAGCAAGCTTCTGCCTCAACCTTTCTGGCTTCCTATAAAGATGGAAACTTTTCATATCTTAGGGGTTAACTTTTTACTTGTCCTCTTATGGCTCAATTGAAGTACTTCTGTTTCATTCTAACCCCATATTGGATAATAGTCTGCCTTCCCAATAAAAGAGTTCTAATTCTCTGGAGATCCTAGAACCATTTTTTATTTCCCTGACCTTTATTATTCACCCAATCCCATTGCAAGTGATTCTGGGTTTATGCTTTTTGTTTCCTCTTTCCAAAGGGCAATTACATGTCAATATATAATAGCCTGTTTAATAAAGTTGGCCAATGACTTGGTATATCTAACTGGGTGGTTTTTATGGATATATCGTATGTCAGTATAGTGTCTAAGGGAGCATATTGAAAATAGAGCAGCTTAGAGGGGTTTAATAGACCTAAAGATAGGAATGTACAGTCATTGAAGGGAATACCTTTGAGAAAGAGAAATGTTTTGGGCTGGTAGGGAGCTGCCATCTGCTTGATATGTTTGAGTTGGAACTTTAAGCTTGGTGGGGCTCCTGAAATTTCAGGGGCAGGAAGATGTTCTATCAGTTGTTTTTCTGCTGCCTGATTTTCTGTTAGATTTGATCCAGTTATAATTTTCTTTGTGAGTACTTGTTTAGCTTTATGGTATATCAAATATTTATTTTAGTCTATTTATAATAAAAGCTATGATATACATATATAGTTATGATTAATTTTAAATCTTTGCTTTTTTAAAAGCCAATTAATTTAAATTTCACTGCCATAAAATTAAAATAAGAATGACTATGGATTTAAAGAATAACTTTTATAAAACAGGTTTATTTATTTTTAATTTTTGACTTTTTTTTTTGCAAAGTTAAAAAAGTTACATGTGAAGAAAATTATTATTGGATCAAATTTGACAGAAAACCAGTTGATGGAATATCTTCCTGCCCCTGAAATTTGAGGCTAGGGGGACGATTTAATTAAGGATGTGGAATGGTTTAAATTGGGGTGAATAAGATTTTGAGATTAACGGGACGGCACAGTTGGTCCTTGGTGGTGATGAGGCGGTGGTGATGGATGGAGTCAGGGGGAAGGGAGAGGGAGAATTTCTGGAGGATTATGGCCAATGTGATCTTCTGTTCCATTAGGGACATTTGAAAGCCGATGCAGGAGCGGGTGCCGTTCCCAAAGCCAAAAAAGTTACGCTGGGCTTCTCGGCTGAGGGCGGGGCCATCGAGGAAGCGGGCGGGGTTGAACTCTTGGGGGTTGTGCCAGTACTTGGGATCGTTCATTGCGGTAAAGATCTGGAGAAGAACTAAGGTGTTGGTGGGAAGGATAGTGCCGTCGGGGAGGCTGTGGCTCTTCTTGAGGTGGCGACGCATCTGCGGGAGAGATGGGGATAGTCGCATACACTCAAGGCTGACGGCATCTAAATAAGTCATTTTTGCTGCCTGAGTCTTTGTGGGGATTGTGGGCTGCTCGGGGAAGGTTGTGATTCCCAATGAGCTAATAATGTGGGAGCGTGCTTCTTCTTGAACCTTTGAGTTCCTTGCGAGATGATAGAGTGTGAAGCAGAGAGTGTTGGCAGTGGTGTCGTGGCCGGCAGCAAACATGAGTATTGTGTTGTTGATGAGTTCGTCATCATCGAGGAGTTGGTCGTCAGCATTGGCATTGAGCATCATGGAAAGAAGATCCTCCTTTCCTGATCCTAAACATTGCTGCTTGGTCTTCAGGATGCGCCGGGTCAAATCTCGGAAGTGACGGACTGCCTTTCTGTCTTGGATGCGCCACGGAAGAGGCCATGACTCAAGGAAAGGGAAGAGGAAGTATAAGTTGTTGCTGACTGCCGCTGCTGCGCGGTGATACTCCAATGCATACTCTCCTTTTGGATTGCGCGTTGCATTAAAAGTAAATCCCATCACTGCCTCGCCCAAAGCATCCAGCGTCATTCCCGAGATGATAGGATGTATATCCACAGCAACGTTGCCCTGTAACGCTATTTGTTCCACTGCCACCTGCGCCCATCGCCCAAACGGGACAGGGTTCCATTCCCGATGAAAGGCAGGGCCTATCACCTTTCTATGACGGCGCCAAGTCTCGCCCTTGGAATACAGAACATTGACTCCAATGTATTCCCCCACCAAGGCCAGTGGGGAAAGCTCGGTATAGAGCAGCTTATCAGCCAGGCCTTGAAGTTAGCAGGATTTGAGAAGCACTTACTTTGATCCATCAGCATGACTCGAATCTGTTCAGGATCACTTATCACCACCCACCAATTGCCCACAAACCAAGTCTACTAAAATCAGAAGCAGTGCAGATTTAAGACTCACCACAAGAGATCCATGTTCAAATAGCAAAGGCCAGTGCTCTGTTTCGATGGCTTCAAGGATAGGCCGGGTCAAGAAGGTGTACAAGGCCTTTAGAAGAGGAGGGCGAGGCAATCCTTGAAGATGCTTTGGAGGAACTAAACAGCAAATAAACCATATCGCCCACCCAACTACTGCCAAAATCAAAATAATAAAGACAACTAACATTTCTACCTGAATCCATGTTCACCGCCAATTAAATACCCCTTCTTGTGGCTTGGAACACTTTTAATTTAATTCATAATAAATCCTAAAATTTAACGCTCGTGCGCATTAAAAAATAAATTAACTATGATTTATAATCCTACCTCCGGTTCTAAAACATTCTATTCTAAACCACTTTTAGTTTCAAATAACCTTTACAATGCCCCTCACAAGTACTTTATTCTCGTAGATCCTACGCTAAACATATTTTAATCGATTCCATGATTTTATATGAGCCATACATTTGATTACAAATATCTGAATGCAGATTTTACATTTAGGTCATGTCTGAATATCCACCACCTATATTAAAGCTCTGGCTATTGGCCGATAGTTTACAATGGCTCGCTTTCCAATATCAACCGAGCTTGTTGGAGCCGAGCATATTACTTTTATTCAGGAACAGATGGTAGCCATTTAAATTATGAGGCGTCCCCCATTTTACCCCCAATCAATTCGAAATAAAAGCCTTGATATTTAAAAAAAATGGTAGCCATTTAAATTAAGTATGGCATTTAAAAATGGTGGCCATTTAAATTTAAGCCATTCCACTTTAAATAATCATAATAAAGTTAATGATTTAAAAAATGGTGACATTTTAAATTTAAATTTAAAGCAAGGCCTCGGCTGGTGATCAAAGTATTGTTAGTTCCAGCCAAACCAAACTTGGTGCAAGCAATCAAAATAAGTCTGTAATCCCGACCTTGCTTCAAGCCGTAACTATTACACAAACACTAAACAAACAAATACGCCATTTAAGAGCTTCACGTGTTTAAACCGGACTTCGCATTTTATTCGCATCGCAGATCTTTTCTTATGTATCACAAACCATAATCCGATGTTTATCCACTTAATTTGCCGCCCATACTTTATTTTAACTCCCCGCGGTACGAAGTTATTTTCTCAACTCGATTTAGAATCAGGACCCCCAGGGTTGAAATCCAGACTACATGATAGTTAAGTAGACACCAAAACTCCTGGGTTCATTTACAGCCCGCTTCGATCCCCCGATGAGTTCCTTGTTTTATAAATCAACACATTGTCAAAACCTTGCCCCTGGGGCTGGGGGTGATTAAGCGTGTTAGCCTTGCTTCTTTTTAGAAGCTCGATCAGGCGTTTTACGCATGGGTGGCACCCGCCCTTTCCAGCATGAAGGTACTTCCTAGGTTTGAGATAGCTTCCAAACCTAACACCAGGTATGGCACTTCCTAAAGGTAAGCCATGGGGTTTGAATCCAGCCTAGTATTTAGCAATCAAAATGGATCAAAGGATGGGAAATCGCCCCTGGACCGTAGGTGGAGCCCAAATGCTTCAAGTGATATTCAATTCCCTCAGCTCAAGAAACTATTTCGAACTCCATGCCAAGGTCACATTGGCATAGTGTAATGATATCAACCAATGAAATCAAGCGCCATGGAAGCAGCAAATTACACTACAAAATTATTTTACCGGATTGCAACTAATAGGTTAAACGTTTGGAAGAAGTTTTTATCAAGGCCGGTCTAAAACCCAAGTGCTAAACTATTTTTGTAGCTTATCCTTAGCCAACCTGTATTTGAATAAACGTTTGGATAAAATAAAGTAGTTTTTTTACAATTTTGTAAGCGTTGAGATGGAAAATAGGAATTTCGCTGGAGCCGAGACATAAAATTCACCAAAAATTGGAGTGGTGGTTTCGATGGAGAAAATAGAAGACAGAACGTAAACAACCTTGAGGCTAGATCATCAAAATAAAATTTTAAAACTAAAACCAAAGTAGAAAAAGGTTAACCGCCATATTGTTGCAGCATCTACGATTGCTCCCTCTTGGGGAATCATTTCCCTGGGAAATAAGTTGACTACTGAATAGTTGGTGGCACTTCTGCTATACCCCCTCATGCTGTACAGGGATGAAATATTTCAAGTCCTATGAGGAACACTGCCTAGACAAGCCCTATTACTGACACAGTATACATAGATGCTATGTGGCTTCCTGTGATACTATAAAATATACTATCATAATATCAAATATATTATTATTCTCTTTTTTATTTTACCTCTATCTTGCTTTATATACTTCCAATAAGTATATACTTGGCACAGAAATTGTGGTCTACAAAATGAATCAATGCTGCCTAAGATATTGTTGGCTATACCTATCAAATTATGTTGATATGCATATTTTTGATGTATTAAATCATAAATTTATAGTTTTATTTAGGCATAAGACCCTTTTAAAATATAATGTGCTGTTTATTAAGCCTGAGCAGAGAACTGATAGTTTTCTTTTATATTTGTCCAAGTATTATTAAATCTTATTAATTTATATGCTAGTGTTTCAAATTGTCATAAAATATGCAGCTTGGGTGCTAAATTCTACAATTGGTTAGTTTACTACTCTTTTTCTTAGTACTATACCTGTAGTTGATATAGTGACAGCCTTGGTTAAGATAGAAGAATAAAAGTAACTAAGACAAAACAGGTATTTATTAAGATAGTGATGTGCTTATATAGCGGAAGACAGGGGGATTATCACCAGGGTTTGGAGGCACCAGACAAAGGACTTGCCAAATGGAGGAGAGGGAAGAGGCATACCAGAAAGAGCCGTGCAACAAAACAACTGGTTTCAAGCGCCTTTCCTAATGGAGGCAAGTGGCAATTATTTTTTTGTCCTAATAATAACTTTGGAAGTACTGTCTACACTTGATGTTCAACAAAAATACACTTCAAATACCTATTTTTAAGGCGTTTAAAATGTATTTAACCTATGTAAAAGCATGTTTTTATAGACCAATTGTACAATTGCGCAAGCATTCCATTGTTCTGAATCCTAAGTGGCATATGGGATATCTAATCCATTCAGATCTGTGACATTTCCCTCCAATATATTATACAATAGGCTTTAAAGCCTTGACATCTCAAGAGGGTGGTCTTGGGGAATAGTCATTCCAGAAGAGTTCCAAGAGCAGCCTTGAAGAAGGTGCAAGTAGTTATCCCCAAGAGGCGCAAGCAACTAAGGTCAGGGGAGGTGTAATAGGCCACTGAGAAGCAGGTAGTCCTTCATGATATGGATGTTAGCTACATGGACTTGGGGGTTCAGCTAGATCAGCTGCAGGTGCCTCAGTTGGTTGTAGTGAGAACAGATCCATTATTTGCTGCTCTGTTTCTGGCCTTGAGTAAACCCAGAGAGGTGACATGGACTAGGCTGCAAAGGGGCAATATAGTCCTTTAACAATTCTCCATGCAAGCTTAAGAAGACTACTTGGGGACTCAACTGAAGGAATTCCACTTCAATGGCCAGGTGCTCTCAGCCTTGCAGCAGGGAACCATATCCAATATTGTAAAGTCAGTTATTTGCGCTTGGGTGACACCTGGGGTCACAGTGGGCCAAACACTCAGTTGGAAAACCTCTGATAACTTTGAGCAGTGTCATGTTTGGCTCCTGGAGACGACATCCAGGAGGACACAGCAGAAAATCTTTATAACAAAAGATTTGAGGGTTTAAACTAGCCTTGGATTAGCCTTCAGGGCAAAATTAAGGGCACATACCTTAATTTCCTGGAATACAAGAATAGGAATTCCTTTTGGCAAAAATTAAAGGAAAAAACTTGAAGAATATTAAAGTCAACATATATTTACATAAGCTTGTCTTTATCAGGAGAAATGATTCTAAATAAATAGTAGACAAGGGTTGATGATCACTCATTAGATATACAGAGTGGTTGAGGGGGTCACATTGGGATGAGGTCATTCCAGGATCATACAAGGGCAGATATGGTATTCTGGAATGGGTGGATATTGGAACAGACCCATTTACAGAAGGCAAGGAATTCCCAAAATTTAAGGAAAAACCAACCAAATCTTTGCACATATCACTATTCCAAGGCCATATCAAAATAGCATTAATGGTGCAATTTACGACATCTCCCCCCTCAAGATTAGACACAGGGAGTTGATATTTGCAGAGAAATTTGGCATGGACTTGGGCAAAAGGGCGGCCAGACAAAAGTAGTTTAACAATATACTTGACGCCCTTCTTGAAGGTGACTTCACAAGGCCAACCCAGAGGGAGTCTAGTTTGTGGGCTCTGCCCCCAAAATAATTCTGGTAATAGAGAACCAAGTCACCCACCTGATATTTGAGGAGGGGGCTCTGGAAGCATTGGAGGGTGAGAGTTCTAAGGCCTTGACTTTATAGGCAGTTGAATATGCTGTGACTAGGATGTCAATGATTCAATTGGTTAAGTCCTTGGTATGAGTTTTTGGATTGTTAGAAGCATCAACTTCCATCAGCGGGGGTCCAAATATTGAGGGGGTGGTAGATTCTTGCCCATAAAACATGGCAAAGGAGGATTGCCCAGTCACCCAGTGTCTACTAAGGCAATAGAAAAAGAGGGCAGCAGGGAGGAAATTGTCCTAATTGTTGGCATCAGAGAGGGTGAGCTTCCTCATAATGAACACAAGGGAAGAATTGGCTTGTTTGACAGTTTCATTGGTTGAAGGATTATATGGTGCAGAGAAGGATTGATGGGTGCTCATAGCTTCTACAATAGATGTAATGAGGCAAGCATTGAAATTAGTGCCATTATCAGATAATAGGACTTGGGGACACCTGTGTTGGTAGAAGATGTCCTGAAGCAGAAAGTTACAGTAGTCTTAGAAGTGATGTCTTTGGTAGCTCTGGCTTCAACCCATTTACTAAAGTGGTCAACTGTAACCAAGATAAAACAACACCCATACCAAGAACAAGGGAGTGGTCTAACAGCATCAATACTCACAGTCTGGAAGGCATGTTTAGACAGTATGATCTTGAACTGATGTTGTGAAGGTCTGGGTTGTTGGAGTTGGCAGGAGTGGCAGGAGGCGAGAACGTCAGGGATCAGCAGCGTATATTCTCCCAGAAGAAATTCTTGCATAACCAGTCATGAGTCTTAGCAATATCACCATTCCCAGTGTCAATATGGGCTTGAAGAATGATAGCTATTCTCATAATGAGGAGGACTTAGGGAAGATAGGCATTGTTGACTTTCTTGAACAATTGTCTATCTCAAATGATGGAATCCTTTGATAGGGATTGAAGGGCCAGCTGTATCTCTTTGGTTTCATTAGCCCAAGTGTCAGGATATCCTATTAATTTATACATGCAATCAGCGTCAGCAGGGTGGATAGCCAGCATGGGCATCCCCAACAAACCATCAGGTTATGATGTTGAACTCCAGGTTGGTGTACCACAGTGAAGTCATACCCTTGTAAACGCAGGGCTAACAAGCCAGTCAACCTTCATGTTATTTTAGTTGTTGCAGCCACTTGAGGAACAAGTAGTTGGTGACTACAGTAAAGTGGGTCCCGTAGATATAGTATTGGAACTGCTTCATAGCATGTAGGACAGCCAAGCACTCTTTTTCAGTGACGCTATAATTCTTTCTATGTTTGTTGAGGACACATGAATAATAGGTGTCATGAATGCTTCTTTAAAAATTCTTGACAACAATTTATCTTTGTTTGAAGAGGCAGAATTGTTTGCTCCTGTATTTTTTTCTGAATCTTCTAAAGGGAATGGGTTAGTAAGTAATATCTGCTCTTTATTACCTTCTGCTTTAATCCCAGAAATGGCTTCTGGGCCATTGTTTTCAGCATCAAATTTTGAACCTGGGTCATTTTTCAACTTGGTTGAGATAGATCTATCTAAAACAAACGTTATTCAACTTTGAACCAATCATTACCTTTAAAACTGGTCTCTAGCCAATCAATGGTTGTCCACAATGATTCAAAACGTTAGGGATCTATGCCCGGTGACGTTGGCACTAATAGTGAAGCAGGTGACCTTCTGTGTCTGGTTTTGGGTCTTTTGGTGGCTGTTCCTTCCGTTGTCCCTGCCAATGCCACCTCCTGGCTCTCCAGCTGCTGTGGGGTTGAGTTTCTACCAGCCATGCCAGAGAATAAAGGGTTAAGTTAAGGAAAATATAGAACCTTTCTAAGAAAGAGTTTAAAAACCATAAGAAAATAATTTATAATCTCCAGTTTTGAAGATTCCAACTGCCAAATCTCCATTTTATCTCCAACCTTCCCAAACTCCCTTTTCTAAATTAATTCTGCTACCATGCTATAAAAAGCTGGTAAGCTCCATTTCAGTATTTTTCAATCAATAAAGTCTACATTTCACCCAAGTGATTGTTTGCTAATCTTTTATTTGACTTAAACCTCTTTCTTTCCAAAACCATGAAATTACCCAAGACTCTTCTTATGGAGTTGCTTGGGTATAAATGGTTACTCTAGATAGTCTTAACTACAACAGTGTTCTCCAGCGTTTCCATAGGCTCACACACTGATTCAGGTACAACACCAGAGTCTTAATTCCTTGACAGCTCCTGACGCCGTGTGATCACAGGTGTTTGGTATACAGCAACTCCTCTCTCAAACAATCCACCTGTCTGGGAAGAAACCAAGGTTTATGGTTCCACCTCCCAGGTTATCAAGCCTCAAGTGTTCTGTCCATTGGCTTCAGCCTTTTTATTGTGTTATCTAGGAGCATACTTCTTCTTGGGTCGTTTTAATCCCCTGCTAGGTAGGTACCAACTTCTTGGAGAGTTATTTCATCTAGGGATGGTCTCCTTGCCTGTGGGATCCCTGGTGACGGGCTTAAATTCCTCTGCAATCATTCACCACCTAGGGAGTTTACTTCCTAGTGGGTGGGTGCCTGACAATAGGCCACTGATCAATCTACACCCTCATCATTGAGCTGGGCTAAGATTGCACCTACAGCTACTCCACTGGTTTCAGTGTATAAGATAAACTCCTTATGATAATCAGGATAACTAGAATGGGTGCCTATTTGAGTTTGGTCTTCAGAGCTTCAAAGGACTGCTGTTGGATGTCAGTCCATTTAAAGGGCACATTCTGGAGGAGTTGGACAAGGGGTTCACTTAGTTCAGCAAAATCTGTGATGAACTGTTGATAGTATCCCATCATGCCCAGGAATACTTGAACCTCACGTAGATTTGTGGGGGGCAGCATCTTATCAATGGCTTCCACCTTATTGTCCATGGGGCATATTCCGGTTTGGGTAACTTCATGGCCCAAGAACTCAAGGCGTTCCTTAAAGAAAGAGCACTTGGAAGGTTTGAGCTTTAAATTTACTTCTCAAATCTTGAGGAAGACAGCCTTGAGGTGATCCAAATGATCAGTAAAGATGGAACTGAACACTATAACATCATTGAGGTAAACAAGGACGCAAGAAAGCTTCAGGTCTTGTAGGATGGAGTACATGGCTCTCTGAAAGGTGGCTGGCGCATTACAGAGCCCTTGAGGCATTTGCATAGGTTCATAGAGACCTAGGGTGATGAGGGCGGCTTTTTCTCAGTCTTCTGGGGACAAGTCAACCTGCCAGCATCCTGATGCTAAGTCTATATCAGAGAAGAATTTTGAGCCTCCTAATCATCTAAGGGCATCATCAATCCAAGGCAGCAGATATGAGTCTTTTTTGCAAGGGAATTCAAGCAGTGATAGTCCATCACAATAAAATGGCATACATACTTTTTCTTAAGGATCAGTAAGGGGGAAGCCCAAGGGCTCTGAGAAGGGGCCAAGAGTCCAGCATCTAAGAGTTGTTTGAGCTCCTTGGAAACCTGGGCATCTTCTACCCTACTGCGGCGGTAGGGTTTTTGCAGAAGGGCAGAGCATCACCAGTATCAATCTGGTGGATGACCCCTTTAGCCAGGCCAAAGTCTGTAGGTACAGAGGTAAAGATGTTGCTAAACTGATTGACCAGGTCCAATACGTCTTTTTGTTGGATGGGAGACAATTGGGGGAAGTCAGCAGCGGTTAATAAGGAGAGAAATTGAGGATTGTCTTCAGGTAGTTGAAATCACTAAAAGTTCCAAAGGGGTAAAGGGAGATCACTTGTTCTGCTCCCAGTATACGACCATGCCCTACAACCTGGCCTCAAGTCACCTGCATGGGCAGGGCCGTCAGGTTGGCAAGCAGTAATTGTACAGGTCTTTGTGGGTTCAATCTAGTATCCTGGGACTCAGGCAGGGTTCTTTACGGCTTAGGGATAAAGGAGAGTAGAGTTCCAAGAGCAACTTTTCAGGTAGTTTGTAAGAAATCTGAGAATCAATCACCACCTGGAAGCCCAGAGGAATGGTGATAGCCGCTGGGGTGTCAGGAATTCTTTTCCTAACTCCCTTTTAATTATGGATGATTGGTTGGTATATATCAAGAAAAAGGCACAAAACAATAACATTTTCAACTCTATGTGGCCTTTGAGACTTTTCCAGAACAAGAATCAAACCCAGGACCCTAGTTATGAAGATAACATTAGCATGAAACCATCCAACACACTTAGATTACCTATTTATTATCTATCTATTCAATTAGATTTCAAATTCAAAAAGCACTTTGAAATCAAAAATTTTAAAAATAGGATTGATAATATCACTTACTGCTCTTGTTTTGATTGGCTGCAACAAGCCAGCCTTACAATTGCTGACCTGCTCTCTATGCTTTTGGACAAGGCTCTTATATTAAGATATGTGATCTTCTGGCCTCACACCACTTAATTAGCTTTAACCTTGTGAGATCTTTGTGGCTCCTCTTATTCCATCAAATTTGTATGTCCATTATTATGCAACAATGTATCCTTCACTTGAAACAGGTATGCTTTAAATGATATACACATGAAAATCCTCTTTCATTTCCCAAAGATCCACTCAAATATTTCAGCCTTGATTTTAAGGCTATTTAAGTGCCCAATTCTTATTCATTCTAATTGTTCCAACAATAAAGAATATTCCCTATCCTATCTTGCCAAATCAATTTTGTAGTAACTCCATTTGAAGCCATGAAGGGAATTTAATTCTTGCTATGGTTTCTAGTCTCTCTGTTTACAACTTTAAAAGGTCTTGAGAATCCTACACCCACCATTGACTGGCAAGAATCCTCTCCCAACAATGCCCATCAGAAGGAGTCCTTGGCCAATGGATGGTTCAAGTATCCCTCTGGTCATTGGGAAGAAAGTTCCACTATGACTGCCATTCTACTCCTCCACCTGCCAAACCCTTGTTGGTACAGCCCCACACATCATTCTATCTTTTGATGTACATGGTAGGATATTACCTTTTGGGTTGTTTTAGCTCTCTGATGGGAAGGTTTGCATACTTGGGGCATTTGGGTCATCTTGCCATGGTCACTGTGCCCATTGATTCAGCCATTTCAGGGCTTAAATTAGGGGCCTTGGCTCACCAAAATGGGGGCTTGTTCCCCTTAAAGTGGTTCCCTGACAGCTTGTTCTAACCCATCTTTGTCTTCTTACTTAGAAGCTCAGAACCAACCCCTGCAAGCTACCTGATTTATACTGAACTTATCAAGTGTTTTGTGTTCATCTTGATTATCACCATCATTAGCCTTACTACCTATCACCTGGTTTGCCTCTTCATGCATACCAAGACCTCCGTTGCCTCCAACGCATCTGCTCCTCAACAGGTTCAAAACCAAACTGTGGTATTAAACAATATTTCAGCAGTATCTCCCAACAACAACAAAGAAAACAAGATCCTTATGCTCCTGGCCTTTTCACAGTCACTGTTTGAGACATTGCCCGCGCAATTTCAGACCGACAAACAGAAGGTACACCATGTCGCCAAAAAACTCAGCAGCAAGGCACGTATCTGGTACACCAAGGCTACTCTCCAAGGGGAAAAGCTATTAGATAACTACCCTGCCTTCTGTGACTCCTTGTTGTCTATTGTACTAGCACAAACCACAGAAGAACTCAGAGACCGCATAATGACCTTATACCAAGGCAGAATGGCCACCAAGGATTATATTGAAGAATTTTCTTGCCTCAAGGAAGTAATTGGGATGACTAATGCCAAAGATTGCTACCTCTTCCAGAAAAAACTGTCATCTGAGCTCAAGAACTTCCTGGCCCATCATGTCTTACCTGACAAGTTTTTTGAACTTACCAAAGAGGTTTTGAAATGGTCCTCCAAGGTAAAACAGCTTCCTTCTTGGAACAACACCAAGACTCTGCCCGCCCTTAACTTACCATCCCCTGCCAAGGCGCCCAAGGGATTAGTTCCTAAACCCGGGGGAGGGTACCATCTGGCTCCCAAAGAGAAACAACGTTGAGTCCGCAAAGGACTGTGTCTCTACTGTGGACAATCAGGTCATTCCTCCAAAGAGTGCCAGGCACTCTCCAAGGTTCAATCCTCTTTAGGCCATCTTCTTTCAACCACAGATGCCAATAAATCTTCAACTCAGTCTTACGCTCTTTTTCCTGTTTTTCTAGACCACATATTTGGAGCTACAGCCAGCTACACACTGATTGATACAGGAGCAATAATGAACTTCATTGATCAAGATCTTGCAACTTTGTTAGGGTTTAGAACCTCAGGACTAGCCTCCGTAAGACTTGTCAACAGTACCTCTGCCCAAGTAGCACATTTTGTCAAACTCTTCCACTCTCAGGTGGGGAACAACTCATACCACCTACCCACATCTACTCTCTCTAACTTGGCCTTCCTGTTAGTCTTGGGATTTCCCTGGCATCAAGAATCCAAGTTGCAGTTCAACTGGGATAAAAATTCAGTCATGCTTTACTCCCACAGACAACCAACCATGGTGCCTCTCTAAAAACCTTATTATCAAGTACCAAAGAACTTCACGGTGTACTTAAACTCCCTACTTCTTGTGGGGGATCCAGCACCTGATTCTATTCTGGAGGAAATTCAAGACTTAAAGGAGTCGTTTAGCAAGGAACTATGCTCTGTCCTTCCTGAAAGAAGACCATCCAATATTATAATTGACTTGATAAAGGCTCCTCCCCCCACCTAGGGAAAGCTTTACCCCATGAACCAAGCACAGGGAATTGCAATGAAGGTGTACCTTGATAAAAACTTAGCAACAGGGTTTAAGCGTCAATTCAACTCCCCATGTTCATCACCCATGTTCTTTGTAGGGAAAGCTGACAGCACCCTGAGGCCAGTTGTGGACTTCACCAAACTGAATGCCATAACCATTAAGAATTGAAACCCCTTACCATCTGCAGAGTCCCTGAACAACCGACTCACTCACGCCAAGGTTTTTTCTAAACTAGACCTCTGCAGTGCATATAACCAGATATGTATCACTGAAGGTCATGAGTGAAAGACTACAGTTTGCACTCCTTTTGGACTGTACAAATACCTGGTAATGCCCTTTGGTTTAAGTAACGCCCCTGCAGCCTTTCAAGGCCTAATGAGTGAGGTAATATTCCCCTTACTGGATGTCTGTGTGGTTTTCTACCTGGACAATATCCTGGTATACTCACAGACCAAGGAGGCCCATACCATACATCTAAAAGAGGTTCTCCAATTACTCATTGACAACTGATTGTTTTGTAAACTCAAAAAATGCAAATTTGTTTGTCACTGAGATTGAGTTTTAGGGATACAAGATTAACCCAGACGGGTTTGCGGTTTCTCCTTCTAAGGTACAGGCAGTCCTGGACTGGCCTAGACCTATGAAACATACCAAGCTTTGAGGTTTTTTAGGCCTGGAAAATTTTTGCCGCAAGTTTATCAAGGATTTATCCTCTACTGCTCTCCTGCTCACACACTTTACCTCTTAAAAGGTTCCTTTTGTCTGGTTGTCAGAAGCTGACCTGGCATTTGAGACCCTCAAGAAGTTGTTCACCTTGGCTCCTGTCCTTCTCCGCCCAGATCCTGAACAACAATTTTTTTTGGACACAGATGCCTCCAACTTTACCCTAGGAGGGGTGTTACGGTAGCTTGGGGAGGATAGTGAACTCCACCCTGTGGTGTTCTACTCCTAAAAGCTGCTGGACAGAGAGAGAAATCACCACGTGTATAGAAGGAACTATTTGCCATTGTCAAATCCTTGGACCACTGGCATCACTATTTGGAAGGAAGTAAATTCCCCGTTCAAATCAGAACCAATAACAAGAACCTCCTTTACTTCACTGAGAAGAGGAAGGTTAGTCCCCTCCTGGCCCAATGGGCTATTGACCTACTTGCCTTTGACTTCAAGATCAGCTACACCCCAGTACACTGGAACATTGTACCAGACGCCATCAGTAGACAAGAGGATCTGGATGACCCAAGCCAGTCCTATGGGAAAACAATGAACGTGTGATACTCTCTGAAGACCAGTTCCTCTCCCACATCATTACCCTATCTTATCTATCCCCTTGGATCAGGAAATCATAGCATCCCAACTCCTTGACAAGGAAAACACTCCTACTGGCCTTACCCTAAGCAACAGATCCTGGTCAAAGAACAGAAGCCTCTATGTACCAACCAACAAACACCGGCAAACAATCCTGGAAAGCTTTCATGATTCCCCCCTCACAGAACATGGAGGCATACACAAGACAATCAAGAGAATCCAATGTAGATAATGGTGGCCCAGTATGAAGAAATCAGTTGCCCAATATATCTCCACATGCATGTTGTGCGGCTGTAATAAACCTTCCACAATGAAGCCCCAAGGATTACTCAAACCACTGCCCATACCTTCTTGCCCTTGGTACTCTATCTCAATGGATTTTATTTGGGACCTTCCAGAAAGCAACAACATGGCCAGCATCTTTGTGGTAGTAGATTGGTTAACAAAATAAGTAATCTTCATACCTTTCAAGCGCTCAACGGCAGAGGACACAGCCAACATGCTCCTTACTCATGTAGTCTTCAATCACGGAATTCCTAACAACATCATCTCAGATTGTGGTACACAATTTACATCCAATTTCTGGCAATTTGTGATGAAGTCTTACGTGTTAAAATAATTATTTCACCTCCTTCCATCCTCAGACTGATGGACAAACAGAGAGGGTTAATCAAGTGCTGGAAGGCTTCCTCAGGAACTATGTAAATTTACAGCAGGATGACTGGGTAAGCCTACTCCTGCTTGCCCAACTATGCTACAACACCAATCACCATGATTCTATTGGAGTATCACCCTTCTTTGCCAACTATGGATATAACCCCAAAGACCTTCTAGAACCTCCAATCAAAGACACTATTCTGTCTGTGCACCAATAGGCAACCTTGTTACTCAAGAATCACCAGTACCTCAAGACATATCTAGAGAAATCCATCCTCCAGAACAAGAACCAAGCTGATAAACATTGAAGAACTCCTGAAGACATTCAGTTTGGAGAATATGTTTTTCTCAATGCCAAGAACCTTAACCTTGGTATTCCAGGCAGGAAGCTAGGTCCAAAGAAGATTGTACCCCTGCTGGTGATTGAGTGACGCTCTGATGTTAACTTCTGGCTCAAGCTCCCTGAAGGCTCCTCTGCCCATGATGTTTTCCACATCAGCCTTCTCTCTAAATTCAAGGGATCACCATCAGACATGATTCACAAGGACCCTCCTCCTTTCATCTTGAATCATACTCCTGAGTAGGAAGTTGAAGACATCCTCAATCACCGTATCTCTCAAGGCAAACATCAATACTTGGTAAAGTGGAAGAGTTATGAGGTAAAATCCAGTTCCTGGGAACCTGAAGAGAGCCTGGAGAACTCATCAGAAGTCCTGTCCTGCTACAAGAATACTTTGGGAGGGAAGGACCTCTATAGGGAGGATAGTGTCAGGGATTCCTTTCCCAACTCCCTTTTAATTATGGATGATTGTTTGGTAGATATCAAGACAAAGGCACAAAACAACAACTTTTTCAACTCTATATGGCCTTTGAGACCTTTCTAGAACAAGAATTGAACCCAGGACTATAGTTATGAAGATAACGTTAGTATGAAACCAGCCAACACACTTAGATTACCTATTCTTTATCTGCCTATTCAATTGGATTTTGAATTCAAAAAGCACTTTGAAAGTAAAAATGTTAATAATAGGATTGATAACGTCACTTAATGCTATTGTTTTGATTGGCTGCAACAAGCCAGCCTTACAATTGCTGACCTGCTCTCTATGCTTTTAGACAAGGCTCTTATATTAAGATATGTGATCTTCTGGCCTCACAGCACTTAATTAGCTTTAACCTTGTGAGATCTTTGAGGCTCCTCTTATTCCATCAAATTTTTATGTCCATTGTTAAGCAACAATATATCCTCCACTTGAAACAGGTATGCTTTAAATGATATACACATGAAAATCCTCTTTCATTTCCCAAAGATCCACTCAAATATTTCAGCCTTGATTTCAAGTCTATTTAAGTGCCCAATTCTTATTCATTTTAATTGTTCCAACAATAAAGAATATTTCCTATCCTATCTTGCCAAATCAATTTTGTAGTAACTCCATTTGAAGCCATGAAGGGAATTTATTTCTTGCTATGGTTTCTAGTCTCTCTGTTTACAACTGTAAAAGGTCTTGAGAATCCTACACCCACCATTGACTGGCAAGAATCCTCTCCCAACAATGCCCATCAGAAGGAGTCCTTGGTCAATGAATGGTTCAAGTATCCCTCTGGTCATTGGGAAGAAATTTCCACTATGGCCGCCATTCTACTCCTCCACCTGCCAAACCCTTGTTGGTCCAGCCCCACACATCATTCTATCTTTTGATGTACATGGTAGGATATTATCTTTTGGGTTGTTTTAGCTCCCTGATGAGAAGGTTTGCATACTTGGAGCATTTGGGCTATCTTGCCATGGTCACTATGCCCATTGGTTCAGCCATTACATGGCTTAACTTAGGGGCCTTGGCTCACCAAATTGGTGGCTTGTTCCCCTTAAAGTGGGTCCCTGACATGGGGCAAGAAGATATATCTCTTCTTCCACAGGGCAGGAAGGAGAAGGGGTTTGTATGTTGGAGGAGTGAGTCCTATACTTGAGAGAGAAGATACCTGTGGGGTGCTCAAGCACACAAGTTTTAAGATGTTTTCCTGGGAGGCGCAAAGGTTCCTCAAAAATTAAAGGGACCTCATATCTTAAAATCAAAAGATATCCATCTTGTAGGTTCACAATTCTGTTATACTATCAAAGGAATTGTGTACCAACCAAGAGGTCATAGCTTTTGTTTTCAAGGACTACAGCGGGGGACACAATGAGGAGTTTCCCAAACCTCATGGGTAGAGCAGAGTAGGCACCAATGGCCCAAGTTTGTGCCATGCTAGCTTTGCCATACAACTGAGTATAGTTGAGGTCAGGAGACAGCTTAAGTTTCTTCATTAGTTTTGAAGATACTATGTTGACTGGAGAACCTGTGTCCAGAATGGCTGTTATTTTGACCTTTTGGATTGATATTTCCACGTGGGTAGTATCTTTCCCAAAGGGGGCAAGACTGCTAGCACATCTTGTACAGCCTCTCACTCCTTTTCCCATTTAGCTAAAATGCACCTTAAAGCAGGAATCTCCTTATACACAGTCTGCAGTGGGAGAGATGCAGTTACGTTTTGGAAGAGAGCTTTGGCTTTCTTGGCTGCTTCCTCAGAAGAATCAACCAGGACAGGAGGTTAATGAGCTTGAACTAGGTAAGGGCAAGCCACCATGACTTTGGCTTCACTTGAAATTGCTTGAGAAGTGGTGGTGGTCTTCCCAGAGCAAAGCTTATACAAGACATAGACAGTTTCCAGAACAGAATAGCCATAACTATCAGAATCTTCACTATCAGAATCTTCAGGATCTGAATCTTCAGGATCTGAATCACTGGAAAGATTGTGGAATAGGTGAAGGATAGTTGGGCCAGAGGAAGGCAGAGCTTCCTCATCAGAAGGAGGATCAGGGGGAGACAGGGGAGATTGGTCAGCAGAGAATGTCTCTGTCTCTAAGCTGACCTCTCTTTTCCCGCCTGTTCCTTGGGGTCACAACCTTCCACTCGGGGATTAGTACAGGTACGTGAGTGGTGCCCTATTTGGACACAGTTACAACAACCTTGCCTCTTAGTCTGTCCACCTGAACCCAGCGTCATAATATGCAGCGTACAAGAAGTAGTCCCAGCATTACTGGCTTTATTTTCACATACTACTGTACCCCCATGGGTCAAATGCATGTCTTGCAAGAGCGTCTTAATACTCTTCATGGAAGTGAATGAAGCTGTGTGTGCCTTAAAGTGTAGGCATAGAAGCTGGTTCACTTTCAAAGCATTTGAACAAGCCATGTAAGCTTCCTGGGGAGTCAACTGTCAACTGGTGATTAACTGTTGGCCTTTGATGTAGAAGCAATCTGCAAACTTGGCCAGGGTTTCCTTGGGCTTAAAGGCAATGTGCATAAATGCATCCTTCTTGACCTCAAAGCTGTGATTTCCTCTGAACTCCTCAATAAGGAGGCACTTCATGTCCCCCCAAGTGACAATGGAGGGGAGTTTGGGGACCACCACTTTTTGGCATGTGGGATGGAGACAGGTGAGAATATGTTCCTTTTTGAGTTCATCAGTAGCCCTAAGCATTGCAGTCTTGTAAATTGTTAGAAAGGCAGCAATAGTAGAGGTTTTACAATCAAATATTTGTTTGAAGGTTGGTTTTTAATTTGGGTCAATGGACAAGGAAGAGGGCGGACTGTTTCACCTGGGTTGAGGACGTTAATATGAGGATTGCCTTCAAACTTGGATTTAGCAGCAAGTTGTCTAGCCCAGAGGAGTAGAAGGCTTTCCTCTAGCGTATCCAAGGTAGAACTGTTCTGTCCACTAATATCTCTAGCGGTGGCAGCAGAAGCTCCAAATTTGTCAATCTTAATTTGTTGCACCAATAAGGTGCCAGAAATCCCATTGAGGCATGTGGTCAGGAAAGTGGTCTGAGCAATCAAGGGGATGACCTGTCCATTCATAGTCTTGGTAAAGCGGGAGAGGTTTTGTACCTCTCTTTCCAATGTGTCTTGCCTATCAGCTACATCATTTGTTACTTCTGCAAGTTGATCTAGGGCAAGTGCACAGTTGACCTGGGGTTGTGCTTCCAAACCAGGGCAGTAACAATGATTGTCATGAGCAGGAGTATTAACAACTTTGGTTTCCTCTTCATCTTCAGACTCAGAAGACAAGTCCTCAGAATTAGATAGGTGTTGCCTTAAATACTCAATTTTGCCTCATAAAAGAGCTACTTGATCAGGGAACAAAGCATTGCAAGGGTCAGGCATAGGTTCAACTGGAGGGGGGCTTTGAACAGAAGATTGATGCTGAGTAGTAGTCTTGAGCTCTGCTACTGCTTCCCATACCTTGGCTTCAAAGTCAGATGGGGCCTCAACAGGAGGAGCAGGAGGAGTCACCTCAATAGACGCTACTCTATCATTCACATAGTTTTGTAATTGATATATAGTGTTGCCTAGTGCAGCCTTATCCAGACCATATTGTGCTGCAGATGGCAGCCCCAAGTATCAACATGAGCTCCAACCAATTTGAAATGTGAATTAATATGTTCTCAGAATTGGTTAAGTTCACCAACCAAAGTCTCAAAATTTTGGCAATGCTTTAGAAGAAAGGCCTCAATTTGTCCATGCCACAATGCTTGATGCTCATCCAATTTGCATAGTCAATCTTTGATGTATCCAGAGAGCAAAGAACAAAGGGAATTCAGTGAGGAAGTTAAGTACTTCTGAGAGGCCAGTAAGTTGCGCTGGTTATTGGAAATACATGCAAAGGACTGTGGGACCATTCTTGATATGCCATATTCTGAGCATAGTTGCTTGAGACAGCGGTGGCTTCAGCATTTATAAGTTGGTTCTGGGATCCTAATGCAAGTTGATGGTGAACCAGGGCGGGTTAGTGTGACTGTATGACAGTCACTATTGAATTTTAGCCAAATAAATGCTCTAAAATATAAAGTTATCTCTGTTTTTCTTAATATTGCACCTGGATAGGTTGGATTGGAAGTCTTAAGGTTAAGATTCCTGAAAACTGGATATCTAGGTTTAATAAAAGAGAAGGCAAGATGGGCTGAGTCAATCTGGGAGACAGGATGTCTCAAAAACGGTTTAATTAATTGGGAAGATTATATATATAATCACGGGGATATAATTAATGAGGATTTAATTATATTGGTTAAATTGCCTTGACTGTGTAAAAAAGTTTGGTTAAGGTCAACCATAAGTAAACCCCCAAATTTTGGGTTAAAAGCACTGCTTTGGCAAATTCATTGGGTTAAAAGCGCCGCTGCGCCGCCTAATGGATTTGGGAAGCGCCAGGGCGCCCTTATTGAATTTTATGTTAGGAGCGCTTTGGCGCCGCCTGGGAAAGTTCCTGGGCGCTGCAGTGGCGCCTGGTTCAAGTATCAAAGTGTTTAATGGATTTTAAGGAAAAAACCATTAAATGCAAATATAACTAGATAAAGGCAAGGATTTATAGGAATTCAGGGTTGATCAGCTGGTTCCCAGTTGGAACACTAATAGCTGAGTTTTGGGATGTTTAATCCAAACGGTTTTGGAAACAGAAGCTAAGGAAACTCCATGCTGAATTAGTACATTAGAATGGATTGAGTCAGGTGACTTCTTCCCATTGTAGGTTGTTTCTCATAAGTTGTGAAAGATTTGAGATCTTTCAGGTAAAGATCTAGGTTTAGATGGCTCAAATGTCATAGATCACGTGAGATGAATCATAGGTTGATTCAGAAACCAGAGGGGCTTTCAGCCAAATATGCCCTGAATGGTATATAAGCAAAAACAGCTAAACTTTATTAAAGATATATTGTCAATGTTGACGCTTTCTACTCAATTACCTTTTCAATTATTATTCTGCTTTGTTAAATTTTGAAAGGGCCAAATTTGGAGTACTTTGGTGGAAACTGCTGCTGCCAGAAAGGAGGTTCCTACAAGTTTATTGGAGGAAGCTTGGGCAAGCTTGGAGGTCATCAATACTGTGCCTGAGGAGTCCTTGGTGGAAGTAAAGACTGTGTTTGAAGAGTTATATTCCAATTACTTTGCAAAAGAAGGTACTCCTGCCCAAGGAAACCAAATCTTTGCATGAGATTCCTGGAACCTGTTAGTAGGATGGGACAAAATCTTACAGCAAGTGAAAGCAAAGGCTAATTGTGAAATTGAGGCTTTAAGGGCAAGGGAGAAAAAAGCATTGAGATCATGGCCCATTGGCAGGATGATAATAAAGAGTTGTCCCATAAAATTGCCTCTCTAGAGACAAAGCTCTTTGAAGCTTTGTCAAAGGAAGGTAATGGAAATAAGAGTCAAGGGAAGGATAATGGCGGGATGGACTGGTTGGACATGGATCTGCCACAGAGCCTAATACAGGGGCAGAAAAAACCCATGATGAAAGGAGTCCAGTCTATGATTGCCAAAATGGCATCATTTTCTGGAAATACAAAGGAAGGAAACACTTTCCTAGAGGGTTTTCTTATCCAAGCCTCTTGTCTGGAGGATGATGAGAAACGTCATTGGTCGGATGTTTTTGTAGGTCCTGCCTGCTTCAAGTGGTTTGAAAGACGTAAAGGCAACAATTGGACTATAGTTTTGGAGGAATTTTGAGCCAGTTACACTGTAACCCTCAGATCTGGTGATGCTCTGCAGAAAGCCCAAGACTTCACTCAAGCTGGCCATGAAACAGTGTCAATGTATCTTTAACAAATGGAAGAGTTCCTAGCTTTTATGGATGTGGAACACAATCAGGATCTGGTGGAGGATGCTTTCTTTACTGGAGTGTGGCCCAGGTTGAGAACTCAGGCTTTTATGCTGCTCTGTGAGAAGTTATCATGGTCAAAACTTGTTCAAAAGGTCATTCAAATGGAATGGGACCTTGGTGGTCCTCCCCACAGTGCTCCGTGCTCAAGAGTAGGAGCTCATGTGGCTGCAGGGGAAAGGTCTTCTGAGAGAACCAGACATCCTATAAGTCCCTCAGATAAGGATCACATGCTAGATCTAAATGGGCTTGTAAGTTTCCCATGGCAAAGGGATGCTGGATCTGCGGGAAAGATAGCCATTTTGCTGGGAAATGTCCCAATTGTGCAGAATTTGACAAGGAACATCCCAACCTTATGTTTAAGGACTCAGGAAAAGAAAGGCAGGCTTATATGTCTCCCAACCTGAGCTCAGTAATTTGGAGAATAATGGGAGAATGAGACTCTGATCTGGAAAGGCCTTGAAGGAGTACAGAAAAAGCGCCAGCAAACCAGTGGAGCCACCTGTACAGGAAATTGATGTCTCTTGTCCAACTCTGCCAGAGGGAAGTCCAGACGCCTCTCCAGATGAGTGGATATTGGATATGCGCTTGGGTATGAAGGAAGACAGGGAGATTACGTGACAGCCTGTGTGGGTCCAGTTGAGCGTGGACCAGCTCAAAGAAGTGGAATGGCGTAAGAAGGTGGCCCAGAGCATGCCAGTATTATTGATTGCAAAACCTTTTGTGTGGGCATTGCAAGGGGTTATCCTTCTGGATATTTCACTTGATGGTATACCAGCAAAGGCAGTATATGATCCAGGTTGTGCTGGGGTAGCAGTATCAAAGAGCTTTGTCTGTAAACATAGTATGGACCCATCAAGATTGGTCACTTTGACTTTATTTTCCGCAGATGGGGTTACCACTATTGAACAAGATGTGTTTGATGAGGTGGTAATAAAATGGAAAAATACCATGGTCAAGAATTCTGCTGTAGTTTTACCAGGAGCAGGATTTGATGTTCTTCTTGGTATGACTTGGATTATTGAGGCCAAGGTGAGCCTGGATGCTGTTAAGAATGTCTTGGTTCATGAAGGAGCTGAGTACACTTATCAACAGCTGACAATTCCACCAGCTCCAGAAGATGTTCAGTCAGTAGTCATCCATGCCAAGGAACATTGCTCCATTCCACCAAAGGTAATTTCCTGGTTGAAACTGGTAGCTTTCAATTGTGGAACACAGGGAGGACAAGTTATCCCAGAATTTCCCTGTCATATATCCTCAAATGTGACAATATTTGAGAATGGATCAAATGGCAAACTCCTCAAGTCATGGAAGTTGCTTAACACTTGTGTGGTTCTTGTGGACATTCAGCAAGGTCAGTGTATTGGAGTTTGGATGCCTGTAGTTGGGAAAGTCACAACAAATAAACTTACCGTCTCTTATGTTTGTGTGTCCTTCAACAATTTAACCTGTATACTATGTCCAAGTGAAGCACCAGGTACCCTGTTGTATACTCTGGTGTGGAAATAGAGTAGTTGTTTCTTGTTGGAAAAATATGATGTGGGGAGAACTTTTCCACCATATGTCATAAAAACGTTGACTGGGAAGCCGTACAAAGGATATGTAACCTGTTGTAGTCCAGCTGCAGTTGCTGCAATTAGAGAAGAGGTGGAGAAAATGCAAAGGGCCAACCTGATTGAGGAAAGTATCAGTCCTTATTTGGCTCCAATGGTTTGTGTCCCAAAGCCAGATGGGAATATACATGTTTGTATTGATTTCCAAATAGTGAATAAGGATATTATAAATGATGCCTACCCAATGCATCATCTTGAAGACCAGCTGGACGCTATGGCTGGATCTTCCTGGTTCACCACTTTGGATCTGACTAAGGTTTATCACCAATTGTTAATTGATGAGAAGTCTAAGGAGGTTACAGCATTCTATACACCTGATGGTCTATATCAATGAAAAAAATTTCCATTAGGAATGAAGACAGTAGGTGCTGTGTTTCAGCAGGTAATGGACCAGATTATGACAGGACTTCAGCCTAGATGTGTTTTGGTATATAAAGATAACATTACTGTATATAGCCCTTCCTGGGAACAACATCTAGAGGATCTTGATCAAGTATTTTTCCAGATTGAGAAAGCAAAGTTGAAGATAAGTGTATCTAAGACTAAGCTTGCCTGTCAAGAGGTCAAGGTGTTAGGGCATGTTGTGAATTCTCAAGGGATTAAAACCAAGTCCTGAGAGAGTTACTCAGTTGTTAAGCATGAGGTTGTTGCAGTCAGTCTGAGAGGTTTGGGGGTTTATGGGGTCAGTGAATTTCTACCAGAGATTCATACCTAATTGCTCTGCACTTGGAGAACCATTGTTTGTGTCAACAAGGAAGAATGCCTGATTTGTTTGGGGACAAGAGCAAGAGTCAAGTTTCTTAGAGCTAAAGAAGAAGCTCTCTGAGGCCCCCATATTAATATTCCCCAATTGATCAAAATTGTTCTACATTGAAACAGATGCAAGTTCAACTGGTCTTGGTGCCATTCTTATTCAAGAAGGAGAGTTGAAGTTATCCCAACATCCTGTTGTGTATGGTTCTAAGACTTTGGGGACCACTCAAAGGAAATAATCTGCTACTGAACGTGAAGGATTGGCAATAATATGGCAGTGGAACATTTTAGGATGTATATCCTAGGAATGCCGTTTGTTATTGCTACTGACCATGCAGCTTTGAGAGAAACTTGGACCAAGGAAGACTTACAAGGCTGAATTCAATTATATGCAGAGAAGCTCTCTGGGTATGATTATGATATCATCTACTGTCCAGGGTTGAAAAATCAGATTCCTGATTTATTGTCCCAAGCGCTGTTGGCCTGTGAGAGGTTGAGACACAAGAAGCCCGGGAAGCTCTATCAAGGAATATGATTTATGTAGAGAAATCCAAGCGTCCACAAGTGGTCAGAGATCTTCATATGCAATGGGGAGGTCACTTCAGATATGAGAAGCTATTGCAAGCAGTGAAAGCTCGGTACTGGTGGTCAGAGATGAGAGCTACAGTCCTTCAGATTTTGCGAGAATGTGATATTTGCTCTAAGTTCTCAGCAGCAAAATCCAAGGTGCAGTTCAAGTCAGTGAGATCACATTATCCTTTTGAGTTGGTATCAATAGATACCAGTCATATTACGTTAGCAAGTGGTTGGAAAGAATACTTTGTGGTGGCCGTTGATTCTTTAAAAAATTGGTGGAAGTTCAAGCACTGACTAAGGAAACAAGTGTTTCAATTGCTAAGTTTCTCTGAGAAGAAATAATAGCACGACATGGATTTTCTGAGAAAGTTCTCATCAATAACAGACCACCTTATGTAGGACCAGCGTTAACTAAGAAATACTTGAAATGTGGCATTTAAAAGTTAACCTCAGCTCCATATCATCCCAAGACAAATGGTTTAGCTGAGAGAACCATTGTAACCCTGAAGCGCATTATGGAGAAGTTGGCTGATGGAGCCGCAACCCATTGTAAAGATCACCTGGCAATGAGTGTCATGGCATACCGTAAAATGCCCCATGATGCTACTGGGCTTTCTCAGTTTTGGATTTTGTATGGCCAGGAAACTACAACAAGCACTGAGGTTGGTCAATGGGAGTTTGTGGAAGAGAGTTCCTATGAAGCTGCCGTAGAAGAACATGCAGTCAAGATGCAGAAGTTATTTGATGAGGCTAGGAGTAAAGGAGAGTGGGTTTGAGAGAGACGTGCTGCCAAGTGGAACTCAAAGCCTGGAGTACTTCCCTGTGATCATTTCTAGGTTGGAGATCTGGTAGGTTTGATCAAAGGCGCCTGGAAAAGCACCCAAGAAGAGGTCTTCAGCAATGGGTAGGGCCAATGAAGATTATCTTAGTTAGTCCAGGGCCAAACTATCTAATTCAAGGGGTTGGAGCTGCCCTAGGAGAAGAATGGTCCTGTGTTCATCCTCAATTCCTTAAGCTGTTCCATGGGGATTAGAGCTAATAAAGGTACAGGAAGATGAGGCCAATTCCCCTGAAGAGAAGGAAGGGGCCTTGTGACTGTACAAATGTCACTATTGAGTATTTAGCCAAATAAATGCTCTGAAATATAAAGTTATCTCTGTTTTTTATTATTGCACCTAGATAGTTTGGATTGGAAGCCTTAAGGTTAAGATTCCTGAAAACTGGATATCTAGGTTTAATAAAAGAGAAGAAGGCAAGATGGGCTGAGTCAATCTGGGAGACAGGATGTCTCAAAAATGGTTTAATTAATTGGGAAGATTAATCAATAAATACACAGGAATATAATTAATGGGGATTTAATTATATTAGTTAAATTGCCTTGACTGTGCAAGAAGTTTGGTTAATGTCAACCATAATTAAACCCCCCAAATTTTTGGGTTAAAAGCGCCGCTTTGGCGAATTCATTGGGTTAAAAGCACTGCCGCGCTGCCTAATGGATTTGCAAAGCACTGAGGCGCCTTTATCAAATTTTAGATTAGGAGCGCTGCAGTGGCGCCTGGTTCAAGTATCAAAGTGTTTTAATGGGTTTTAAGGCAAAAAACCATTAAATGTAAAGACAACTAAATAAAGGCAAGGATGCCTAGGAATTTAGGGTTGATCAGCTGTTTCCCAGTTGGAACACTAATAGCTGAGTTTTGGGATGTTTAATCCATAGGGTTTTGGCAACAGAAGCCAAGGAAGCTCCATGCTGAATTAATACATTAGAATGGATGGAGTCAGGTGACTTCTTCTCATTGTTGATTGATTCTCATAGATTGAGAAATATTGGAGATCTTTTAGGCAAAGATCTAGGTTTAGATGGCTCAAACATCATAGATCACATGAGATGAATCATAGGTTGATTCAGGAACTGGAAAGGTTTTAGCTAATATGCCCCAAATGATATATAAGCAAAAACAGCTAAACTTTAATAAATATATACTGTCAATTTTAAAAATTTCCCCTCAACTACCTTTTCAATTATTAATCTGCTTTATTCTATTTTGAAAGAGTCAAATTTATAGTACTTTGCATGGAAACTGCTGCTGCCAGGAAAGAGGTTCCTAAAAGTTTGTTGGAGGAAGCTTGGGCAAGCTTGGGGGTCACCAAGACTGTGCCTGAGGAGTCCTTGATGGAAGTAAAGGCTGTGTTTGAAGAGTTATACTCCAATTACTTTGAAGAAGAAGGTACTCCTGCCCAAGGAAACCAAATCTATGTGTGGGATTCCTGGAACCTGTTAGTAGGATGAGACAAAATCTTACAGCAAGTGAAAGCAAAGGCAATTCATGAAATTGAGACTTTAAGGGCAAGAGAGGAAAAGAGCATTGAGATCATGGCCTGTTGGTGGGATTATAACAAAGTGTTTTCTCATAAAATTGCCTCTCTGGAGACAAAGCTCTTTGAAGCTTTGTCAAAGGAAGGTAATAGGATGAAGAGTCAAGGGCAGGAAAATGGCGGGATGGACTGGTTAGACCTGGATCCACCACAGTTGGATAAACTGGTTGATCAACATGCCAATTGTATCCATGGACTCCATCAGCGCAGGGAGGGAGACCAAAGTCCAAGAGGAAGGAGTACAGGTCTTCAGAAGCGTACCTGGGACAGAGACCAGGGATAGTGTGCATTTCCACAGTGCTAGAGTGGAGTAGGGAGCGGGCAGCAGCACAAGGTTGCTCATAATTGAGAGAGAAAGCAGGAAGAGGGGCTCACACAGGCCCAGGAGATAACATCATTACCATTGGTGTTGAGAGAGAATTGGTAACATCATCTTCAAGTGGAGGACTAGAGACTTTGGGTGGTTTGGATACTTCAGAAACAAAAGGAGAAGGACCAGAAAAGGCGTGGGGAACAGAGTAACTGTGACTGTGCTACAATCATAAGTTGGCTGTGGTTTCACAAAGAGGTTGAACTGTAATGAATTTCATATGTTGAAATTCAAAACAATAGGATTGGCCTTGGAGAGACTTTCCAGCATAGTAATGTATTACCCAGGAATCAATTAGGCTGTACTAATTGAGGGCTGTAATGAATAATCTGAATGATTCAGATTATGAGGCTAGGTGTCTCAAACATTTTTTATTAACTGGGAAGGTTAATTAATTGATACCCTGGAGTATGATTGATGAGGATTTAATTTTAGGGCCAAAATGGACTTGACTGTGTCAAGTAAAGACTTGTTGTCTTAAAACATATTAATTAATTGGGAAGGTTAATTAATATATGCTGGGAATATAATCATTGAGGATTTAATGTATTGTTTAATTGCCTTGACTGTGTCAAGAAGTTTGGTTAAGGTTAGCCAAAAGTAAACCTCCAAATTGTGGTTTAAAAGCGCCATTTTGGCAAATTAATTAGGTTAAAAGCGCCAGTGCGCCTAATTGATTTGTAAAGCGCTGAGGCGCCTCCCAGTGAATGTTTCAGGCACTGGGGCGCCGTGGTGCTGCCTGGGAAAGTTCCTGGGCGCTGCGGTGGCGCTGGTTTGAGTTTTAAAGTGTTTTGATGGGGTTTTAAGGCAAAAAACAATTAAATGTGAAAATAACTAAATGTAGACAATGATGTCTATGCATTCAGAATTGATCAGCTGGATCCAAGTTGGAACAAGGATAGCCTGGATCAGGAATATATATATTCCACAGGGGTTTGGCGCCAGAAGTCCGGAATGCTTCAAGCCAAAGCAATAGATTTCCATGGAAGGAATCAGTTGATTCTGGAATTTATTATGGCACATTCTTATAGGTTAATAGTGTGAAGATCTTTTGGTAAAGACCTGTATTGGATGATACTGTTATGTCATAAACCATATGATAGGAATCCAGGTGTGATTCTGAAACCAGAAGGGTTTTCAGCTAAATGTACCCTGATTGGCATACAATGGAACTATGATAATATTTAATAAAGGATGATACTTATGTGTGACAATGGTTGATTTTCCCTCAATCTTTTTATTTTTTATGTTTTTGGCTTTTAACTGAAAGAAGACTATCATGAAATGTAAGAGATGGTCTGCAGCTAAGACTATGGGAAGCAAAAAACGTGGAAGTGATCACCAGATGGCAACAAGATTAATCTCAAGATTGCTTTCCTGGAATTCAAGCTCATTGAAGCGTACATAAAGGATTCCCTGTCAAACCGTAAAAGAGTCAGACCGGGATAATGAAGAAGCAAGCATGAATTTCTTGGATCCGTCACAGTAACCAAGGGGCTTTCAGCCCCTGTAGTGAGCACCATTTTGTTGTGTTTGGCTCCTGGGGACAACATCCAGGAGGAAACAGCAGGAGATCTTTATAACAAAAGATTTGAGGTTTGAAGCTAGCCTTGGTTTAGCCTTCAGGACAAAATTAAGGTCATGTACTTTAATTTCCTGGAATGCAAGAAGAAGAATTTGTTTTGGCAAAAAGGAAAGAAAAAACTTGAAGAATATTAAAGCTAGCACACATGTGGATAAACTCATCTTTATTAGGAGAATTGATTCTACTAAAATATTAGACAAGGGTTATTAATCACTCATTAGATAGACAGAGTGGTCAAGGGAGTCATGTTGGGGTGAGGTCATACCAGGATCATACAAAGGCAGGTATGGTATTCTGGAATGAGTTGATATTGGAACAGATCCATTTACAGAAGGCAAGGAATTCCTGAAATTGAAGGTAATCCAACCAAATCTTTGCACATATTGCTTTTTGAAGGCCATATTGAAATAGCATTAATGATGTGATTTACAACAAGAAGCTTCTTTGGAAGGCCTTCCAGGAAGTGTTGAAGTCATACACAGTGGAAAAGACTGCTCATATGGTACCAATGATGATGGCTGGCAACCTTGTTGTTTGAGGAACCAACTGCTGTGATACCAATCAGGAGGAGAACATGGGAGTCTTCCTTGAGTGGGCCTTGTCTGTATTCTACAGGGTGGGTGGTCAGGTCCCAGTAGAACATGCCCTTTGTGAGAGTCTTCTGTGAGACTTTATCTTCTTGGGGGTTGCCTTTCCTGTGGACATTGGGGTCAATTGTGTCTTTTGCTTGATGAGGGATTGTAGCCCAATCCTTGGTTATTGGCTTTGCAGATCCTTAGATAACCAGTTGTGTTTTCTAGTTGCCATTCAGGTGGTAGAACAGTTGGTGTAATATTGACAGAGTCTTTTCAGTCCCCAATAAATTCCTTGTTCTTTCATTCTTATTTCTCATGCATTTGCACATCACTATTGGAAATAAGACAACAACCCAAGGAATTTTTTAATTAAGCTTTTTTTTGGGTTATTGTCCTCATTGGAGATTACTCTTAGTCACTAGGAGTTGCACATACATAATGAGTGTGTACTCTAGTGATTAATTGCCAAAGATGTGGCTTCTTTAGTGTGTTGTAGTTGGGCCAGTCTTCTTTATAACTTGAACTGTGCCTTGACAAAGAGAGGCAATTTTGATTTGCAGCTGCACCTCTATTTCTGAAGAAGTATAATGAGTCTACTATCAGGTAATTGGGTAGGACAGGGCATTTGGATGCAACTTGTTCAAGGTCCTGTAACTTGTGCTTTAAGTTTACAGTGTAGGCTTCTAATTGCAAGCAGATAAGGGTTTAAACAAGCTTTTTAAGGTATGCCTCTGGAGACACAGTCAGACTGGGATTTACAATGGGAATATAGTAAAGGGGGAAGTCCTGGTTGCCAACCATAGAGCAGTTGGAATGATGGCTTGCCAGTGGCACAATGGTATTCAATATTGTATGCAAAGGTGTCTGCAGGCAGGAAAATTATCCCAATTAGTGTAGCAGATCCAGGTCTAACCAGTCCATCCCGCCTTTATCCTGCCCTTGACTCTTATTCCCATTACCTTCCTTTGACAAAGGTTTGGAGAGCTCCATCTCCAGAGAGGCAATTTTGTGGGACAACGCTTTGTTATCATCTTGTCAACAAGCCATAATCTCAACAGTCTTTTCTTCCCTTTCCCTTAGAGCCTCAATTTCACGGTTTGTCTTTGCTTTCATTTGTTGTAAGATCTCATCCCAACCTACTAACAGGTTCCAGGAATCCCATACATATATTTGGTTTCCTTGGGCGGGGGTACCTTCTTTGGCAAAGTAATCAGAGTATAGAATCTCAAACACAGCCTTTACCTCCACCAAGAATTCCTCAGGCACAGTCTTGGTAACCTCCAAGCTTGCCCAAGCTTCCTCCAATGAACTCAAAGGGATCTTTTTCCTGGCAGCAGCAGTTTCTACGCAAATTACTCCAAATCTGGCATTTTCAAAATTCAACAAAACAGACATAATCATTGAAAAAGGTATTTGAGGGGAAAGCGTCAAAATCAACAATATATTTATTAAAGTTTAGCTGTTTCTGCTTATATACCATTCAGGGCATATTTGGCTGAAAACTTTTCTGGTTCCTGAATCAACCTATGATTAATATCACGTGATTGATGACATTCAAGTCATCCAAACCTAGATCTTTACCTAAAAGATCTCCAATATTTCTCAACCTATGAGAATTAACCTACAATGGGAAGAAATCACCTGACTTCATCCATCCCAATGCACCAATTTGGCATAGAGCTTCCTCAGCTCCTGGCGCCAAAACCCTGTGGATTGAACATCCCAAAACTCAGCTATTAGTGTTCCAACTGGGAAACAGCTGATCAACCCTAAATTCCTAGGCATCCTTGCCTTTATTTAGTTGTCTTTACATTTAATGGTTTTTTGCCTTAAACCCCATTAAATTGCTTTGAAACTATAACCAAGCACCTTGGCGTTTTACAAATCACTTAGACAGTGTATCTTTGTCTCTAATCTAATGAATTTGCAAATATGGCGCTTTGAACCCATAATTTGGGGGTTCCCTTATGGTTAACCTTAGCCAAACTTCTTGACACAGTCAAGGCAACTTTAATATAATTAAATTCTCATTAAGTATATCCTGTATTTATTAATTAATCTTCCCTATTAATTAAACTGCTTTTGAGACATCCTATCTCCAAGATTGAATTGGCTAATCTTGCCTTAGTTGTGTCAATTAGTACGGCTTAACTAACAAACTACATTCTGTTCTTTTATTAAATATAGATCCCAAGTTTCCAGGAATCTTTATCTTAAGAATCCCTGTCAACTTATCCACATAAAATAAACAGCAAAAACAGAGATAACTTAGAACTTTGGAGCATTTATTTGGCTAAATACTCAATAGTGACTGTTGTACGGTCACATTTAGTCTCATGATAGTGACTGAGCTTCCAGAGTATCTGGAACAGGCTTTCATTAGTGCTCTCTACCATGCCATTTGTCTGTTGGTGATAAGGGGTGGATAGTGTCCCATGGATTCCCATTGGTTAGTTGAGGCGGGGGATGATGTGACTGTTGAAATTGGTATCATTGTCTGTCAGCAGAATCTGGGAACAACCATGCTTGTATATGATGTTCTCCAGGATGGACGTGACTGTCACCAGTGCAGATTGACTGGGAATTGCCTTGGCCTCTACTTATTTAGTCAGATGATTAACAGCCACAATGATGAACTTTTTGTGACTGTTTGTAACTGAAAAGGGGCCCACTTGTCAATGGCTACTGTATGAAAGGCAAATCCAGGACAGACTAGTCTGTGCTAGAACTTGGCTACCTTAGGTCTCTTAATGTTGCTGTCATGACAGGTGGCTAGTGTATCTACTACATTAGTATATGTTCCTTCCCAGAAGCAATGTTGTTTTAGCATTGCTAGTGTCTTCTGAATACCACTGTGTCCAGTAGTCTTGAGTGCAGATACCACTGTATCCATGCATAGAGATGTACATATATACAGCAGTCAGGAATCCCCACAAAGATTCAGGAGTTGTCTCTTAGAGACCTTGGTGTTAACAGCTAACTTATTGAGAGAACTCTGTATCTCTATTGGTCCCCCCCACAAAGAAAGATCCTCCATAAGCTTGTCATAGAAAATGTCAGCCATAGGGATACTAATTCAATCGTAGGAAGACAGGAGAAACAGTCAGCGTTCTGGTGGGCTGCTCTGACTTGGTGAATGATTTTGTAGTCATAGGCCTGGGATTTAATGGCCCAAGGCGCTAGACGCCCTTTGGGATCCTTGAGGGTCTTCAGCCATTGCAGGGAGACATGGTCTGTTACAACTGTGAAATGTACCCCATGGAGATACACTATGAATGTTGATAGGAGTATATCACAGCCAGACATTTGCATTTGGTGAGAGTGTAGTTCCTCTTGTAACCATTAAGCGTACACAAGTAGTATCCAACAGGATGCTTGAGTCCTTCAGAGTCTAGTTGGGAGAGGAATCCCCCAATTGCAGTCAGGCTAGCATCTGACTGAACCACAAACAGCTTGGCAAAGTCAGGGTAGGCTAGTATGGGGGCTGCAGTCAGTTTTCCCTTGAGAGCATTGAACACAGATTAGCATGCTAGACTCCAGAAGAATTCATTTTAGCACAGAGAAGCTGAAAGAGGGGGTTGCCCAGGGAGGCAAAATTAGGGATGAATTAGTGGTTGTACCCAATAATCCCCAAGAAGACTTGCCTGTCCTGCTTATAGGACAGGATCTACATTTTCCCAATGGCCTCCACCTTCAGAGGTACAGTCAAAAGTCCATCTTGACTAATGATTAACCCCAAGAGCTCCAGATGTTCCTTGAAGAAGTTGCACTTGCATGTCTTGAGCTTAAGGTTAGCTACAAGTAACCTCTGGAAGACTTCCTCAAAATGAGCAAGTGATCATTAAAGGTTCAGGAGAACACATTAATGTCATCCAGATAGATCTGGACACTAGTGAGTTTGAGGTCACTTATTACTGCATTAATAGCCACTGGAAGGTAGCTGGGGTATTGGACAGACCTTGGAGCATCCTTGTGGGTTATAATAGCCCTGGTTCAGTGATAATTGCACATTTTTCTTGGTTAGCAGGGGGTAGATTAAACTGCCAGTACCCACTGATAAGATCCATGGCACTAAAGAACTTGGCTCCACTTAAGTGGTCCAATGTATCATCAATGTAAGGGAGGCAATGGAAATCCTTCTTGGTAACAGCATTTAAATGGCTGTAGTCAATCACCATTCAGTTGCTGCCATCCTTCTTTTTTTAAAATCAGGAGAGGGGAAGTCCAAGGACTTTTAATGGGGACCAGTAAACCAGACCCCAATGGTTTCTGAAGCTCCTTGTTGACTACAGCATGATTGTCTTGACTACACTGTATAGGCCTGGAGAAGATGGATAGACTGCCTTGGGTGTCAATATGATGGGCAACATCTACAGCCTTGCCCAGATCATAATCATCCTTGGCAAAAACATTCTTATACTTAGCAAAGAGATCCATGGCTTGATCTTTTTGCTCTCAGAGAGACTAGACAGAGAGTTGCAACTTATGACTAATAGTGCCAGTGTTTGATTGCAGAGTAGACACAACTCAGAGAAGTCCCCAAAGAGGGCAGTCTCCTGAAGGTTGTCATGTTTTTCTAGTTGTATATAAGCCAGAAGTTGGTGTTTAGAGACAACCATTGTTTGTTGACTCATGTTGGACAAGAGTATAAGCACTTTTTTCTTGCTTGGCATGAGGATTCCAGGTGCAACCCATGGTTCTAGTCTGGAGGCATTAAGGATGCCAAAGATTTCTCCATGAGTTCCGGCCAGTAGAGCCAGCAAGAGCTCTGTATTATTAATCACCTGAGAGCCAGATGAGATAGTCATATTAAAGGAGGCGTAGAATGGGATTCCCTTGGATTATCCAATCAAGAGAGGTAGCACCTTAGCCTTTTTACTCTGCAGTATTTAGGCAACTGGCAGTTCTTCATTTGCGTATTCCAGGTTGATGAAGTGCAAATAGTGTAAGGCCAGGTCAGAAGGGCAGTTGTCATGATAGAACATGGGAATAGAGTGTTCCAAGATCCCAAAAGGATGGTCTCCATGGTTGTTCACAGTGCTGTACTGGACCGTAAAGCTAGTTCCAATAAGAATGTCATAGCTGTTGTTTTCTAGAACTATGACAGGGGCAGGGACCATTAGTTTTCTAAAGCAAAGAGGGAGATAAGAATAGGATCCTTTTGCTCAAGTGTTCTGTGGCCCAGCTGTACCAAACTCTTCATGGTAGGCTAATTCCAATGCCAGCTTCAACTTTTTGACCAGCTGCAAGGATATAATATCCCCTGGAGCACCAGTATCCAATATAGCTTAGACGTGGGTTTTGTTCACTGCAGGTTGATATAGGTACAATCCTGACAGTCTTATCAGATCTTTTTAATCTTGGAGTCCTGGTGTACACTCAGTCCTTTGAAATTCTCTAGGAAGGTAGCCACAGAAGCTCCTACAGCTGAACTTGCTTCCTTGAGGGATTCTAGAGGTGCCAAGATATTTACGGTATGTAGCAGATTGGCTAGTTGTTCTGCGCTATCCTCTTCATGGGTGACTTCAAAACCTGGTTGAACCAGTTGTTTGGCATAAGGTAAGGAGACTATTTTATGAGCTATTTGTGGGATAACTACCTCAGGACAAAGTGTAGTCCAATGGGTTCAAGTTTTAACTGTGAGAACTTGATGTAGAAGGTCCTCTTGAACTCCTTCAAATTCAGTATCCTCATGTATTGGTTGGGAGTTGAATTCAATCAGGGAGAGTTCTTCTTTAGGTTTCAACTCAGAGGATTGTAATGCAGCAGGCCAATGAGCAGGTTTGGCAGGGGGCAGCTGTATGGGGGGAGATGAGGGTGTCAAAACTACAACAGCAGCTAAGGATTTCTCTTTATCCTGGCTTCTTAGCAGTTTTTTTCCCCTTCTTCCTGGGACTCATCAGACTCCATTCCAGTGTGGTGATCTTCCTTGGCATCTTTCATGCCTATGTGATGAACCTTCTGAAAGGGATTCTTTCATGCCCAAGAGAAGTTGCCAGTCATGCCACATTTGAAGCAATTATGGGGAGAGGTGTTGGCTGGCACAGTCCCAACTTTGTTGGAAGTCTTGGGCATCTCTGAAGCTACTCTGGGCCTGTACTAAGCTTGTTAGAAGGGGAAGCACTCAGAAAGAGGTACTTTAAACTCCTCCTTGTAGGTGCAAGCTAGGTGTATCAGATCTGGTACTGTACAAGCATTGTAGATACCTTATTTGATAGCCAGAGATAGCTTGCAATTAACCATCACATTGTAACGGAAATTACAGGATAGTAAGAAGCTGTCTCTAAGTGGTGGGGAATCACCACCCAAATTCACATTGAGTTAATTTTTAATCATCAACACAGCTTCAGATACTGTTTTTCAAAATTTCCAAATGAGATACTAGGGTTAAGCAAAATAATTAACCCTAACCAAAGGAGCACAAGATAAATGACCTGCAAGAGAATCAACATGTCTTCAGCTTAAAATTCAGGACGTTGGGATAGAACCAGAGTTTCAGCTTCAACGTTAAAGGAACAACTCCAAGATTAGCAGGCATTGAATTAACATTTGGCGGAGACAACAACAAAGTAGCAACAACAGGCCCCATCTTCCTGTAATAATCCGGCTAAGGATTCAGCTTTAGGGAATGTAGCGCAAAAGGCCAACTACAGGATGCATTTAAAATAAAAGTTAGACCAAGGGATATTTGATTTTATTGAGTAAAATTTTGGAAGGACTCAACTCTTAACAGTTAAAACAGTGAAAATTATTCAATATATATTAAAATTTGACTAAGCAATACTGCCTGAGTCCTGGGCTTCTTTTCCTTCCACATTGTTGAGTGATTATCTGGTCCAGTTTGTAAACAAATCTTGAATGACCAACTTCTTATGACCATTCTGATAAATCAGATCATATTGGGTGTGATGACTGTTCATCTTACCCTCACTCACCCATGAGGTGAAACATGGGGGTATAGTTCTGCCAGTTTACTGTGATGATTCTGACTACTACTGGATGAAAAGTAGTTTAGTCTCTTCTCAGGTCCCTTCCCAATTCCTGTATATTAGTTAATGTGCAGGAATAACACAAGTATAAAAATTTTCCTTTCTTAATATTAAAGACACATCTTTTACCCTTACTACTTTTGCACTTTAGCTTGATCTTACCTTTTTAATAAGACTCAAGCTTCACACCAGACTCTTTTAGACTCTGCTTTCTTGTTGCCTTTGCTACTACAGGTAACAAGAAGATCTCCCTGCCTTACTAAAAGTTTATAGTTAGTACCCTAAGCTTGATTGAAGTGCTCCTTACTGTCCCCCAAAGTTGCAGCCCAGTATCAGTAGTTTCCCCTAGCTTCTCTGGAAGAAGCTTACAAGAGGTCCTTTCACTCTCTTCACTAATTTTCTGTGAGCATCACATCAAGTGGCCCTCAAATTACATCAATTCATTTATGTCAGTTTGCAAGGGGGAATAGGATTCAACTGGCAAACTGGAGCAACTGTAACCCATTTTTGATCAATTGTTTGGTTAAAGTTTGTTAAATTGGTTAATTTTGTTAAAAAATTCTGGCTTTTTGAGCCTTCATACTTGGTCAAGTAATTCCTGGAATTATAAAATTTAACATGACATACATCAGACAGGAGAAAAGAATGAACATCAACAAACTGTATGGTGCTCATGAAAGACAGGGTTTGGACCTTGAGGTAGAACCTAGAAGTAAAGTATTATAAGGTTTTTTTCACCTTCAACTTGATATCAGCAAAGTCTATCTTACATCCAAGTAAGGCTTCTGATAACCAAATTCTTCAGTAAGAGCTCAGGAGATGTTGGCAAAGATCCAGCCATTCTCTGGCAGGCGTAGCAAGATGATAGCCTGATTTTCTGCTTCCAGGAATTTGATGATGATAGAGTCTCTTATGGCGTTGTTGTCACCATACATGGAGTTGTGATAGAGGCGTAAGAACATGGCAACATTGCTCTTGCGGTCAAACTTGGGTAGATTGACGGGCTTGAAGTTATTGGAGCCCTGCTGCACAAGGGCAGGCATGATTCTCAATGGAGAGCAGGTGAGGTGGAACAATTGAGGGTGGAGACAGAAAACCTAGCCTCAGAGACATGCCAGCAATTTTCTTCCTGTTGTGCTTCATGTTCACTCTCTCTGTTTCAGGCACCCCAGAAGCTTCAGGAGTGGCCAATACATCATTCTCAGATTCCAGCACTGGTTTCAATACATGTACAGCATTGAGGGCCAACCAAGTGTGGCACCTTCACTTTTGTAGCTGTGATAAAGCTCAGGGCTGGAGGATCTTCTAGGACTGTGATTACTCCTGGCGTTGAGGGACATATAATGCAAGTTGACAGCCATTATCTTGCTGTCCATCCTATCTAATTGGCTTTAGAAGGCGTCCAAAAGAAGTTGTTGCTCATCCAGCTCATCCTGGTAAACCTTATTTTATTGCCAGGTGATATCCAAGTTTTCTTCCAGGGAGGTAATGTGCTTCTCCTGCATGGCAAGCTCAGCTTTAAGCAAGGCTATCACCTCCTTGTTCTTCCTGGCTTAGGTCTGGCCACCAGCTCTATCATGGGATTGCCAAAGCTTGAGGCAATCCTAAATTTCCAACATGGTGTGGTAACCATTTAACAGAAAGAAAAAGGTCTGTGTTCTGTTTAACCAGTTCTGCTTGCATCTTCTTGTAGTGATCAAAGAGCTCAAGGACGTCACACCCAAGAAGGTGGCTGGAAGGGGAGTTGTCCATAGCAGTTGGTGGAGGGTTAAATGAGGGGATGGTGGTGTCAAGGATCTGGATGTACAGGCATTCTGGCTACTGCCAACCTACTTAACATCCAGCCATTGCCCAATTTGGTGCCTTACAATATACTGTTCAAAGTACCAAGAATGGTAACAAAGCAATATCACATAACTGTCCAAGTATCCAGTGGCTTGAACCCATCTTGCACATGACCAACCCCTAGGTTTCATCCAACTAAATCCCTGCCACAGTCAAGTCTATATAATTCCAAAGAATTATTCAATCAAATATACTTCTCTTCTTTCTTAATTCCATATTTGAAGCTTCCCAAAAGGCGCTCCTTATCACTGGTAGCAGCTACAGTTTTTTGAGCACACCCATGAGAGAGAAAATGACTGACCAAAACCCGCCCACCTTTGCTCATGTAATCAACCAGGCCACATCCCAGGAGACCTGGAAAACGTACTTCCGCGCCTACAACATCAATGAGGATATACCTAGTGGATGCACTGTATTTGAAGGTCTGGTCATGCCCAAAGCATGCACCAAGATAATTTAACACAGTTGCTCTCTTCAACAACAAACAAACACACAACCACCTATCACAGGTGAAGTGATCAACACCAAATACATTGATATCAACAAGTTCTTTGGTAAAAACAAAGAAAACGTCATCAACTGGCTAGACCTCACAGCCGCCAAACTCTGCGCCAGCCGCATCCTCCATGAGAAATGGGTCCAGGAAGCCAGCAAGCACCTATATGAGGCCGCAGCTAACTGGTTTGCCACCTGGGTTGGCCCACAAACTAACAATCAGCTTGACAACTGGGAAGAGTTTAAATTGGACATCACACACAATTTCTGCGTCACCAAATCCCTTCAAGACATTGCAATACAGCTTGGTGATCTTACTCAGAAGACCACAATTGCAGCTTACACCAACAAATTTGAGGAAATACATCACAAAATCCAAAGCCCAGCACAAGCTGACAACTTACATACCAGAGCATCATTAATCAACAGAATGAAACCCTCTGTTGCTGCCCTCATCTGCCCAGAGGCCAACACCTCCATGCCCGCGCTCATTGCAGAAGCCAAGCGGCGGAAAAACGCACAAACATGGAATGTGCTGTACACAACAGCAATTGCTTCTCAAACAGCAATGGCAGAGAAAACTCCAATGAAATAAACCCCAAAATACCAACCATAACAACGGCAACTCCAATTGCAACAATGGTAATCACAGCCAAAGCGCAAACCACTCCCATTCCAAGAAAGAGGACACCGCCAAAGTTAACCATGCTGAAGTAGCAACCCGCTATGAATCTTATCTCATATTCTCTGACCTCAAAATTTGAAACAGAGGAACAGGGAAAAGAGGAGGGGGAACAGGATTAAGTGCCCCTGTCTCCCCTCAACTTGACAAGAAACTGTACCAAGGCACAAACTTTGCTGCTCACATCCCACGTGTCCTGCAATATTCCATTTTTATGAACATAAAAATTAAAGATTGCTCACAACTTCTTGTCTATCCACACACTTATAATTCTTATACACATAAAATTTTATTTGACTCTGGTGCACAACACACTATGGTTAGCAAACCTTTTGTAACCAAGTACAAAATACCAGTTGTCAATTCCAACTTCAATACACCAGAATTGCAGACAAACCAAAGGTTCTACTCAAAGGCAAAACATGTCCCTTCAGAATTGACCTCCAAGGCATACAAATATCTATCAAAGGACTTTTCATGAACAACATAAGCTACAACATTGTAGCAGGCATGTACTGGTTCACCCAAGTGAACCTCAGAGTATGTTGGAAAAAAAACCATGACCATCAAACACAACAGAGTCAATTTTAATATCCTCAAAGAACCCAATGACCTCATTCTAAGATACACAGTATTTGTCCAGGTCATAAACCAAGAGAACTCAGAACGTCTAACTAAAGACAATAACCTCCACATAATGAACTAAACTGAGTTCAATACCATCTAAACAACCAAGATCCAATGCCCAGAACTTGCGGCACTCCTAAATGAATACGCCAATGTATTCAAAGAAGAACTCACCAAATTACTCCCCAAACAGGAGGTCAAACATGACATCAACCTATGTAAATCCATGATCAAACCTGCACCAATTCACAGACTCTCTCCCATGGAGACCCAAACTCTCAAAACACACATTGAGGACAATTTGGCTAAAGGCTTCATCTGCCCATCTAAATTCCCATGGGAGGCAGCAGTGTTCTTCATAAAGAAAAAGGAAGGCACTCTGCATCTAGTAACCAACTACAGAGCACTAAATGCAAGCACAGTAAAGAATAAATATCCTCTTCCCCTTATAGAGGATCTATTTGCAAGGCTCTCAGAAGCCAAAATTTTCTCCAAAATTGATCTCACCTCAGGTTACAACCAAGTTGAAGTAAAAGAAAAGGACAAACAAAAAACTGTGTTCCGTACACAATTTGGATCCTTTGAATGTAGAGTAATAAACTTTGGGATGACCAACGCGTCTGCAACGTTTGTCACCATGATGAACCAAGCAGTAAAAGGTCTTTAAAATATATTATGCTACCTTGACAATATCATCATATTCTCAAAAACAAAAGAGGAACACCTCACGCATGTCTGCAAGACACTCAATTGACTTGCAAAGCACAAACTTTACATAAAACCAAGTAAGTGCCAATTTATGAAAAAGAAACTCCTGTTCTTGTGCCACATTGTCTCTGATGGTGGCATCAAAGCAGATCCAGACAAAATAAAAGCCATAAATAACATGCAACACCCCACCTCTGTTAAACAAGTTAGATGCTTTCTTGGTATGATAGCTTACCTAAGGAAATACATCAGACTGTGGAAAACTAACCGCATCCATCAATGACTTAACCAAGGGTAATGCCAAAAAGAAATTCATCTAGACACCATAATGTGACAAGAATTTCCAATTACATAAACAAGCTTTGATCAAAGCACCAATCTTGCAATGCCCTAACAATAATAGGTGCTACAAGCTCAGGTCAGATGCCAGCGACACTGCCATTGGCGCAGTCCTGCGCATCTGCCAGCCAGGGCAGCAAGACTTCATGCCAGTATGTTACAAAAGCAGAAAACTAACCAATACTGGGCAGAGATACCCAATCCACAATAAGGAATTGCTAGCAATATACCACACTTGCAAGAAATGAAGATGTTACTTAGAAGGACATTTAAACGTCCAAGTACTAACTGGCCATAAATCCTTATGTTGCAACTGAACCAATGAGGATTCAGTATTTGGATATGGGAAGACAACAACCCAATAGAAAGGACAGAACACTAAGAATAAGGTCTTGTTTATTGTAGAACATTATGGTTAATATACCATATGGGAAAGCCACAAGGGGGTGGCATAGTGGGAAGTTCCATGGTAGGTTCAAAGCCAAGGAATACCTTGTGCAGGGATCAGCAAGTCAAATAGGTAGTGCTCCCAATTAGGATAAAGTACCTGCCATTTGATATTGCCATCAGACTAACCCATAACGTTAGATATGTCAAGGGGCGGCTCATCCAGTGCCCCCTGTGTATTGTAAGATACATTAGCAGGCAAGTCTGGAAACTTGGTTGCAACACCCCCTTACCCCCTGCTTGTTGTCAGACACCAAGACTGGAGTCTGCAGAAGGTCTGGGAAGGTCCGCATGAACAACCTTTGTGTGGGGATGGCGCGGCAGGGGTGCAAGCAATCATGGTGAAGCTTCTTGGTGTTTCCTTGGGCATCTTCAAGTTGATAAGTGTGATTGTCATAGACAGCAGCTATCTTGAAGGGCCCTAGGCAATTGGGTTCCAACTTGGCAGAATTGGGGATGAGGGTTTAGACAGGGTCACCTATGGTGTACCTGGCTTTGAGGTGCTTTATCCCTCCTTTAATTTGCTTGTGTTTGATTTCCCAGGCCTTGGCGCGCCATTGGTCTAGGGATGGGGCTATTACTAGGGGAGACTTTTTGGGAACTCTGGACTATAGCTTTCCCTGTTCAACCCCTGTCAGACTGTCATGTGTCCCAAAGGCCAGGGTGCTGGGGCTGAACTCTATGCCCCTGTTGATTCTTGCTTGTAGGATAAGTAAAGCAGTGGGCAGGTGTTCAGTCCATGCGGTGTTGGGGTGCTCTTATGAGAGCTTGGCAACCAGCTGAACCAGTGAGCCATTTAACCGTTCTATGCATCCATTGGCTTGAGGATGGTAGGGGGTTGTAATTATATGTTGGAGTACGTTCTTGGCGCAGTATGCCTTCATGACATGCCCAGCAAGTTCAGGGCCACCATCTGTGATGAGACGTTTGGGTCATCCAAAGTGGCCACAATTTTCTTGCCAATGAAGCAGGTGATGGTGGTGGTATAATTAGGTGTCCTAAGGCCACTAGTCAGCAAGTGGAATAGTCAATGGCAGTGATAATGTAATTCTTCACCAGTCTGTCTTTGGGGAGTGGCCCCACAATGTCAAGGGCCCACCGCTTGAAGGGTTCCATGGCCTTGATGGGCAGTACAGATTTTGGGGGTGCAGGTTTGGACGTATTCTTTTTGCACAGCACGCACATTTCAAGGAGATCTAAGATGTCTTGACGCATGTGCAGCCACCAAACCTTTTGTTTCATAATCTCAAAGAGATTAAACCCTCTGATATAACCCAGGGTTTGGTGATAGTGCAATATTGTATCACCTTGTTGTGTGGTGGGAATGTAAGATGTATTTTCACCTGTCTCTGCCCAATGGCAGACGTTACCAGTATTGGTGGTGAACTGGCTTTTATTGTCCTTCAGCTTGGAGATGGTTACCAAGTTAAGGCCCTTGTATCAAGTTGCCTCAGGACAGAGATAGAGCATGGGCCAATCTGGATCCAAACCATCATCCCCAGTGATGAATGCTACATAGAGTTGCAAAAGGGCATCTTCTGTGAAAAGTTCCTTTCCAGGCTTGTACTCAATGCACAAATGGTAGGGGGATAGGCACTCAACCCATCCTTCTTGACAACGTGTCAAGTGGGACTGTGTTGAAGTACAGGAGTGACTTGTGGTCCTTCAGAACGCGGGGCGGGAAGGTAGCACCTTCCAGGTAACAGCACCACTTCTCAACGCAGTGTACAATGGCGGCCAATTCTTTATCATGAATGGGATAGCGTTGTTCTGAGTCAGTGAGCTTCCTGGACTCATATGCCACAGGGAGGAAGACACTGTTGTTGGTTTCCACCCTTATCATGCCCCTATGGCCCCATCAGAGGCATTGGTCTCGAGTTTGTACTGTTGGTTTCAATTGGGAAACTTCAGTACTGGTGCTGTTGTGAGCCTTTGCTTTAACATCTTGAAGGCTTAATCTCTGACAGGGGTCCAAAGGAGGCGTTATTTGGTATTGAGGAGCTCAGTGAGAGATGCAATTAGTTCCCCACAATTGGGAATAAACTTGTGTACATAGTCAACCATGCCTAAGAATGTCCACCCCTGGCCCACATCAGTGGGGAGCGGCATGCTGGTGATTGCCTTGATTTTGGAAGGGTCAGGCTTTATCTCTTGAGCAGAGATGGTGTGCCCAAGGAATAGCAGCTCTGAATTGAGGAACTTGCATTTGGAGGGTTTTGCTTTTAGCTTGTTTTTCTGAAGGGTGTCAAGGACAGCACAGAGGTGTTGGAGGTGCATGGTTTGATCTTGACTGAAGACAATAATGTTGTCAAGGTACACAACCACACATTTCCCAATCAGTTCCTCAAAGGCTTTGTTCATCAACATGGCAAAGGTGGAGGGAGTGTTGGTCATTACAAAGTTCATGACACAATACTCAAACAACCTGTACTGTGTGCAGAAGTCAGTTTTTTCCTCATCCCCTGGTGCAATGCGGACATGATTGTACCCTGCGGCGAGGTTGATCTTGCTAAAGACCTTTGCACCTGCAAGTGTATCAAACAGGTTGTCAATCAGCGGCAGGGGGTACTTGTTCTTAACAGTCACCTCATTTAGGGCGCAGTAGTCTGTGACCAAGAAAAGGGACCCATCCCTCTTAGCTACAAAGAAGACAGCTGCCCTGTATGGAGAGAGCAAGGGGCAAATGAAGCCCTTATCAAGTGCATCCACAAGGTGTTGGCGGAGGGTTTCATTTTCCTTTGGTGTAAGACAGTATAATGGTTGTGCTTTAGGTAATGACCCTTGAAGTTGTACAGCGTGCTGGATCTCCCAGGGAGGAGGTAGTTGTTTGAGTGTCTCACTGAATACATCCTTGTACTCCTTGAGGAGTGCAGCAAGCGCTGGTGGTGGTGGGGAAGTCAAGGGAGGAACTGCAGATGGTTCTGCATAGATAACTTCAACTGAGCATTGGTTAAATTCTAGTCCCCCCCCCTTCAAATTTTACAAGCCTGTTTCTGTTATTCTGACAAACACAGTGTCATAGAGTAACTTGTTCATTTCCACAGGGTAGATCTGGAATCCCATCCCATTTCTGTTGAGGGTGATGACAGAGGTATCCCAATCAATGTAGGGACAGATGTGCTGAAGCCAGTCAAGGCCAGCAATTACATTGTGGCTGAGCCCTGCCATGATTGGCCCAGAGAGCTTAACCTGGATGTTCCCCATTCTCACAGAGAAGGGTACTGTCTTGTGTGTGATGGCAAATCTGTGAGATTCAGCTACTTGTACTGCCTTGAATCTGCTGGGTACTTAGTCTAATTGTTGAGAGTCAGCAAACGCCTGGTCCACCATGGTGTGGCTGGCCCTGGTATCTACCAGTAATATGTGGGTGTTCCCACGGAGACAGAAGGGATAAGACAAGTGTGTTACTTTATTTGAGGAGTGACTTGTTTGCAATACGGGGTTGTCACTGTGAACTTGGAAGACGTCCAGGGTTTCGACCTTGCAAAGATTGTAGTTACAGGGGTTTTTTGTGAGCAGGGATGAAGAGTACAGATCAGGTGGGGTTGTAAGGCCTCTTGTTACTATAACCCCCAGGTTTTTCCCTGATCCTTGATCTGCGCTAGCTGAAGCTCCCCCTTGCGGGGGCATTTAGTCCCATTATCTTGCTGACAAGGTTGGTGACAGCCTACTTAATTGTGGCCATTGCTAGATGTAGTATGTGATTGGGATGGAGTGTCACTGGTATGGCAGAAGCCCATTGAGACATGGTTGTTAGCCTCCACAATGGCCTTATAGCAGATGTTGATGGAAGTGCAGCAACCTACAGGGACCCACTTACAAATATGGGGTTTTAACCCATTAATGATGAGAGTGAGTAGCATTGCATTTCTGTCAGTCACAGCTTTGGGGACGGCAGCAAGAGCTTGTTTCCAGGTGGCAAGGTACTCAGGAACGGAACCAGTTTGTTTGATGGCTAGAAGAGGAGTCCTCAAGACAATGGGGGAGAAGGTTTTTCTATAGTAGGACTTGGTGGCGTCTTGAAATGCCACCCAGGTAACGTCAGGTTCCTGGCTGGCCCAGTTGATGAACCACACAGCGGCGGGCCCCGTGAGGCGGCCAGATGCAGTGATGACCCACATGGGCTCAGGGACCTGACAAATGCAAGGGCCTGTTTCAGTAGATTAGAGCCAACTGACAATGTCAGCCCCCTCTACGCCACCAGCAAAGGATTCTAGTTGAAGGTTGAGCATGCGCTGGGACAGATCTGACTGGGGCAGGTGACACTAGCGTCATGCTGCCCAATACGGAGCCAATCTTACACGCTGATGAGAACTAATTGGTCTTGATAGATGACATACCCGTCAGGGATGTCCCCCTTGGGGATTGGCAGGAATGTCTCTTGTTGGAGAGTAGCCATACAGCCCAAGTCTGTCCTTTCTTGGGGGGATTTTGTTTTTAGATAGGTTGTTAACCTACTTCTGCTACCACTGTTGCAACTGAACCAATGAGGATTCAGTATTTGGAATTGGGGAAGACAACAGTCCAATAGGAAAGGACAGAATAATAAGAATAAGATATTGTTTATTGTAGAATATTGTGATTAATATACTATATGGGAAAAGCCATAAAGCCACAAGGGGGTGGCATAGTGGCTTGTTCCATGTAAGGATTGGAGCCAAGGAATAACTTGTGCGGGGATCAGCAAGTCAAATTGGTAGCGCTCCTAATTAGGATGAAGTACCTGCCATTTGACCTTGCCACCAGACTAATCCATAATGTTAGACACGTCAAGCGGCAGCTCATTGAGCGCCCCCTGTGTATTGTAAGATACGTTGGCAGGCAAGGTTCAAAACTTGGTTGCAACAGTTGTACATTTTACAAATAGCTTTAAATTATGAGCATACATATTTTTCATCATCATTAATAAATTAAAGACAATAAACGTAAATATTGCATTAGAATATTGCAATTAGACATCAAATCTTGATATTTTGATATTATGTGCATAACTCAATGCATTTTGTTTAATAAAATCTTTGTAAACTTGGTCTTTTCTATTATAATTCAGTGAAATAGATTGTGTTTATATTAGGACCATTAACGCTTAGTACAAATATTGAAAGTTAGTGCATTTTACAGCCTGTATATTTATCTATTGTTAATAATTCTGTAAACTTTTCAGTCGGATTTTGCAAGGTAATAAGATAAAATGTGTTAATAGATTACTGTTTATTGTCATAAATTGGCTATTTTTCTTTGCTGTGGCAATTGTGGTTTTTCTGATATTTACACACTAGTTTCCAATTGGATGTGAAACCAACCAATTGGATACTAGTGCGTAAATATCAAAAAAATGCACAATTGCCACAGCAAAGAAAACCAGCCAATTAATAACAATAAACAGTAAACTATTAACACATTACATTATTATTACCTTGCAAAATCCAACTGAAAAGTTAACATAATTATTACCAATAGGTAAATATACAGGCTGCAAAATGCACTAATTTTTAATATTTGTACTAAGCGTTAATGGCTCTCTAATATAAACACAATATATTTCACTGAATTATAATAGAAAAGACCAAGTTTACAAAGATTTTATTAAACAAAATGCATTGAGTTATGCACATAATATCAAAATATCAATATTTGATGTCTAATTGCAATATTCTAATGCAATATTTACGTTTATTGTCTTTAATTTATTAATGATGATGAAAAATATGATGTGTTGAAGATAGCACTATAAAAACCAGTTTTTTGATGGAATTCAAAAAAATGTCAACAATCTATAACTTGATCAACAAATTAGAAACACACCTTAAAGATTGTTGAAATAGAAAGAAATATCAGGGAAATAGTGACAGGAAAGCTGGGTAACAAGGACCAGCCACTAATCCAGTCAAAAGGAGATGCTTTGGATAAATTGGGAAATATTATAGATGAAAAGAACAAAGAAGCATTACTTAATCTACAGGGAACAATTTTATCAAGTCTGAAGTCCAACAACGCAGCCTACAATTTGTGGCAGTTTTGGCAGGGGGCCAAAGAAAACCATAAGATAAAACTAATTGAAGGATCAGAAAATCAAAAGGAAATCAACACCAATGAAGAGGGATAAAATCAAATGGAAACATGAAAATTAAACACAATCAAGGAGCAGAAGGGCTTCAAGAAAAACAGAAGCTTTATCAAATGATAACCAAGAAGAAACACAAGTTGCAAGAAATATAAGAAAAATTAAGCCTAGAAAAATTAATGAAGAGCATCCAACGCTCATGAAGTTTGCTAAAGTAGCGCCTGTGGCTGAGGGGGCCAAAAGGGAAACAATTAGTAAGTCTTTTTATGGTTCACTTATATTTATTTTAGTCATCACCAGGAATGGGGATGAGGTCACAGAAGTGGCAGCTTATACGCCAAGTTAGTTTTACAGGGGTTACCAGTCACTGGTGGCCCCTGTAAAACAAATAAATAAAATTAAAATAAATGAAAACCAAATAAATAAAATAATCCAACAGAATATGAATAATTTTTTATAATTGAAGCTCAAGATAGGGAATATTCACCACCCGCGGGGTGCTTGCCATGGATAAGGGAAGCATATGAACTAGGATCAAATATTAAAATCTAAGAAAGGAATGAAATTTGTGGGGGTATCAAACTAAACTTTGATGAATATATATAAGCATTCAACAATTCCTCTTCACAAACATCAACAAATATGAAAAGAATTTAATAAAAACTGACTTTAAATAGGAAATGAATATTTAAAATCTGCAATTTTTAATGAAGTTTTTAAGGCACTATCAAATAAAGTTGGGGATGCAGTTTTTGTGAATATTTTTAAATCTTTATTTATATTGTTTGCCAAGGCCTGGGGGGCTGATTCAAGTCAGGTGCCCCTAGAACCCTCTTCAAGTTCAACCAAGCATCCTATATTAATAGGTTAGTTCAAACATTCAAAAAAATTATGCATGTTCTCAGAAAAGTATACCTTGCATAGAATCCACATTGTGGTATACCTAGGAATCCTCCTCCTCTGCATATTAAAAACCAACGTCAAAAAGTTGGAGAATGTACCTATTTGTATGGTTATTTGCCCTGTAGCCTTGACTGCCAGAAGACACCACGGGGATACAGGACAGTTGAGCACGTCCTGTATGACTCATTTGCATTGGTAACACTATATGGGTACTATGTGCTCCCCAAAAAACCTACTAGTTGATTTGCTCACCCGCCTGCCTTTTATCAAACAATCAGCAACCACCAGGGTACAGGGTGCCACTCCTCTAGCAATCACATCCAGGGTTGTCCACCACATACAGAAGAGTATGTGGATCCAATTAGATGCATTAGCTGAAAATTTAGTTTCGGGGTATAATTCTCCGGAATAATCACATTCCCTTTGCAGTTAGCATCCCCCAATAAATATTTTCCCCTGGAAAATTATTTTTTTACTTTTTATATTTAAATACTAAATTTTTTAATATTCTAATATGTACTATTAAAATTTTACTATAAAATTTTTAATATTACATACTTAAATATCAAAAAATTTAATATCTAAAAGTTAATATTAAAATTCTAATAATACATATTACAATATTAAAATTTTAATATCAAAATATCTTGATATTGAATAAATCACAATTTAATAAAATCATTATATTTCAATTATTTTTACTTTAATATTTAACTTTTAAGATTTATAATTATAATTTTACTTTTAATATTTTAATTTTAATTTAAGTTTTAGTATGTAAATTATAATATTAATATATCTAAATATATTACAAGACATTAGTTAAAGTTACAACCACATCAAATATTAAAATAAGTTAAAATGGTTTTATTTATTAGCTTGTTGAGTTTGGGTTTATTTATCACATAGATAAACATCAAGAATTGAATTTATCCGCATCATGCGGCCCGCTCCACTATTGTTCTAAACAAATGATTGTTTAAAACTCAAATTACCTTACCCTTGTAATGTGATTTGGTAAACATATTCAATATACTTGACCTGCGTCCTAAGTACTAATCAGTAAGCAATACATGAAAATCATTGGTGGTTGTGTTGTGTGGCTATAGTGGCACTGAAATAATAAGGATCAGATGATGACTTTCAAGGTCTGATTTGTGGCTTAAAAAAAGCCAAAGTACTATCAACAATTCACAATTTTTTAAATACTCTAATTTATTTATATCTTTTTTTAGTTTATTCATTTGTTATCAAAAAAGCCAATAATAATATTCAGCGCATTATAATAAAAATATATCCATCATAACTAGTATAATTAATTTTACTTACCTTTTCTACATATTCTTAAATGTCTATAATACATTCAAATGTCACATTATTATATATAAATAATAATTATTGAGTCCTAATAAAAAAACTAAATAAAATTAAAACCCAGAGCGCCCATTTATCTGATTGGCTCAGAGGCCAAGGCTTTTGGGAGGAAGGATTCTGAGTGCTCATAGAAAGCTGCCACCACATCAGGTGGCATTGCAAATTGGCTGATCTTGAGAATGTTGAAGAGATCCTCTGTGTCCTGAGGGAGGCCTTGTTTTACCTTATTCTTGATCCAACCAAACACCTCCTTGATTGGATTCAGAAATGGAGAATAGGGCAGAAGGAAGAGGAGTCTCATTGGGTAGTCTGCAAGGCAGTGGCTGGCAGAATGGCTGTTTTTGTTGATGGGGGGATTTGGACACAACCAGATCCACTTTGTGGAGCCCAACATTATCAAGCACAACAACGTTGGTTGTGCCGCTGTAATTTATCCAAAGGTACTCCTTGATGGCTCGGAGAAAATTGAGAAAGGTCCTGCTGTTATGGGAGCCTTTAATCATCTGATACTGGTCTAACCTGCAAGGACCAAGAAGCGCAACCATGGAATAGGTCTGGGAACAGATAGCTGCACAATGGGCTACGCCGTCCTTGGACCCCTTCTCAACCCACTCATGCCTAGACCTGAGTGAGGAGGAAAACAATGATTTGTTGATATAATAGAACTGGACATTCCCAGTCTCCTTTAGTGCCAGATATGTCTTGGTATAAATGTCTTGATCCTTGATGGTCTTTTCACTGCTCCTATTGTACAGAGAAACTCTGAGCACCTTCCACAAGAAACCCAAATCAACCATTGCTTTGTAAACAAGGGTTTTAGAAACAGAAAGCCTGAACTCTGTGGCAAGCATTGATTGGACAGCAAGTGTGTCCAGGTGGAAATCCTTGGCTACCTACTGCTTGATTGCATCAATATGAACGGGCTGAAGGAGTTTGGGCTGCTGCTTAGCCTTGGTGGATTTGGCAATTTTCCCAGTGTTGCCATACTTGGTGTTGATGTTGGCAATGTATCTGACTGTGACACCAAATTTGGACGCAATATCCTGAACTGCCATTCCCCCGTTCAAGCAGTTGAGGAGAGCTTCACACTCACTATCCATCAACTTACAATGATTCTTGGCAGGTACCACAGCATCCTGGCTACCAGGCTCAACACAGGGGACGGGGACCTTCATGTAGAAGGTGGGATCACGCTTGCTTGCAGTGGCGCCATCAATGGTTGAATACACAATAGGCGCAGATGGTTCCTCAGTGGTGGCCAATGGCTTGTAGGTGGTGTCAAAGACACAGGGGCAGGAAGTAGCAACTCTTAGATCAAGAGTGCGGGGCTGGGTGACAACTGGGTAAACGGTTGAGATGTAAGTAACCTCAGTGTTCCCAGTGAACCTGGTGTAGGAGACTTTGGTAGCAGGCCTTGAAAGTGGCTTCTTCCTGGGATTCAAGCTGGTAGTTCTGGCTTGAGATGCAGGAGGTGGTCAGCTTGCGCTGACACCTTGGAAGGCCTGTGTATTGGAATGACTCCCCTTGAGTTGGGTTCTGGGTCTGTTCTTGAACCCTCTGGGACGCCCTTGTGGAATGGCTGCCCCACAGGCTGGTGCAGGAGCTGGTTGAGAATACAATTGACAGTCCATAAAAATAAAATAAAAAATTATTTTAAATTAAATATGTATTTATTTGGATTTATTGGTTTAGTTGTGGGTAGTTGTTTCCTCTTGATTTAGCCTTGAATAGTAGCAGAGTTTCTATATCTGTGATTTTAAGTGTATAATATTACATCCTTTCTAGTTTTAGATGATTTTAAAGTTTAATAAATTTTTATGTCTAATTATGGTTATTGATATTGAATTTCTAGTTTGATTTTAGTTGTGGTGGAGCTTCTTGATTTGGGTTGGTGTTTCCTAGTGTGCTTAGTGTACATTAAATTTGGATTCCAGTTCCCTCAATTAATATCTGAGTTTACTAGTGGCATTCAAAAGTGATTTGAAATTTGGTTCTTGGATTTGACAATCCCGCAATTTCAAAAAACATAGTAAACTTAATGAAAATGGTTGATGGTTTTGAACGCTTCAAATCTGATTCCAGTTAATCATTTTATCCATTGAAATATGCAGTTCAACTTGAACTTGGTAAAGTATTTATGTGTTCCTGCATTTTCAAATATTCAAATAAATACTCAAAAAATTAATTTATTTAAAAAAAGGCCATCCTGCAAAAGTGATTCAAAATTTGGACCAAGGATTTGACAATCCTGCATTTTTACGTTCAGATTCTGATTTTACAGTATATCTTATTTATAATATTTTACAATATTAAAAGATATCAAGAATCTACCACTTACATATCATAAAATGAAGACTTGGATATTTTTATGTTAAAAACACTGTACTTCCACCAAAAGATGATACAGATGGTTCAAAGTTTTATATCAAAGTGATAAATTCTATATATCTTATTTTACTCTAATACATTTATTAAAAAGATAAAATAGAAGATAATTGAGGATGAGAAATGAGAAGAGAAGAAGATAATTAAGGATAAGAAAGAAGAAAGAAGGAGAAAATTCAAAATAGAAACCTTCAAAAAAAACAACCAGGAGCTTACTGCACTTTGATTTGGGCACTTCAATTTTGTCCCCTGATGTCAGGGATCCATTCCTGGAGTAGAAAAGAATTTAAGTAATGTAAAGGAGCAGTGGAATGGAAACCACCAAAGATGATCTTATCAAAAATCCAACCATCAAGGTATTCACCAAATAGCTCCATAATTTATAAGAACCCAAGAAAGGAGAAAAATGAGTCAATTCATAGTATACTGCAACGTAGGTCAAAACATACCAAGGTGCTCATGAGAGAATCACTGGGGGAGGCAAAGAAGGCAGAGGAGACGTTTTATCACATGTGGGAGGAAACTGATGTTTGGTATAAAGATAATTCCAGGCCAAAGATTTTGTAGCATGCTTGACTTGGATATTTGAATCAAATTTGCAACCTTCTGCAACAGGAAACCATACAACTAAGAAGAGCAGAAGCAGAAGGAATTTCTGCTTCCAAGTCATCTGAGAGCTAATTTAGAATCTAATAATATACTAAGTAAAAATATAGAAAACCAAATTTATTGATTCAGGAATCAAAATTGTTAGAGCTGTTGCAACCAAGTTTCCAGACTTGCCTGCCAACTTATCTTAAAATACACAGGGGGTGCTTGATGAGTTGCCCCTTGACGTATCTAACAACATGAATAAATCTGATGGTAATATTAAACTGCAGGCATTTTCTCCTAATTAGGAGAGCTACCCATTTGACCTGCTGATCACTGCACAAGTTATTCTTTGGCTTCAAACCTTACATGGAACATGTCACTATGCCACCCCATCATGGCCTTGTGGCTTTCCCCATATAGTATATTAATCACAATATTCTACAATAAACAATACCTTATTCTATTCATTCTTGTCCTTTCTATTGGACTGCTGTCGTTCCCAATTTAAATACTGAACTCCCATTAGTTCAGTTGTAATAGAGCACTGGGTAAACTTCTGGTGCCTTTGTCTAAAACTGTGAAGCTTGGTTTGGGAAAGTGGTATAAAGTGTGGTGTAATTTGAGGTGAGTTGGTTACCATAGATTCTTTGTTGCTTGGTCATTTTGGTTTGACTGCTGCCAGCAGGCTTGCAGGATGCAGCTTGAAGAAGCAAAAACAGCTAGTTGAGTCAGGAACTGCAGATTGTAGACTGTGATCTGGTGTTTTTTCCACCTGGATGATGTGATTGGGTCTTCTCCAGAATTGTGGTTTACAGTCCTGTGATTAACAAGATGAGTGTGGGTCTTCTTCTCTGCTGGGTATTTGTTATTGTTTGTTTCCTTTACTAACTGTTTTTGATTGATTAGGCAATTGCTTAGGTGGCTAGAGTTTGGATTCACCAGCTTACAAGCTTTCAAAAGCTTTTCAAAGACAACTGTTGCTTTTGAATTCAAAGGTAAGCTTTTACTTTTACTATTTACTGACTGGTTTTTTTATTATAGACAGTTTAAAGCAAACCAAAGGACCCAAGTTCAAATCCCAAAGTTGAACCTGATCCTGGAGAAGTTTGGAAAACATTTCCTGAACTGTACATGATCTGATTCCAACAAAATTTGTATCCCACTGATTGTTCATTAAACAAAACACAAGGCCCCTTAATTGATTATTCCAGGTTAAAGAGATTATCTTAATTTAATGGAGATGATCTAGTAACCAAGAGCTCTGTTTCTTTCCCTCAGTATCCATCAATAGGTTCAAGTTGTAAGGATTTTTAATCCTTACACATGAATTAACATAGGGAAACATAGTACAATATAATATCAATTTAATTTTTTTGAAATTGCCTCCAAAATACACCAATTTATTAATAATGAAATAAAATAAAAACCCAGCAAAAAACGACATTTCTTTATATATATAAATATCAGGTCTTAAAGAATCTACAAGAGATATAAAAAGTTTTTATTAAATATTTAAATTTTACATGCTTATAAAAGTTAGACTAAATCTAAAAAGTCAATTTTTGATTTCCTCACTTTTGATTTGAGAAGCTTAAAAAAGTAATGAATAAAATATTAACTTTTTGAAAAAATTTAATATTAAGTGAACCTAGTTTTTTATACTTTTTTGGATTTCAATCTGACTACTTTTTGATTTTTGCACCCGTTAAGAAACTATATGTAAATTTTTAAACAATTTTTTTGAGACAAAATTTTATTTTAAAAAACAAAGAGCTTATAATAATAATTCATATTATGATTTGAACAAAACAAATTAAAATTTTTCCTAAAGTTAAAAAAGTTTTTTTAGCTCTTGATTTCTTTTTTTACATAAAGAAAAAAATTAATTTTGATATATCAAATAAAAAATGAAGATTTTTTTGCACTTTGATTTTTGCACTTTCAATTTTGTCCCCTCTATCCAAATGCATAAATAAATTCTATTTGAAAAGCCAAATTAAATTTTGGTGTGTTTTAAATTGCATCAATTTGGGCACTTCAAACTTGGTTGTTTTTATTTTAGCTACTAGTAAAAATATTTTAAAGAAAGTCAAATTTAAGAAAAATATTAAAATTTTTGGGGAATTTTTTATTGGAAAAAATGTGGAGAGCAAAAATCCATTGATTTGGAGTTTTTGATCTCCAAAATTCAACTTTAGGCACTTGCCTGCCCAATTCAGACTAGAGGACCTGGTGAATTGTTTGCTGGTTGAACACCAGTATCCCCTGGTTGTGTACCAGGATTTTGATGCAGGCTGAATACATTTGATTATGGCATACCGCTGGGTGGGTAAACTGTTGCAAGTAGTCCTTGATGTGCTTGACAGTGCAAAGATCTTGGTAGAATTATCAGTGTTGACTTGAGAAGATTTTGGAAACAAACCAAGGAAGTTTTTGCAGAGGGAGGTTGGATGGCCAGGTGCTCAGAGCAATCACCATTGCCAGCAGCACTAGAGTCCATGGTTGAATGGCACTAAAATGGCGTCTGTGGATGGGGAAGAAATGGCATCCATTTCCAAGAGGATAAGTGCTTTTAAAAGCAGTGGTTGACCAAACACAATGACTTGAGGGCGTTGGTGTTCAGGCATAAAGTGACTGAGGGTTGGCAGGCCATAGGAAGTGCCTACTCTTTCCCCAGTATGGGCATTAGCAGCAGTGAAGGCCAGTGCCTGATAGTAGGGTGAAGCAGTGGCAGAAGACTCAGCCAGAGGCTTTCCTCCCTCCTCACAGACAGAACTTTGGGGGTGGGGGCTTTTTTTATTGTAAGACATAAGTGCCAATGCTTTAAAATATGGCAGTGGTTGCTTTATTCTACGGATAGTTATTTAGTAATCCTCACTCTTAATACCATATCTTTGGATGGTATAATGACAGTCTTAGTGCAGACAGAAGAATAAAAGATATAAAGACAAAATTGGTATTAATTAAGATAGTGATGTAGTTATATAGCAGAAGACAGGTAAATTATCACCAGGGCTTGGAGGCACCAGAAAAAGGATATGCCAAATGGAGGAAAGAGAATAGGCATACCAGAAAGAGCTACACAAGAAAACAACTGGTTTCACATGGCTTTCCTAATGAGGCAAGTGACAATTATTTTGTTATCCTATTTATAACTTCAGAAGTAAAGCCCACACTCAATGCACAATGAGAATACACTTTGGATACCCGTTTTTAAGGTGTTATAAATAAATTTCACCAGTGTAAAGTTTGCCGCAATAGAATAATTGCACATATGCGCAATTGTTTCATTATGTTGATCCCTAAGTGGACGTTCTAAGGTCTAATCCATTCAGAAATTGCATCAGGAGCCCACCTGAATTTTGAGAGGGGTGACTATTCTTTCAACCTTGGCTCTAGTTTTTTCTGCCAAGGTTACCCAAGCCAGAGGACCCTCTTCCAATCCAAGTGTTTTAGCAAAACTTGAGCTCACAAAGTTTCACATGGCTCCTGTATCTAGTAAGGATTGGTATAATGAGATGAATCAGGAGTTTGCATACTAATAGAAAAGAGAGTGTAAGGCTGAGACTGATCTTTATTTGCCATGTTGGCAAGCATATTAGGAGAACTGGTTTTACCTTTGAGAGAGCTTGGCAGTCTTTGGCGGACTGCCTTTTGCTTCTGCAGTTTATGCACAAATCTAACTGGGCCTAGCAAAGTTTCTCTGAAGGATCCAATTGGTATTTCCCTCCCTCCTAAGGAATCAAACCTTTGGGGAGGTTGGTGATGGATTTGGCTGTGACTTTCTGACCCCCTTTGGTGTGGGTATGAGTGTCGTAAATTGCACAATTAATGCTATTTTGATATGGTCTTCAAATATTGATAATTGCAAAGATTTGGCTGTGTTTGCCTTTGAGTTTAGAAATTCCTTGCCTTCCGCAATTGGGTCTGGTTTAATATCCACCCATTCCAGATTATTATACCTGTCTGTGATTGATCCTGGTATGACCTCATCCCAACGTGACCCCCTCAGTCACTCTGTCTTTCTAATTAGTGATCACTGTCCCTTGTCTAGTATTTAAATTAAAATCATTACTCCTAATAAAGACAAGTTTATCCACATTTGCGTTGGCTTTAATAATCTTCAAGCTTTTCCCTGTCCTTTCTACCAAAAGGACTTTTACATCTTGTTTTCTAGGAAATTAAGGTACATGCCCTTAATTTTGCCCTGAAGGCTAACCCAAGGCTAGCTTCAAACCTCAAGTCTTTTGTTATAAAGATTTTCTGTTGTGTCTGCCTGGATGTTGTCCCCAGGAGCCAAACACAACAATGAGGCAGTTGGTTCTAGAAGGGTGATTGCTTAACCTTAGTAGCCCATTTAGCCACTTCTTTCACCAGGGTGTTGAAATTGTTGGACGGCTATTGATGGGAGAGGAAATTCTTAAGTTCAAAAGATAACTTCTTCTTAAATAAGTAACAAGCCTCTTCATTTCTCATACCTATGGCTTGTTTCAAGCAGGAGAATTCAGCAATGTGTTCCTGATGGCTATTTCTCCTTGATACAACCTGAATATTTTATCACAAAGTTCCTCCTTGCTTTGTTCAGGGGTGACAGTAGCTAATAGAGAGCTACAGAAGTGGGTGTAATCTACAAGAAGGTCTTCTCCTTGCAGAGTTGCCTTGGTGTATCACACACAGGCTTTGCCAGTCAACTTTTCTGCCACAAGGCAGAACTTTTGGAAATCTATGCGGAATTGATTGGGTGATGTTTCAAACAAGGACTTGGAGAAAGCCAACAGCATCAGGATCTTGCTACCCTCATTGTTCTCTGCTGTGATATTGGAGATGGTGTTCAGAATTACTGTCTGAACCTGAGAATCAGAGGTAGGTTTGGCCACGTCTTCCTTGTAGGAAGTGCAGAGGAGGCCAAGGGATTTGTGGATAGTAAAACTGAGAATTGTAACTACCATTATCAGAGCTAGGCACTTGATGAGAGACAAATAGAGGAGAAAATGATTGGAGTAGGATTTACCTGAAACACCCAAGAGATGCTCCAGTATTGAAACTAACAAACTTTCAGGGAGCCACTTATGAGGAAGGAATGACCCTAAGTAATTTAATAGAGAAGTGGGATGAAAACCCACCAGAAATGACCCTATAGGAATACCAATCATCATTGTATTAACCAAATAACCCCTTAGTTCATAGAAACCTAAGAAAGGAGCAAAATGAGTCAAAGCATAATATACTGCAAATAGGATATCATATATCAAGGCGCTGGAAAAATTACTAGAGGAGGCAAAATAGGAGGTGGCACCTTATTGCAAGTAGCCAAAGTTGATGCTTGGTGCAAAGTTAGTCCCAAGCTGAAGTCTTGAGGGTCCTTGACCTGGATATTTGAGTCAAATTGACAGCATTCACTGAAGAGAAACCAGAAGGAGAGATAGAAGAAAAGCAAAAAGAATTTCTGCTTCCACTGCATCTGAATTCAGTTTAAATTTAGAAACTACTAATTTAGCAAAGTAAAGAATATAGTAATCCAAATTTATTGATATAAGAAAAGAAAATTGTTAGAGCACTGGAGAAAGCCCCAATACGCTTTACTAAATACTTGGAAGTTGGTTTGGGGAATGTGGAATAAGGTGAGGTGGAGTTTAGGGTTAATGATTTACCATGCAATAGATTTTTGATTGGCCACTTTAATCTGGCTGCTGCCAGCAGGACTTCAGGACTGTAGGATACAGCTTGAAGCAGCCAAATCTTCCAGTTGAGTGAGGAGTAGAAGGCTATTTACTGTGGTCTGTAAATAGTCAGTTCAAACTGGTAATTTGATTTGTGTGTGATATGCATGATTATTCATAGGATTAGATGTTGCATGGTTAAATGGGATAATGATAGCTGCTGTATGCACCTTATTGGATTATTTAGTATCTTTCAAACAATCATTAGCTGGGAAAATTCTTAAGTTGATTTTCTCTGCATGAATTAGTTCTTTAGTCTTCTGGGAAGTGATGGAGCCTTTTCCCATATTCAAATCAATTGGTAAGCTTTTGTTGATATTATTATCTAATCAATTGATCAATCTAGATGTTTTAAAGCAGATAGGAGGTTTTGGGTTTGAATCCAAAAGACAACTATGGCTCCAAAAACTTCTTAATTACTGATCTCACTGTAAATGACTAGTATCAATGTCTAACTTATCCAAAAGCTAAATTTTTATCAATTTAAGTACCAAATTAAAGATGTGAGGCAACCAAGGTAGAGGGATAATTTAACTTTTTTGAGATGGCCTAGAAGTAAGGAATTCCCTGAATCAGAATAATTATCAATTATTAAATTTAAGTTGGAAGGATTTTAATCTTTACATGCTGTCCCAGGTCCAACCTTGCAGAGAACCGCTAGATTTTTCCTGACAGACATCATAGCTTGTCATGGTCACTCTAGTGCTTGCTGACAGACAATTGTACCAACTTTTTTATTCTGTTCTGTCAAAACTGAATGAACTTATGGGAATAAAGGGTGCTACTTCTGATTCCTACTTCCCAGAAACTAATAGAATTGTCAAATAGGCTAATGGCACCCTGGTAAATATTCTCAAGAAGTTGACAGCAGATAAGCCCTCTCCTTGGGATGACTACCTTACTTGGAGTCCCTTTAAGCTTCTGTATGGCAGACAAACTGCACTTCCTGGGCTTTTAGTCCCTATGCCATCCAAGGTTGACAAGATGAACTATCCAAAGGACGTCATTGAGCTTACAGTATGTGTTGCTGCTCTTTGGGACAAATCCTTCAAGAACCTTGTCAACTCCCATGTACAATCCTTCTTTAGGAAACAGGATGCTCTGCTTCCCCTACCTCAGCTCAAGGTAGTTGACCAAGTCCTCATGTATATAGAACACTTGGGTAAGAAACCTAACAAGCTACAGAGCTTGTGAACTGAACCTCATGAGGTCCTAGAAAATACTTGTATGGCCATATGCACTCTTAAGGACCTTGTGCATGGGAACATTCTCAATAGAGTACATGCTAAGTACCTTAAGATAGCTCCTACAGATTAACAGCCTACTGAGGTAGGGCTAGCGTCACCCATTCATAGCAATAGCTAAGACTGTATAGTTGTGGTGAGGCCTTCCTTTTACTTTATTATGAAAAAAGATATAAAGACAAAAAATGAGCAAAAAATAAAAAAAATATAAATAAAAGAAAGTAAGAAAGAAAGAAAGAGAAAACCAGTTTATTTCTTGTGGAAAAGAACCTTGGCTCTGGCGCGTAAAAGACCTGCTCTTGCCAGCTGCTTACGTAGCTGACCTAGGTAGGTAGCAGCTACTCCTATCACATTGAGATCCCTCTGGAGCAAAAACACTAATGTACAGATGTCAACAAAAAACTGTGGTCATTGAACTCCTATAAGCCTGGTGCTAGACAAGAAGATCCCACTGAGTGCAATCATTGCTAGCTGCCAGTACAGAAGGAGCTTGGCTATTTTCCTGTATCCTATTTTTGTTAGAATCTGGAAAGCAAGTGCCACATTAGCAGGACGCCCTGCCTCTGCCTTGATCTTAGACCAGGAATTACGGCACAGGATCAGATAGAGATCCCTGTTATGAAGGCATAGAAGGAAGTTGTCAGTGGAGACTTCTGGGTTGTTGTACCCATCAAATCAGGTTCTGTGCAAATTAGAAGCTGTCTTCTTACCTTGTCCTCTACCAACATGTAGCTTGTCAGAAATAGACCTCACATGTGCCTTACCCATGGCATTAGCTATGGCTCTGAAAACCTCCATTATGATGTCTGACTCCTCAGGATGATACCTGATCAGATAATGAAAAAGCAATTCCTCTCTCAGAGCCTCCAAGAGGCCCTCTTCAATGACATTGTAGTACTGGAAAACAATCATGGCAATGTCCTTGGCATATGTCTCTTCCATAGTGTGACTGTACAACAGTCACTGTTAAGTATTTAGCCAAATAAATACTCCAAAATATAAAGTTGCTCTGTTTTTGCTTTTTGTTTTATGTAGATAGGTTTGGCTGGAATTCTTCAGATAAAGATTTCTGAAAACTTAGTATCTATATTCAATAAAAGACCAGAAGTCAAGATTGGTTGAATCAATCTTGGAGACTAGGCGTCTCAAAAAAATTAATTAATTAATTAACTGGGAAGCTAAATAATAAATGCATGTGAATATAATTAATGATTATTTAATTATATTAGTTAATTGCCTTGACTGTGTCAAGAAGTTTGGTTATGATTAATCAAAAGTAAACCCCCAAATTAGGTTTAAAAACACCGTGGTGGTGTCTTGTTTGAGTGTCAAAGCGTTTTAACAGGTTTTTGAAATGCAAGAACACCATTAAATGTAATGTTAACTAAATAAAGGCAAGGATGTCTATGCATTCAAGATTAATCAGCTGGTTCCCAGTTGGAACATTGATATCTGAGTTTTGGAATGTGTATATTCCACAGGGTTTTGGTGCCAGGAGCTGAGGAAGCTCCATGCCAAATTGATAAATTGAGATGAATGAAGTCAAGTGACTTCTTCCCATTGTAGATTGGTTCTCATAGGTTAAGAAATATTGGTGATCTTTTAGGTAAAGATCTAGGTTTGTATGACTCAAATGTCATAGCCCACGTGATATTAATCATAGGTTGATTCAGGAACCAGAGGAGTTTTCAGCCAAATATGCCCTGAATGGTATATAAGCAAAAACAGCTAAATTTTAATAAAGATATATTGTCAATTTTGATGCTTTCCCCTCAAACTACTTTTTAATTATCATGTCTTCTTTACTATTATTTGAAAGAGCAAAGCTTTGGGGTGCTTTGTGTAGAAACCCCTGCTGTTAGGAAGGAAGTTCCTACCAGTTCACTCAAGGAAGCTTGAGAGAGTTTGTAGGTCTCTAGGATAACACCTGAGAAATCTTTGGTAGAACTTAAGGCAGCTTTTGAAGAACTATATTCTGACTATTTTACCAAAGCGGGTTTTCCTGCACAAGGAAATCAAGTTTATGCATGAGACTCCTGGAACCTTCTGTTAGGGTTTGATGAAATTTTACTACAGGTGAAGGACAGAGCTAATTGTGAAGTTGAGGTGTTAAAAAATAGGGAGGAAAAGAGTATCAAAATTGTGGCTTGTTGGCAAGATGACAATAAAGTGTTGTCTCCCAAAATTTCCTCCCTGGAGGCAAAGTGTTGCAACTGAGCCAATGAGGATTCAGTATTTGGAATTGGGGAAGACAACAGTCTAATAGGAAAGAACAGAATAATAAGAATAAGGTATTGTTTATTGTAGAATATTGTGATTAATATACTATATGGGAAAAGCCACAAAGCCACAAGGGGGTGACATGGTGGCTTGATCTATGTAAGGATTGGAGCCAAGGAATAACTTGTGCAGGGATCAGCGAGTCAAATTGGTAGCGCTCCTAATTAGGATGAAGTACCTGCCATTCAACCTTGCCGCCAGATTAATCCATAACGTTAGATACATCAAGGGGCGGCTCATTGAGCGCCCCCTGTGTATTGTAAGATATGTTGGCAGGCAAGGTTCAAAACTTGGTTGCAACAAAAGCTCCTCAAAGCTTTGTCACAGAAAGATAATGATAATAAGAGTCAAGGGCAAGATAACGGCAAGTTTGACTGGTTGGAACTGGATCCATCACTAATATAGATTCTTCATCTATAACCAGATGGATATTTTCTAAGCTGATGTGTTCCAGATCCAATGGAACCAATGCTTCTGTGTGAGCAACTAGTTTAGAGGGCTTAAAAAACTATAAGATATTAATCTGGCTATTTACATAATGGAAGAGAGAAAGGGCCTTCAAAGTCATTCTGAATTTATCTTTTAGTCCTAAGGAGCTGGCCTTTATCCTGGCAAGTTTGACCTGGTCAGAAGCATTCTCCAGGTTAGAACCCACCTCCTGGTTGGATACCTCTTCCTTCTCCTGGTAGGTAACCAGGGTTGTAGTTCTAGGTATTGGTACCTTACGCACCTTCCTTTCAGGAATTGCTCTTTATTTGAAGATATTACCTCCAGATTCCCAGGACTTTCATTAGCATAGATGTTGGATGGAGTGGGTAAATTTCCTGAATTCCTGTCCCTTTGTGCTATATGAAATCTTTATTGTTATCTTAGAAAAAATTGGAGTTGGGTGCTAAACTGTCTTCTCTGTAATTGTCCCAGATGCTGTCTTTAGAAGTACCTAAAAAAGAGAAAATTAACTAATTAAAAAATTGTTACTTAATTTTTCTTACCTTTGGAAGCCGCTGGTATGATTTAAAACAAAGGGCTACTCAAGCAGCCTTTTTCTTTACCAGTGGTACAATTGTTACAATTTGTAGCATTGCTGTGCAATAATCTGCTGCTTACCAGCAGATTATTATGCAGCAACACTACACAACAATTCAATCAGCTCTTGACAAGCAGATTGCTTTGTTGCGTAGGTGCACTACACAACAATTCATCAATGTGTAGTGCATCATTACTACATAACGGCTTGCTTCATCAATGGAGCTGTCTGTAGTAGCACCTTGCTTGTTTTGCTCTGTTGGCCCAAGTTCAATTTCCCTGGTTGGATGCTCTGATTTGGTTCTTTTTATTGGTTGCTCACATGTTTTTCTGGTTGGTTGCCCTTGTGTTCAGCTGGTTGACTGTCTCTATTCTTCTGTTGTTGGTTGGCCCTGATATGATGCTTGTTGTTTGCCTCTGCTGGTTTTCCCTGATTTTTTGGTAATTACCTCCCAATTATCTGTTTGGGTTGTTTCTTTTATGTAATTGCATGATGAAGATGACAATCCCCCTCCAAGACTTCATAATCCAGTGCCTTTTCTGCTCTTTCTGGCTGCTCTCTCCCTTGTGTTAAGAAGATGAATGTTGATGCCTTCCATAATGTCAGTTGAATATTTCTATGGGGTAGCTTTTTTCTCTTCTTGATCAAGAATGGCTGCACCAGATGGCCCTTCAGAAATACTCTCCATAAGATTATGAAATTCTTCTTGAATTTTCACATTTATCATCTTGTTGTTGCCTTGGCTTCTTCTGGTACTCCAGCCCTTGCCAACCTTGCATGACAAAGAAGATCTCATTTGCCTCATCCACCAGCTTTTTTTTCTTCTGGTTCTCTCTCCTGAGGCAGGGATTCTCTTGAAATAATTCATCCAAATAGCTTTAGTTCAAGGTTATTATATCTAATACCCTGGTTTGCCTTGCGGTATCTGGCGCAATAGGAAGACATGGTGTAGTCATCAGCTTTCTCCTCCCTTATTTAGTCTTGTCAAGAGGGGATATGTGTGATGACTGTAAATCTAACCCTCTTTCACTCACAAGGTGAAACATGGCATGACTCACCCTACCAGATTGAGTTGACCCTAAGCCACTACTGAATGTAAATTAGTTTAGCCTACTCTTATTCCCTTTCCAGTTACCTGCACATTAATAAATGTGCAGGAATCATCCAAGTATAAATTGGATCTCTTTCATTACAAATAAACACACTTATTATTATCACTAATTACTTTGCACTTGAGCTTGTATCTTTACTTGAAAGAAATAAGCCCTTAACCAGAATCCTTGTGACTCTTCTTTTTTGTTGCCTCCACTGAAAAAGGTAATATGAAGATCTCCCTGATGTACTAACAGTTAGAGTTAATGCTCTAGGCCTTTTGTAACTGTGCTGTTTTAGAAGAGTTACACAGGAAAAATATTTAGAAGATAGATAATAATCTTTATTGCAAGATAGTGATTATATAGTTCATGTGAATATAGATAACAGAAACATGATTGGTGATCACACAGCTGGATGGAAGAAGGGGGTGGCTTGATCCTGATAATGATTCAAGTGCCAAAACAAGGTATCCACTGTAAAGGATCATCATTTGTTCATGTTGTTGGGTTTGGTAATTCAAGTTGACTTCCTAGTCTGGCTTTTAGTGACCAGATAATTGGATTGCAGGTCACAAACCTGCTTGATTGGAACCTTGCTGGCGGGTCAAGCCTGCGGTTTCAACAGCCCCCCCTGGCTGAAGGTCAGCCTCCTCTGGGGGCAGGTTGTCAGGGAGGTTGTCAGGAGCCCAGGCGCTGTATTGAACTAGTTGCTGTTCTTTGGCAGGCAGGGCAGTTTCTTGCTGTTTCTGTCTTGCTTTGCAGGGTCAGAGACAATCATGGTGTAGGGTCTTGTCTTGCTTACGTTTGCCAAGCCCTTGCACAAGGTAAGTGTTATTGTTGTTTACCTTCAGAATGATTGCTGGCCCCACTTTTTCAGGTTGTAACTTGCTCTTGTCAACATTCATGACCCATACTTTGTCCCTAACTTCATGTCTATTGCTGATGGGGGAAAATGTCTTTTGCAGACGTTCATTCTCTTTGGCTGTTTGCTTGCTGTTAGCCTCTATTACTTGAGGGTCTGAGCGTGGAGGTAATTCACTTGGAATTTCCAGTTTAGGTCCTGTCAATGCTTGAATGATATTTGGATGTGTGCTGTATACCAGTTTAAAAGGGCTTTTTCCGGTGGATCTGTTCACTTGGGTTCAACACACAAGTAGTGCAGTTGGTAGCTGCTTATACCAGTCTTCAGGTCTCCAGGCAGTGAGTTTTGGCTAAGGCTTGCATAAGGCTACTGTTAAACCGCTCCACGCGTCCATTGGCCTGTGGGTGGTATGGTGTTTTTACGGTGTGTTTGATCCCATTCTTGGTGAGGTATACATTGGTGTCTTCAGAGGTCAATTCCTTGCCTCTATCAGTGATCAGGAGTTCTTGCTTTCCAAACTTGCTGATTATCTCTTTGCCAATAAATTGTCAAACATCATTGCCGGTGTGTGCCTTCTCTGCTTGGGCTACTGGCCATCCTGTTGCAAAGTCATTGGCGGTGATGATGTATTTCTTGTCATGGTGTTTTCCTGGCATGGGACCAACAATTTCAAGAGCCCATAATTTGAAAGGTAGTTGTGTGTAAATGTGAAGTACTGACTTTGGCAGGGTTTTGCTTTTGGCAAACTTTTTGCACACCTCACATTAGTCTAGAACTTCCTGGACATTGCGGTATAAGGTTGGCCACCAGGATTTATGTTTTAGAAACTTGTATAGGTTTTGTCTCTTGGTATCTCCAAGGTCTCTGTGATAGAGTAGGATGGTGTCAACTTGCTGATGTGTGGAGATGCAGGGAATGGTTGTGCCGTCAGTCATTTTTCTGTGAAATGTCCTGTACACGTCAGCTAAGAGGTGTTCATTCTTGATGACTGTTTCTTTTGTTATGTCAGTGGTGCCAGGGAGAAACCCTTTGTCCTTTGTTTGTAGCACTAAGAGAGGCCAGTCTGGGTTAATCCCATTCTCTCCTATTAAAGCATGGACATATAGGCAGGACAAAGCATCTGCCATGGCAAGCATGGCCCCAGGCTTGTACTGGATGAGCATGTTAAATCTCTCCAATAGTTCCATTCACCGCGCTTGGTGGCGCAACAGATTCACTTGCATCTTGAAATAGATGAGTGACTTGTGATTGGTTAATGCTGTGTATTCTTCCTGGTGTTCTAGGTAACAACACTATGACTAGGCTGTGCACAATAGCCAGCAGTTCCTTGTTGTGGATAGGATATTGACACTTGCTGTCTGTCAATTTTTGTAATTTTTAGGCTACAGGCAGGAAGTCACCGTCACTATTTTTGATTTGTAGTACTCCCCCAATGGATGCATCTGAGGCGTCAGTTTCCATTTGATACTCCCCATCATGTTTGGGGTATTGTAGGATAAAAGCTGTTGTGAGCTTCTCCTTGGGGCGTCTAAAGCAGAGGTCACATTGGGGGGTCCACACAAACTTGGACTTGGCGCCTATTATGGCAGATAAGGGGGTGGTCAAAATACCACAGTCAGATATGAAACACTGTACATAGGCCACCATTCCCAAGAAGGTGCGGAGTTCCAACTTATCCTTGGGTGGTGGCATCTTGCAGATGGCCTGTATCTTTTGATTGTTGGGTTTGATGCCGTCCTTTGAGACTATGTGTCCCAAGAAGGGTAGTTGCTCACAGAAGAACTGGCACTTGGAGGGCTTGGCCAACAGTTTGTGTTGTACCAAGGTAGCAAAGACTGCCTCTAGGTCTTTGTGGTGTTGTTCCACCAAGGGGCTGTAGACAATAATGTTTTCTAGGTATACTAGGACGTGATTGTCAATGTGGGGCGCAGACTCTTTGTTCTTGAAAGTTACAAGGGTGGACAGGGCATTGGTCATGCCAAAGTTGAGTACCACACATTTGTAGGAGCCGTATTTAGTGCAGAAGACCGTCTTGGGAATGTCTTCCTTCTTGATAAAAATCTGATTGTAGCCTGCAGTTAGATCAATCTTGGAGAATACTGTGGCTCCTCCCAAGGCATTGAAGAGGTCATCAATAAGTGACAGTAGGTAACAATTCTTAATGATAACTTTGTTTAGGGCGCGGTAGTCTATGACCAGACGTAAGGTACTGTCCTTCTTAGCCACAAAGAATACAGCGGCCTCAAAGGGAGACTGTGAGGGGCGGATAAGTCCTTTTTCCAATGCCTCCTTGAGGTAGGCGCGTAAGGTGTTGTCTTCATTTGGGGTCATCCTGTAGATAGGGTGTGCCTTGGGTACAGCCCCCTTGAGTTGGATGGAGTGCTGAATATGCTTCTCAGGGGGCAGCCCAGGTAGTGCTTCCTTAAAGATTTCTGGATGGCAGGCCACAATGCCGCAGTCCTGAGGTGTGGAGGTATCATGGTGGTCTTTGAAGTGTATGATTTTTTACTGGCAGGAATCCCAGTCAATTGACTTTGGGTCTTTCTTTTTGTCTTGGGTCTCTGTGATACGTACAAAGACGTGGTTGTGTAGAAGTTAGTCCACAGAGTCAGGGTAGATCTGTAAGTTGACACCTTCACGCTTGATGGTCAACACTGAGGTTGCCCAGTCTACATGAGGGTTGTCTTCTATAACCAGTCTAGCCCCAGTACAATGTCAAACTTAGGAAAGTCAATGATGGGACCTTGGATGATAGAGTGAAGGTTCTCAAGCATGACAGAGAAGGGGGAAGTTTCCTTTGTCACAGCAATGTGTTGTTTGTCATCCAGGACCACATTTTTAATCCGAGAAGGATTAGTGGCTAGCTTGAACTTATCCAAAAAGCTACTGTTGACTAAGGTTTGGTCTGCACCCAAGTCCAGGAGCGCTGAGCCTGTGTAACTGCAAAAGCAGAAAGGATAGGACATCAATTTATTGGGATGTCTAGCAATGATGTACAGTACCGGGTCCTCCAAGGGCACCTGGATCATTGGTAATTAGTCTACATCATTGGGTCATTATTCATTGTTGGGTGAGTCAGGAGTTGTGTGGGAAGAGCTTGGCTTCCTTAGTGCTCTCCCCGGGCTTTTCCTTCATCTTGGTTGCCTTGTGTGGCGGTGACACGGAAATGGGTACAGTTTGACTGGCCATTGTTTCCACTTCCATGTCCATTTGAACCTGTGGGTTTGTGATTGGCGTTGTTCCTGTTGCCTCCAGGAGGTGGTCAAGCAGAGCGCCTTCTTGGATGAGAATCTTTGGGTCTCTCTTGTTTCCCAGTTTGTGCCTTGTGCAGTGCATTGGATGTCTGTTCTGCTTTTTCCACTTCACAGTACAGGCTTTTCAGATTGGTCACCTGATCCAGGTTCACATGTCTCATCATGTGCAACTTAAGGGTGTTGTAGTACATGAGGTGTGTGGCTAGGGTATCAAAGACCATGTCAGATGGTGCACAAAGACAGAGTTCCTTGTAGGCGCAAGTGAGTTCTTTTACAGTGCCTGTCTGGGTCAGGTTTTTCACTTGGCAAATGATCATGAGCACTGTATCTTTAAGCACAAATCTTGCCAGGAAGTCTTGCTTAAAGGTATCCCAATTCTTGTTGGTGTGCTCTTCATGCCACTTGATGCACCAGGTGCCAGCGTCATGGGTCAGGAAAATGGAAATTTCTGCAATACAAAACCGCTGTGGGCATTCCATCTGAGCCAGCTCTGGGCGGACTGGATCCATGCGGCAGTGTTGTTGTTGTTGGCCCCGGCAAAAGGTTCCAAGGCGGCACTTCATAGTCTCTGAGCTACATAGGCGGGCATAGTGGTTTTGTTGTCTGGTTGCAGCATTGATGAGGAAGCCTGAAAGAAACCTTGTGCAGAAATGGCGTTGAAGGTGGATATCAGGATTACTGTGTTTTGGTATAGAACAAAACCATTGGGTATCTCGGCACCAGGAGTGTACAGAGTCCAGTTGGGCAGGAAGCCAGACATATTTCTGTCAATAATTTGTTGGCCGCAGTGTGTGCAGGCAACAGGAGATTTTTTCAAGATAAGATAGGATGGAGAACCTACTGGTGCTACCAATGTTGTAACTGTGCTATTTTAGCAGAGTTACACGGGGAAAATATTTAGAAGATAGATAATAATCTTTATTGTTAGATAGTGATTATATAGTTCATGTGAATTGAGGATAACAGGAACATGATTGGTGATCACACAGCTGGATGAAAGAATGGGGTGGCTTGATCCTGGTAATGAGTCAAGTGCCAAAACAAGGTATCCACTGTAAAGGATCATCATCTGTTCATGTTGTTGGATTTGGTAATTCAAGTTGACTTCCTAGTCTGTCTTTTAGTGACCAGATAATTGGATTGCAGGTCACAAACCTGCTTGGTTGGAACCTTGCTGGCGGGTCAAGCTTGCAGTTTCAACAGTCCTGATTAAAGTATGTCTTACTGTTTCCTTCTAATGCAGTCCAGTAATAGTAGTTTTCCTAGTTTCTCAGTTCAAAGCTTTCAAGAAGTTTCTTCCTCACTCTTTCCAACTCTCTGTGAGCATTACATTAGTTAAAAGGGCTATACCTTCCCAAGAGACATGATGTCCTAAGAATCCTGTTTCTTCTTTGAATAACAATCATTTGGAGGGTTTTAGCTTAGATCATGCTTCTTGTAGTTATTGGATTACATACTTTAAATGTTACATGTGCTGATTAAAGGTTTGGGAGAATACCGTGATATTGTCAAGGTAAACCAACGCACAGGTCATTTTGAGGTCACCTAAGAGATTGTCCATAGCCCTCTGAAATGTTGCAGGAGATTACACAAAGCTTTAAGCCTCTGAGTAGGTTCAAATAGTCATTCACTGAAGATAAGAGCACATTTCTTGCAATCTTCAGGTGAAAGGCCAATCTGCCAATATCCACTGGCAAAATCCATGGCTTAGAAGTATTCAGGTCCACCTAATAGTCTTAATGAATTATTAATTCTGGTTAGAGGATAACTATCCTTCCTGGTAATGGAATTGAGTTGTTGATCATGCATAACCACTTGATGAGAGCCGTCTTTCTTCTTGAGTAGTAGCAAAGGTGATGCCCATGGAATTTTTGAAGGCTGTAGCAGTTCAGCCTTTAATAATTGTTTCAATTCAACAGCCACTTGATATCTTCTACTTTGGATGTTTTATATGGCTGCAATTAGATAGGTTTACCATCTTCAAGATTATGCTGATGCTGTGTGTTTTTCATCAATCTGAAGTCATGAGGGTTTGAGAGAAAAACTCAGCATATTATTCTAGTAAAATCTTGTAGATTGCTTCTCTTCAGGAGTTAGGCTAGTCCCAATAGAAGGCAGAGCAGCTATAGTACCTAATCAGGTAATCCCAAATCCTGTAAAGATCCACAGGCTTTTAAAGAGATGGAATCTTCCACATGCAATAGTTGGATATATGCAATGGGAGTTTTTGTATCAATCAGTTCCGTGTTTGGCTCCTATGGACAACATCCAGGAGGACACAGAAGGAAATATGTATAAAAAAAGATTTGAGGTTCAAAGCTAGCCTTGGGTTAGTCTTCAGGGAAAAATTAAGGGCATATACCTTAATTTCCTGGAATACAAGATGAGGCGTTTTTTTGGCAAAAAGGAAAAGAAAAAGCTTGAAGAATATTAAAGCCAACGCAAATGTGGATAAACTTGTCTTTATTAGGAGAATCAATCCTACTTAAATATAAGACAAGGGTTGATGATCACTCATTAGGTAGAAAGAGTAGCAGACGGGGTCACATTGGGGCAAAATCATACCAGGATTAAGCACAGGCTGGTATGGCAATCTGGAATGGGTGGACATTGGAATAGACCCATTTACGTGAGGCAAGGAATTCCCAAACTCAAAGGCAAAACCAACCAAAAAAAATTCACATATCATTATTTGAAGGCCATATCAGAATAGCATTATTGGCGCAATTTCCAACATCTTCCTCCTCAAAATTGGACACAGGGAGTTGATATTTGCAGAAAAATTTGGAATGAACTCAGGAAAAAGAACATCCAGATGACAGCAGCTTCTGATATACTTAACGCCCTTCTTGAAGGTGACTTCACAAGGACCACCCCAGAGAGATTCTAGCTTATTTTCTCTGCCTCCAGTACAATTATGATAGTAAAGTACTAGGTTGCCTACTTGATACTCAGGGAGAGGGGCTCTATAAGCATTGGAAGGTGAGAGCTCTAAAGCTTTGACCTTATAGGCAGTTGAATATGCTGTTGCCTGAATGTCAATGATACAATTAGTCAAGTCTTTGACATGAACTTCAGGATTGGCAGACACATCAACTTCAATCAAAGAGGGTCCAAGGATTTAGGGGGTTGTAGCTTCACGTCCATATAGCATGGCAAAGGGAGACTGTCCAGTTACTTGTTGTCTACTGAGTCAATACACAAAGAGAGCAAAAGGGAGGAACATATCCCAATTGACAACATCAGAAAGGAAAAGTTTCCTCATTATGGACACCAGGGAAGAATTTTTGTTTTCAACAGTTCCATTGGTTGACGGGTTATACGGCGCAGAGAAAGATTGGTGGGTACCCATAGCTTCCACAATAGACGTTATGAGGCAAGCATTAAAGTTGGTGCCATTTTCAGAAAGCAGGACCTAAGGGCAGCCATGAAAGTAGAAGATATCTTGAAACAAGAAATCAGATGTGGTTTTGGAAGTTATATCTTTTGTAGCTCTGGCTTTAACCCATTTGCTAAAATGGTCTACGGCTACCAAGATGAATTAACACCCAGACCTAGAACAAGGAAGAGGCCCAACAGCATCAATTCTCACAGTGTAGAAGGCATGCTTAGGGGTATTGGCTTTAATTGATGTTGTAAAGGTCAGGGTTGTTGGATCTGACAAGAATGGCAGGATGTGAGGATGTCAGGGATTAAGAGGCAAATGTTTTTCCAATAGAAGTTCTTGCACAATCAGTCATGAGTTTTTGCTATACCCCCATGTCCAGTATGAATGTTGGATTGAAGGATAATGGCTATTATCATACTCTGACAAAATAAGGACAGGTAGGCATTGATGACCTTCTTGAAGAGCTGTCTATCTCAAATCACAGTATCCTTTGATAGGGTTTGTAGAGAAAATTGAATAACTTCTGGCTCAGTAGTCCAGGAGTCAGGGTACCCTATTAATTTGTATAGGCAATCAGCATCAGCAGGGTGGATAGCTAGTATAGGCATCCTTTACAAGCCATAGGCGTTCTGATGTTGGGCCCCAGGACAATGTACCACAGTGAAATTGTATCCTTGCAGGCGCAGGGTTCAATGCGCTAGTTGACCTTCAGGTTCCTTTAGTTGTTGCAGTATTTAAGGGAGGAGTGATCTGTCACCACAGTGAAGTGGGTTCCATAAATGTAATGCCTGAACTTTTTTACAGCATGCAGCACCGCCAGACATTCCTTTTCAGTGACACTGTAGTTATTCTTGTGCTTATTGAGGACCTGTGAAGAGTAGACTACAGGTTGATCCACGCCTTTGTTGTCAAGCTGGGCCAAGATGGCACCCACAGCTACTCCACTAGTGTCAGTATACAAGATGAACTCTTTATCATAATCAAGATAGACCAAGATAGGAGCCTCTTTGAGCTTGGCTTTCAATGCTTCAAATGCTTGTTGCTGGCTGTCAGTCCACTCAAAGGGAACGTTGCAAGACAGTTAGACAAGGGGTTCACTCAGTTCAGTAAAATTGGGTATGAACTGTTGATAGTAGCCCATCATACCAAGGAATACTTGGACCTCCCAAAAAATTGTGGGAGGCAGCATCTTGTCAATAACTTCCACCTTATTATTCATGGGGCAGATTCCAGTTTGGGTGACCTCATGACCCAGGAATTTGAGTTTCTCTTTAAAGAAGGAGAACTTGTAGGGTTTGAGTTTCCAGCCAGCTTATTGAATATTTATGAAGACAGCCTTGAGGTGTTCCAAGTGGTTGGTAAAGGTGTAGCTGAATACAGTGATATCATCAAGATATACAAAGATACAGGAGAGCTTCAGGTCTTGTAGAATAGAGTCCATACTCTGTAATGTAGCCGAGGCATTTCAGAATCCTTGGGGAATTTATGTGGGTTTGTAGAGACCTTATGAGGTGATAAGAGCAGCCTTTTCCTAGTCTTCTGGAGACAAGTGTACCTGCTAGTAACATGATGCCAAATCCATAGCAGAGAAGAATTTTAAGCCTCCCAACCATCTGAGAGCATCATCAATCCTAGGCAAAGGTTACATGTCCTTTTTTGTGAGAAAGTTTAGGTGGCAGTAATCCATCACAATGCAGTGGCCTCTGTCCTTCTTCTTGAGGATCAATAAGGGGGAGGCTCAAGTACTCTGTGAGAGAGCCAAGAGCCCAGTATCCAAGAGTATTTTAAGCTCCTTAGAAACCTGGGCATCTTCTACCCTACTACAGTGGTATGGCTTGACACAGAAAACCAGCACATCACCCTTATTGATCTGATGGATAATTCCTTTGGCAAGACCATAGTCTGTAGTTACAGAGGCAAAGATATCATTGAACTGGTTGAACAGTTCCAATACATATTTTTGTTAGATGGGTGACAGTTGAGGGAGTTTGGCAGCGGTTGACAGGAGAGAACTTGAGGGTCTTCTTCAGGTAAATTAAAGTTGCTGAAGGTTCCAAAAGGATAGAGGGACACCACTTGTTCTGCTCCCAACACACAACCATGCCCTATAACTGGCCCCTAGACACCTGCATAGGTAGAGCAGTCAGGTTATCTAGTAACAGCTTTACAAGCTCCTTGTGAGTTCAATCTAAGATTGCTGGGCATAATTTAGGCTCTTTGCGGCTTAGGGATTCAGGAGAGTAGAGTTCCAAGAATGACTTTTCAGGTAGTTTGTAAGATATCTGAGAGCATATAATCACTTGGGAGCCTGAAAGGATGGTGACAGCTGTAGGGGCAAGAAGAGACACACATTTTTCTGCAGGACAAAAAAGAGGAGTGGTCAAATATTGAGGAATGAGTTCTGTACTTGAGCAAGAAGATACCTGTGGGATACTCAAGCACACAAGTCTTAAGACGTTTGCCTGGGAGCCACAGAGGCTCTTCAAAAATTAAAGGGACCTCATTCCTAAGAGCAGAAGGTATCCATCTCAAAGGTTTGCAATCCCATTATATTTTAGAGAAATTGTGTACCAAACAGGAGATCATAGCTTTTGTTTTCTAGGACAACTGGGGGGATGCAATGAGGAGTTTTCCAAACCTCATGGACAGGGCAGAGTAGGCACCAATAGCTCAAGCCTGAGCCATGCCAGTAGTTCCATAAGATTGAGTATAATTGATATCAGGAGCCATCTTGAGCTTCTTCATCAACTTGTAGGATACAACGTTGACAGGAGAGCCTGTGTCCAGGACATCCTTAATTTTTTACCTCTGTATTGATACTTCTACACAGATTGTATCTTTTCCAAAGGTAGGCAAGACAGCCAATACGTCCTGTGCGGCTTCTAGCTCTTTCTCCTATTTGGCTAACATGCATCTTAAGGCAGAAATCCTTATACACGTTCTGCAATGAAAGAGATACAGTCACATTATTGAAGAGAGCTTCAGCTAGCTTGGCGGTTTCTCCAGAGGAGTCCACTAGGACAGAAAGTCAACAAGATTGCTCTAGATAAGGGCGAGCTATCACAGCTTTAGCTTCAGCTGGAAGAGGACAGGCTGTAGTGGTGGTTTTCCATGAGCAAAGTTTGTAGGGAACAGACACAGTTTCAGGGAAAGCCAGCACAGAATAGCCATAACTACTGATTCATCATAGTCAGAATCTTTGGGTTTTGAATCCATCAAGAGATCATATAACAGATGAAGGATAGTAGAGCCAGAAAAAGGAGGAGATTCTTTATCAGAAGGAGGATCAGGAGGAGACAGGGGAGATTGGTCAGCAGAGAGCGCCTCTGCCTCTAGGCTGACCTCTCTTTTCCTGCCTGCTCTTTTGGGTTGCAACCCTCTACACAAGGGCTAGTGCAGGTGTGGGAGTGATTCTCAATTTGACCACAATTGTGGCACCCTTGTTGCTTGGGCTGTCCATTAGAGCCAAGAGTCATGATGTGTGGGGTACAAGAAGTAGTTCCAGTGTTGCTGGCTTTATTCTCACGTACCACAGTACCCCCATGGGTTAAATGTATGTCTTGTAAGAGGGTCTTAACAATCTTTATGAAAGTAATCAAATCTTTTTGTGCCTTAAATTATAGTTATAGTAGCTGGTTCACCTTCAATGCATTGGAACAGGCCGTGTAAGCTTTCCAGGGAGTTAACTGACAACTGGTGATTAACTGTTGTCCTTCAATATAAAAGCAATCAGTAAACTTGGCCAGGGTTTCCTTGGGCTTCAAGGCAATGTGCATAAATGCATCTTTCTTGACCTCCAAGATGAGATCTTCTCCAAATTCCTCAATAAGGAGGCGCTTCATGTCTTCCCAAGTGATAATGGATAGGAGTATGGAGACCACAACTTACTGGCACATAGGTTGCAGGAAGGTAAAAATATGCTCCTTTTTAAGCTTGTCATAGCCCTACACATTGCAGTCTTGTAGATTGTCAGAAAGATAGCAATGGTAGAGTTTTTAGGGTCAAATATCTTCTTGAAGGAAGGCTTATAGTTGGGGCCAATGGATGACAAAGTGGACTGGCTGTTGTCACCTTGGTTGAAGACGCTAATGTGGGGATTGCCCTCAAACTCAGATTCTGCAGCAGGTTTTCTAGCCCAGAGAAGTCAAAGACTCTATTCTAGGATGTCTAGTGTAGAGCTTTTTTTCCACTGATATCCTGGGTGGTAGTGGCAGCAGCTCCAAATTCATCAATCTTGATCTGCTGTACTGCCAGTGTGCCAGCAAACCCATTGATACAAGTGGTCAGGGAAGTTGCCTGATCAGTCAACGGAATAACTTGTCCATTTATTGTTTCTGTTAAGCAAGAGAGGTTCTGCACCTTGTGTTCTAGAACATCTTGCCTATCTACAACGTCATTTGTTACTGCCACTAAATGATCCAAGGCAAGAGCACAGTTGACGCAGAATTGGCCTTCTCAGCCAGGGCAACACCCATGATCAATGTGGGTAGAAGGGCAACAACGCCAATTTAAACACTAAAAATGTTAACAGCAGCCATGTTAACACTTTTAATGTTGACACTATAGTATTGTGACAACCTGGTTCTACATAATGTTGTCTCCTGGATGTTGACACTTTTTTAAGTAACTGCACAGTTTAACCTGAGCATTTTTAATATAAAAAATATTTTCAAAATACATAATTATACTAAAAAGACCCTAGAGAGTTCAAAAATGCAATAAAGGATTGCCATAAGTAATAAGAATAAGGAGATATAAACAACTATTTTTCAATCTACTATGTAATTTACACTCTTTATTATTATTTTTTTATTCCATAAAAATTTAAATTCCAATGAACAAAAAAGAAATATATTTTATATACCATAATAAATATAAAATATAAGAAAACTCTAATTTAAATTTATTATACTTTATATAAGCACAACTGAAAAAATCTTGTACCTTAAAGATAAATTAACAAAATATAAGATATTTCTTACTAAACCACATTAAAACTGTATCTGAAACTTACCATTTATACCTAAAAAGATATGTGATATCCAAAATAATATAAAAATATACAAATCCAAAAGTAAAATCAATCCAGGCAAAGCAAAGTATATTTGGCTAATTAAAGCCACCAGCAAGAGCACTTGTAATATCTTCAAGGTATTTTTTGATTTCCGCAACCTTATACTTCTTCTTAACCACCTTTTGCACTGCCTCCTGGTACTCCTGATCTTTAATCTTCTTCTTCTTGGGGCTACCTGGTTAGCTAGGTTGTGAAACTTGGAGACATTTCTGGCCTTCTCCTCCTGTAGCTTGACAAAGAACTTGTTGTATTTAGTGTTGGACCCAAACTTGGTCTTTAAGTGCTTGTACCAAACCTCAAGGCTAGAGTTGGTCTTCATCTTCCCCTTGAGGCAGGAGCCCTGGAAATTCCAAGGGGCAGTGGCCCCACTCTTTCCTCTTTGGGTGGTCACCTTCTTGCCCACTCATTGCCGCTCAAAGTAATCCAGGTAGCCTTTGAAAATTCTGGGGTGCTTCTTCATGTAAGCATCCTCCATGAGGGCCTCAAAGCCAAGCCCAGTATGCTCTTGCCGCACAAAATCCAAGGCAGCAAACTGGGTGATAGCAAAGCAGCACTTTCCTTTACCATCATTAAGATGCTTGTCAAAAAGCTCCTTCTTGCCCTTGAGATTTTTGATGAGGGCCTTCCTAAAATGGAAGAAGCAGCCCTGAACTTCTCCATTGAAGGTGGCCTCAAAGGCTCTGAACTGAGCTTGCTCAAAGTCTATTATGATCATCTTTGGCCTAGTGAGCATGCATTAGCTAGCTGTTCTGCGGCTAGGGTGGACTCATCCTTCTTGGCATAGGAAGGGTTTTCTCTGGTGGCATGAGTGGTAGGGGGAGCTGATTGGTGGGAAGAGAGCTCAAAAGCATCCCAGAAAATTTTAAATGCTCTGGTATAGACTTCTGTCTTGGCACCAGGAAGGAGGAACAACACAAGAGGGAAAACCTGGTCATTAAACTGCTTATGCAGAACTCAAAGCTGCTTAAAGATGGTTGGGCAAGTTACAAATGTGCTGTTGCGCAGCCAGGTAGTGGCAGTATTGAGCTTCTCCAGGTTTTGGGTTTTGGTGTAGGCTATAATCCTATCCTTCACTTCCTACCCATTGTCATGGAGCAGAACATCTCACCATCTTCATTTTTTTGAGGGCATCTGTGAGGACCAGGTCTTCAATTGTAGTGGCGCTCTTGGCCAGGGGATTGGAGGTTTGACGCCTATCACTCACAAACTTGTCCAACTGGGTATGGGTTAGCACCCTCTTGAGGTTGGTGGGGGAGAGGCACTTGTACGCAAGCACGGCCAGCTGGGTTTGGGAAAGGTCATTTTGAAGTGGGCATGACCTGGACAAGATACCACTTGAGGAGGCGGGCTATGATGGTATTTGGCATCACACAAGTGTGTTCACCCTTGATGGTCTGTACCAAGTCCCAGCGCTCAATATTGAGCCGCACTGGGCAGTAGCAGTCCTTGCAGGTATAGCGCTGGCTCTTGAAGCCCTGGTTGGTGTTGTTACAAGAAAAAATATATAGCCATTGGCCACCATGACCGGCCCACCCTTTACAATCATGATAGGAAAATACTTAGGCAAGGAAGAAGGAACCTTAAATTTGCCATCAACATTGCAGATGCTATGGGCCAACAGAGGGTCCCAGGGGCCAGCAGGAGCATGGCAGAAGCCAGGGAAGTAATCTGGGTGTGGCTTTGAATCATCCCCTGATGAACTGGAAGGGGGAGTTTGGTGGTGGGAAGCAAAAAGGGGCTTGTTGTGGTGCTCCTCATGTACAGGAGACTTATCCTTGGGTGGGGACTTTTGGGCTGAGTGCTTTGTCTTGATTGGCTCCTCATCTGAAGCCAAGTTATAGAAACTGTGATCCGTAAGGGAACTATCAGTTTTCTCTCCCCCAGTGGAGTGATAGGGGCTCTTCTCAGGAGAGGGCTCAGAAAGGGCTAAGGGTGGCCTTCTTTGATGAGACAGGCTTCTTCTTGCTAGATCTGGTTGGCTTAGAGGGACGCTTGGTTCCTTTGGGCTGCTTAGAAGTGTTCTTGTCCTAAAATAATAAGTAAAAGGGTTTAAAATAAAGCAATTTATTCAAAAAACAAACAAAATAAAATAAAAAACATAATAGATAAAAAGGAAACTTTATATAGCTTTCCTTGGCATTTAAAAGGTAAAAAATACTAAGTTTTTTATTTTATTAAAGTTATAAATAACAAGTTAAAATTTAATAGATTTATGTGAAATCATTGGCTTTATAAATAGATTTTATTTAAAAATTAGAAAATATGAAAGAGGAAAGTTAAAAATACAACATATCAAAAAATCAGATGATTTAATATGTAAAACATAAAGTTTTATATGTGATAGGTGAAAAGCGTTGACATTATGAGTGACAATTAGTAAAAAAGCTGAATTCTCACTGTTAATTAGAAAAATTGTAGACATAAATTTGACAATAATTTCACTGTCAATATTTTTTTAAAAATTTACTATGTTTTTTCATAGTACACTTAATTAAATTTATGCAGGCTAGCAAATATTAGCTGTTTTCTGTGTGTTTCTATTCACATAATAAAATAAAAAACATATGAAAATAAGTAAAAAAAGCATCAAAGTTCTTTATTATTTTATTAAAAATAATATTTTGGTAGTGGTAATATGATATTTTACCATACTGCTTATGTAAAGTTGTTAATAAGTTGTTTTCAGTAATGAAAAGGGTAAATTGTCAACAACGTCACTTACAACATTCTTTATATGAGGTGACATATTAATCTAGGCTTAATTGCACCACTCTAATTTGCTTAACTCCACCCCAAGAGATGATAACAAGCAAATAGACAACATTTTTGATTATCAACATTATTTTTGATAATAAATTCTATAGTAACTTACATAGTAACTCACACTTAAATTATTGGATCCTTGTTAGCCACCAATCCATTTATGATATTAAAGCCAGAATAAGTGCCACATATTATTTATAAGATGAACATTTTAACAATCTACTGCATGTTCAATGTCTTTTTCTATATATTAATTTAATAAAAAAAATTTAAATGTGCACTTAATTTCTTATTTTAGATGTTTCAGTTTCATTATTAAAAATAGGTTATGCTTAAAAAGTGTTGACATTGACACTTTTACGTTGTGAAAACAAACAAAAAATAAACTACTTTTTATTAGTAAATATAAAGAAAAAATCTGGTTAGATTGAGTTTTTGATCAAGCTTAATATTAAATTGTGTCAAAATGACCAGATTTTGGTTGTGTTTTCTGGGTTTGCACCCCTGAACACTTTAAAAAAGAATTAAGCTAGCGCAACTAGCAAAAAAATATAATAGATTTTGAGTTTCAAGTCAACAGTGGCCATGTTGACACTAAAAATGTTGACATGGGAGCTGTTGCCAAACTGCCAAGCATTCTTTAACAGTGATTCTAAAATTCTTACCATGTTTGTTGAGGACACATGAAGAATATGCTACAGGTTGATCCACACCATTGTCATCTAGCTGAGCTAATATTTCACCCACAGCAACTCTGCTGGTATCAGTCTATAAGATGAACTCTTTGTTATAATCAGGGTAAATGAGAATATGTATCAGGAAGCCAAGCGTAGGTGGTGCATTAGGTGACTCTGGACAGGGTACTGCCAGGCCAGTGGGTAATGCCCACCATAGGATAGGTGATAACTTGATAATATAGGATACAGATTGCCCAAGAAAAGACCAAGGCCCAGAGTTGGACACCATAGAGCCTACCATTCACATCAAAGTAATGTAGAGTACTCCAAACAGTTGAGTGAACATGGTCTCAGTGGCAGTGAGGGGATCCATTGCGTGGTTGGTTTGCGGGGTTAAGGGCGGAGTCATGGGGACAAAGTATGCCGGTAGATAATTGTATTTGTCTTTGAACAATAAGGGCAGCACTTCAATCCTCTTTCCTTCATGTCCTATGTATTCAGTCTCTCTAGTTCTTGCCAAGAGGTTGGCAATGAGGATGGTCTCCAAGTCATACTCTAAGTAGGCAGGGTTGGGCGGGTATTTGGTAAAATGTACAGGTCTAAAGGGGACTACAGGGGGACAGTATAGTGCCTGATGTGGTTTGGCAGGTTGGTCACTGGAGGGGGTGGTTGCCTGTTTGTCTACTTGGCCAGAGTTGAGATGAAAGATCACTAAGACTAGATAAGGTAGGATTTGTTTGAACCACAGGTTCATAAAACTTTATTATCAAAAATGACAATGTGGTCATCCCCATACCACCAGGGTTCTTATACCATGTGGTTTTGCATCTTTGCTTTTTGCAGACTTCAGGTCTGGGGACAGTTCACTGGCAGGGATTGAACTTGGCTTCTGGTTTTGCAGGAAGTGAATCCTAGTTGTGTTTGCTCTGATGAACAGAAGTGACAATGCTTTGTTCTGCTGCTACTGTTCATCACATAACCTGAACAGTCAAATTGTATTACCCATTCTGGACTGGAAGCTGGCATTAGCTGGTGATTGTTGATGAGACTGGCAGGAGGCCTTGTTATAACCTCCTTTAGGCAAGCTATCACTTTAGCATAGGTCTGAGTCTTTGGTGGCACATGGTTAATAGCAATCTGATGTCCATTTGGAGAATCATCTTTAATAGTCTGGCGGGTCTCAGAGTAATTCAACAACTTGGGTCTGCAACTTAATTAGTTGGAGGGTTCCTGTCCACTTTTTAGACTTGAGTAGCCTTTGGAAGGTCAGGGTTTGATTCCAGGGTTTACAATATTGATTTTGAACCTCCAGTCTCAATACTTGGCAGGTTGGCAGGTTTTTGTTCCCCCTGGTTGGGGCAATATATCTCTGGCAGTCCAGGGTTTGGCCCAACTGGCAGTCTGGCTGGCTCCTGTCTACCCTGGTCATAACAAGGCTTTTTCTGAGACCCAGGGTTCAATTACCAGGTTTTCAATACAAGTATTGAAATGTCATTCATGACAATATGGGCCTCTTTAAACTTCTTTTTAGAGTCTTGAAAACTTGTTGTTGACTATCAGTCCGTTTTAATGGAACGTTCCTGAGAAGTTGAACAAGTGGTTTACTTAACTCTGCAAAGTCAAGGATAAATTGCCAATAGCATCCCATCATGCCAAATAATACCTGGACTTCACATCAATTTGTAGGAGGCAGCATCTTATCAATGGCTTCCACCTTACTGTTCATGGGATGAATCCCAGTCTTGGTGATTTCATGGCCCAATAATTCAAGCTTTTCTTTAAAAAAAAGGCCCACTTGGACAGCTTAAGCTTCAGGCCTAAATGCCAAATCTTGAGGAAAATAGCTTTGAGGTAGTTCAAATGATCAGTGAAGGTGGAAATAAACACTGTTATATTTTCAAGATGCACCAGCATAAAGGAGAGTTTTAGGTCTTGCAGAATAGAATCCATGACTTTTTAGAAGGTAGCAGGAGCATTTCAGAGCCCTTCAGGCATTTAGGTTGGTTCATAAAGGCCTTCTGACGTGATAAGAGCAACGTTTTTACAATATTTGGGGGGGAAGTCAACCTGTCAATATCCCAAAGCCAAATTCATTGCAGAGAAGAATCTGAACCTTCTAGTTATCTGAGGGCATAATCATCTCTTGGCAGCAGGTATGAGTCCTTTTTTAAGGGAATTCAAGCAAGAATAATACATCTCAATTTGATGGCCTCCATTATTTTTCTTAAGGATCAGCAAGGGGGAGGCCCAATGGATCTGGGAGGATGCTAAGAGTCCAGCATCCAGGAGTTTTTTAGTTCTTTGAGGACCTGGGTATCCTCCATTTTACTGCAGTAATAGGGCTTATTGCAAAAGGGCATAGTGTCGCCCATATCAATTTTGTGAAAAAAAACCTTTTTGCTAAACCATAGTCATTGGGCCCAGAGGCAAAGATGTCTTTAAACTGGTCAAGAAGTTCTATTACATCCTTTTTTTGAATAGAAGACAGCTGAGGTAATTGGCAGCAGTAAATAGAGAGAGCATTTGGGAGTCTCCTTTTGGTAAGTTGAAGTCTCTGAATTTTCCAAAGGGATAGAGAGAGGAAACTTGTTCTTTTCCTAAGATGGTTCCATGTCCCACAACTTGTACTTTAGATACCTGCATGAAAGACAGTCAAATTAGCCTGTAAAAGTTGTACAGGTTCCTTGTGAGTTTTATCTAGGATTTCAGGACAAAACCAAGGTTCATTATAGCCTAGGGATTCAGGAGAGTAAAACTCTAAGAACAATTTCTCACTCAACTCATAGAATATATGAGAATCAATGATCACTTGTGAACCAGGAAGAATAGTGACAGCTGCAGGAGCAAGTAAAGAAACACCTTCCTCAGCTGGACAGGAAGGATGAGGGGAGCACATGTTATAAGAGTGATGTGACTGTACTACAGTCACTATTGAGTATTTAGCTAAATAAATGCTCCAAAATATAAAGTTATCTCTGTTTTTCTGATTATTGCATGTAGATAGGTTGTATTGGAAGTCTTAAAGTAAAGATTCCTGAAAACTGTATATCTAGGTTCAATAAAAGAACAGAAGGCAAGATTGGCTGAGTCAATCTGGGAGACCAGCTGTCTCAAAAATGGTTTAATTAATTAGGAAGATTAATGAATAAATACACAGAATATAATTAAGGAGGATTTAATTATATTAGTTAAATTGCCTTGACTGTGTCAAGAAGTTTGGTTAAGGTCAAGCATGAGTAAACCCCCAAATTTTGGGTTAAAAGCACCGCTACACTGCCTAATAGATTTGAGAAGCGCCAAGGCGCCGCTATCAAATCTTTCTCAGGCGCTGGGGCGCCGCCTGGGAAAGTTCCTGGGCGCTGCAGTGGCGCCTTGTTCAAGTTTTGAAGCATTTTAATGGGTTTTAAGGCAAAAAAACCATTAAATGCAAAGATAACTAAATAAAGGCAAGGATGCCTAGGAATTCAGGGTTGATCAGCTGGTTCCCAGTTGGAACATGAATAGCTGATTTTGGGATTTTTAATCCACAGGGTTTTGGCGCCAGGAACTGAGGAGGCTCCATGCTGAATTAGTACAATGAGATGAATGGAGTCAGGTGACTTCTTCCTATTGTAGGTTGATTCTCATAGGTTGAGAAATATTGGTGATATTTTAGGTAAAGATCTAGGTTTGGATGACTCAAATTTCATAGACCACGTGAGATGAATCATAGGTTGATTCAGGAACCGGAGGGATTTTCAGCCAAATATGCCCCAAATGGTATATAAGCAAAAACAGCTAAACTTTAATAAATATATATTGTTGATTTTGACTCTTTCCCCTCAACTATCTTTTCAATTGTTATGTCTTATTTGTTAAATTTTGAAAGGGCCAAATTTGGAGTACTTTGCTTGGAAACCACTGCTGCCAGAAAGGAGGTTCCTACAAGTTTGTTGGAGGAAGCTTGGGCAAGCTTGGGGGTCACCAAGACTGTGCCTGAGGAGTCCTTGATGGAATTAAAGGCTGTGTTTGAAGAGTTATACTCCAATTACTTTGAAAAAGAAGGTACTCCTGCCCAAGGAAACCAAATCTATGTGTGTGATTCCTGGAACCTGTTAGTAGGATGAGACAAAATCTTACAGCAAGTGAAAGCAAAGGCAATTCATGAAATTGAGACTTTAAGGGCAAGAGAGGAAAAGAGCATTGAGATCATGGCCTGTTGGTGGGATTATAACAAAGTGTTGTCTCATAAAATTGCCTCTCTGGAGACAAAGCTCTTTGAAGCTTTGTCAAAGGAAGGTAATGGCAATAAGAGTCAAGGGCAGGATAATGGCGGGTTAGACTGGTTGGACCTGGATACGTCACAAGTGGGTTTGATATTTCAGTGAAAAGATGCCTGTGGGGTATTCAAAGACATGTCTTAAGCCTCCTGACAGGGATGTGTAGAGGCTCTTCAAAGATCGTCAGGACCTCATATCCTAAGAGAGAAAGATATCCATCTCAAAGGTTGATAGTTCCATTGTGCTCTCAAAGAAATTGGGTGCCTAGCAGAAGTTGTAGCTTTCATTTTCCAAAACAACAGCAGCAAATGCAATGAGGAGTTTCTCAAACCTTATTGGTAGAGCAGATTAAGTGCCAATAGCCTGAGTCTGAGCCATACCAGCAGTTTCATAAGACTGAGTATAGTTGAGATCAGGAGCTAAATTTAGTTTCTTAATTAACTTGGAGGATATAATGTTGATAGAAGAGCCTATGTCCAGGATGGCCTTAATCTTAACCTTCTTAATGGATAATTCTATGTGGGTGGTATCCTTTCCAAAAGGAGATAAGACTTCCAGGACGTCTTGTGCTGCTTCTAGTTCCTTTTCCCATTTTGCTAACATGCACCTCAAGGCAGGAATTTCCTTGTATATAGTTTGCAAAGACAAGTACACATTAACGTTCTGGAAGAGGGCCTCAGCTAACTTAGCAGCTTTTATCTGAGGATTCCACTAAGACAGGGGCCCAATAAGCCTGGGCTAGATAAGTACAAGCCACTGTGGCCTTAGCTTCAGCATGAGGTAGGTAAGTTGTGATAGTGGTCTTTCCTGAACGGACTTTATAGATGACAGACACAGTCTCAGAGACAGTCATCACAGAGTAACCATAACCATCAATTCATATAATCAGAATCTTTGGGCTCATGATTCTTGATAGATTGTGTATAGATGGAGAATGGTAGGCTAGACAAGGGGGAAATTTTTTGTTAGAGGAAAGATCAAGAGGAGACAGAAAAGATTGGTCAGCAGAGAGTGTCTCTGCCTCTAAGTTGACTTCTCTTTTCCTTTATGTTTCTTAAGATCACATTCTTCTACACGCAGGATAGTACAGGACCGCAAGTGGTGTTCTATCTGGCCGCAATTATGGCAATCTTGTTGTCTGAGCTGCCCATTTGAGTCAAGAGTCATGATGGGGGGTACTTAAGGTGGTACCAGAGTTGTTGGCCTTATTTTTTCAGACCACAGCTCCTCCATGCGTCAGATACATGTCCTGTAGGAGGGTCTTGATACTCTTTATAGACGTGAGGGACTCCTTATGCACCTTAAAGTGTAGGCATAGGAGCTGGTTCACCTTCAAAGCGTTTTAACATGCTGTGTAAGATTCTCAGGGAGTTAACTGAAAACTGGTGATCAACTGTTGTCCTTTGATATAGAAGTAGTCAGCAAACTCAGCCAGGTTTTCTTTGGGCTTAAAGACAATGTGCATAAACACATCTTTCTTGACCTCCAGGCTGATATCCCCTTCAAATTCCTCAATAAGGAGGTGTTTCATATCCTCCCAAGTGACAATGGATGGGAGTTTGGGGACCACAACTTCTTGGCAAGTAGGATGCAGACAGGTAAGAAAATGCTCCTTCTTAAGCTCATCAGTAGACCTACACATTCCAGTTTTGTAGATTTTCAGAAAGGCAGCAATGGTAGAGGTTTTAGGGTCAAATATTTGTTTGAAGGAGGGCTTATAGTTGGGATCAATAGACAAAAACGTAGACTGACTATTTTCATCCTGATTAAGAACATTGATATGGAGGCTCCCCTCAAACTCAGACTCAGCAGCAGGCTTTCTTGCCCATAGGAGATAAAGGCTTTCTTCCTGTCCAGAATATAACTATTCTATTCTGCAATGTCCCTGGTGGTTATTGCTACAGTTCCAATCTCATCAATTTGCCTATTCTGGACAGCCAAGTTACCCATAATTCCATTGATTGGGTGGCCATAGCTGTGGTCTGAGACGCCAAGGGAGAGATCCTCTTATTCATAATATTGGTCAGGCAAGTAAGATTCTTTACTTTTTGTTCTAACACATCTTGCCTCTCAGCAACATTGTTTGTCACAGCTGCTAAGTTATCCAGTGCAAGGGCACAATCAATGTGTGGTTGTCCCTTTAAGCCAGGACAGCATCCATGCTCTTTGTGGGTGGGGACTTCAGTTGCCTCCTCTTCACCTTCACCATTGGATTCATAGGAAGAGTATTTTTGGTTCAAGAGGCATTGGCGTAGGTAGGCAACCACACCTTGTAGCGTAGCTACCTGATCAGTCAAGATAGTGATACAAGGATCAGACATGGGCTCTTCATGAGGAAGATTGAAGGTAGAGGCTTGTGGACAAGTGAGGCCTTTAGTTTGTCAATGGCCTCCCAGATCTTAGCTTTAGATGTAGAGGGGCTTTCAGCGGGAGATTCAGGCAGTATCATCTCTACAGAGGCTACCTTGTTGTCAACATAAACCTGAACTTGACGTATAATATTGCCTAAAGTGGCCTTATCCAAGCTTTATTGTTGTTATAGCTTATGAACCCAATTATACATGTTAGCTCCAACCAGCTATAGTTGAGTGTTGGTGTGCTCACAGAACTGATTGAGCCTGCCTACCAAGGTCTTAAAGTATTGTTGGTACTTCAGAAGGGTGGCTTTGATTTTTCCTTGCCAAGCAGCATGATGGTCATCTAATTTGCACAACTGATCTCTAATATATCCTGGGAGAGAGGAACAAAGAGTGTTTAGCAATAAGGCCAGGTACTTTTTGGAGGCCAGTGAATCACATTGGTTGTCATAAATACAGGCAAAGAGACTGTATGTCCATTCCTGGTAAGGCATATTATGTGTATGATTAATGATTAACGCAGATTCCACAGCAGAAAGGAGTTGATTTTGGGATCCCAATGTTAGTTTATGGTGGATCAAGGCAGGTTGGATCAATTGTTTTACCAGTACGCCAATGGTTTCCATAGATTCCATCAAAGCAGGGGGAGGTTGAAGTCCAAAAGGAAGGAGTACAGGTTTCCAGAGACGTAATCAGGGCAGAGACCAGGAAGTGTATGTATAGCCACTGTACCAGTATGAAGGAGGGAGTGCATGCTGGTACAAGCTTGCTCATAGTCAAGAGAGAAAGCTGGAAGGGGCCCACAAAGGACCAGCCTCAATACCATTACCATAGGTGTATTGGGGGAGTTGGTAATATCCTCTAAAAGGGGGACTCAAAACTTTAGGAGGCTCAGGTACTTCTGTAACAAAGGGAGAAGTACCAGTGAATGTGCAGGGAAACAGAGTAATCAATGGGCTGGTAGCCACTGTAGTGAGCACCATTTTTTCAGGTTTGGCTCCTGGGGACAAGGTCCAGGGGGACACAGCAAAAAACCTTTATAAAAAGGTTTGAGATTCAAAGCTAGTCTTGGTTTAGCCTTCAGGGCAAAATCAAGGGCATGTAATCAATTTCCTGAAATGTAATAATATAATTCCCTTTTGGTAAAAAGGAAAGAAAAAAGCTTTAAGAATATTAAAGTCAACACAAATGTGGATAAACTTGTCTTTATTAGGAGAATTAATTCTAATTAAATAGTAGACAAGGGTTGCTGGTCACTAAATAGGCAAAAGAGTGGCAGATGAGGTCACATTGAGTTGAACTCATACCAGGATCAATTGAAGATAGGTAGGATATCTCAGAATGGGTAGTAATTGATGTCAACTCTTTTAAGGAAGGTAAGGAATTCCCAAATTTAAAGGCAAAAATAATTAAATATTTTCACATATCATTATTTGAAGGCCATATCAAAATAGCATCAAAGACTTGATTTCTGGCAATAGGCTTAACCTTCTCTATCATGGCTGACAGGACCAACTTCTGGAAGTAGAAAGGATCAAACATAAAAAATTAAGCTCAATCTCCTTGTTTCTAACTTTCTTGATGGTGGTAACCTTGGTGTGATTCCTGGTCAGTTTGGAGACCCAAGGTTTAATGCTCTTCACCCTTGAATATTGTGCTCTTTGAACTGATTGTGTCAGTACAACCTCACTATTGAGCTCTTCTCTCCTGTCACTTTCTTGATTAGGCACTTGTGTTGCACTGACTCAATTTTTGACACATGGGGGCAATTTCAACTGCAGTGCACAACAGGTGCATTGATACTTTGTTGTTGTGTTTCTTCCATTTTAAAATTTAATAAAATACTAAAACTTAATTTGTTGTGATCTGAGGCGCAGCACAGACAAACAATGAGAAATCCTAACCTTAGTATTGAACTTTTACTGAGTCTTGGTTAGTTGGCAAGGAAAGTGATACAATTCCCTTGTGGCCCTGAATAATAAATCTCTAATAGTTGTGGATAGAGAGAGGCGCTAAAGTACTTGAAAACATAAAGCAAAATGTGAATAGAACTTAATTTTTTATTAAAGCTAAAGAATTGGAATATATATTGTTTGATGATACCACAAAACAATAATAGGATGGTAGGATACCTTACCACAAGCACAAGTGGTGCAAGTAAATTGTGCAGGATTAGGAAGCTGAAAAGATGAATTTCCAACTTTGGAAATAGACTCATTTCAAGGAGTAAAATCAAGGGATTTTTCCTCAAAATAACCCAACAAAGGTGAAACAAAAGAGAGTGAATATTGGCATTCATGTCATTGTCTCCTTCTAGATTAGCTTTAGGGGAATAATACTTGCAGAGGAACTTAACAGACACTTGAGCAAACAGGCAACTACTTGAGAGGAGTTCCAGGGTTATTCAGAACCATGTTTGAAAGTAACTTCTAACAGTCTAACCCATAAAGTATCCCATTTATGAGCAATTCCTCCCACTCTATGTTGATAGTACAAGCATGATCTCCAACTTTGAACTCTGGCAAGGGGGAACGTCTGGCATTGTCAGGAGAGAGCTCTAGCTTCTTGGTCCTGTACAGAGAGGTATAGTCAGTGGCTTGGATGTCAATTATGAAATTTACCAAGTTCTTGATGTGGGAGTCAGAATCTAGGGCTTCATCAGAAGAGATTAGAGGCCCCAAAAGCAACACTGTGGTGGCTTCACAACCATACAACATAGCAAAGGGAGAGTACCTAGCAACATGATGCTAACTGAAACGGTAGGCAAAGAGGGCAGCGGTATGTCAGAAATTACGCCATTAATACTATTTTGATATGGCCTTGAAATAGTGATATGTGTAAAGATTTAGTTGGTTTTTCTTTTGACTTTGGATATTCCTTGCCTTCCTTAAATGGGTTGACACCAGTGTTTACTCATTCCAGATTACCATACCATCCCTTGACTGATCCTGGTATGATTTCAACCCAATGTAACCCTCTCTGCCACTCTGTCTACCTATTTAGTGATCATCAACCCTTGTCTACTATTTAAGTAGAATCATTTCTCCTAATAAAGACAAATTTATCCACATTTTTTTGGCTTTAATATTCTTCAAGCTTTTTCTTTTCCTTTTTGCCAAAAGAATGCCCCATCTTGTATTCCAGGAAATTAAGGTATGTGCCCTTAATTTTACCCTGAAAGCTAAACCAAGACTAGCTTTGAATCTCAAATCCTTTGTTATAAATATTTTCTGCTGTGTCCTCCTGGATGTTGTCCCCAGGAGCCAAACACAACAAAATGGTGTTCACTACAGGGGCTGCAAGCCCCTTGGTTACTCTGCTCCATCATGCATTCTCTGGTCCTTCCCCTTTTGTTTCTGAAGTACACAAGCAACCTAAAGTTTCTAGTCTCCTCTAGAAGAGGATATTGCAGACTCCCCCTTCACTCCCATGATAATGGTGTTATCCCTTGGGCCTGCATGGGCCCCCCTTCCAGCCTTCTCACTTAACTATGAGCAAGCTTGCGCCGCTGCGCGCTCCCTCCTCCATACAGGTACTGTGGCAATGCACACTATTCCTGGTCTTTGTCCTGGGTTTGCCTCCAAATATCTGTATTCCTTCCTCTTGGACTTTGATCTCCCCCCCCCTGTGTTGATGGAGTCTATGGAGGCTATTGGCAATCTGGTTAACCAGTCCATCCAACCTGTGTTGGTTCACCACCAGTTGGCGCTAGGATCCCAAAACCATCTCTTAACTGCTGTAGCTGGCAACTGTGGTAAGTTTGACTCCCTGGTGATTGACTCCCTGGTACTCAACAAAGTGTCAAGTACCAGGGAGTTTAGTGCTGCATATGTGAATCTATTAGTATTTTTGGCTTAACTGATTTTAAGCTAATTATTACTAGTAATTAAAGGGTTCAAAACTAAAAACCAAGGTTAAATTTACTCAAACTTGACTCTGTTTAATAATTTAATTAGAATAAATACCAATTTAAGGGGCAATTCATAAGTAAATTTACTAATAGAAATGAAAAAACTTGTGTTCAACACTCTAAACCAAAAAATGACCAGTTTGACACTTTTTAAGCCAAATTTTAATTTTATTTATAAAATGCATATGTGCTTATATAAAAATTGTTATTTACTATTATATTTTTATTATTAGTGTCTGTAGTTGTCAATTAGGCTCTCAAGCACCACTACACTGGATTTAGTGGTATAGACATTAATTAAATATACCACTTGTTTTACATTATGCCATTCCTGGGTTTGTGGATTAAGTGGTGCCACATAAATTAAGCCCAATTTATTAAGAGATTTTATATGTGCTTTATAGAAACAGAAACTCTACATCTTCTTTGTTTGACTCTATCCACTTGCCACCTGATTGGTTTTGGATTTAACTAATCAAAGGCTTGGAATTAAGGCTAAATTAATATGTGACGCACTATGAGCGCCACTCAACACTCACCCACTTGACACTTTAACTTGGGGATTAGTGCAGAGAGCTTCTTAACGTTTTAATCAACACTATGGTAAATAAGTCACTCCCAGCTCTTCACAGCACAAAATAAACACTAATAAACACCTTCCTAATCATTTACTTTTTTAAACTATGTTGTATTTTTTATTTTTGAGCATATGAAACTGCCTTGCTTTTGGGTTAACTTTCAAACCCGTTTTAAATTTAAGCAAGTTTTATATATATAAAACATAGTAAATTTGATTTTTCTGCTTGACTCCAGCATACTTGACAGTGAGAATTCAGCTTTTCCCAGCTGATTGACAGTGCCAAACTTGACACTTTACTATGTTTCTGAATTTATAACTCCTAATAAAAAGTTCCACATAATAATATTTTTTTGCAATTATAATCTACTATTTTCCTGCTACTCTCCATATAAATTATATATATATTTTGATTTCTAATTATACTTTTACATTAAATTAGCACTAAGATGTTATGCTGAACCTAACATCTTTGATGCTTCATCATAAATTCACTTATTTTCTATGTTTTAACCTTTATATCTATACTTTGAGTTTCTATTTTGCTTCTATTTAATTTTTTATGTTTTCTTCTTGATAAATAAAACTTTATTTGCATAATTTTTATTTAACTTTTACTTTGCTTTACCTCTGTTTTTCATATCTTTCACACTATTTTATTTACAAAACTAAACTTTTCTTTAAACAAAATCAAACAAGAACAGCCAACAGCCCAAGCGCCAAGCCTCCAAGGGCTCCAAAGAAACTGCCTCCACTCCCAAGCGTGCCAAGAAGCCTGCAAAGACAAAGGCTCCCACCCCATCTCCTCCCACTCCATCTCCTCCTACTCCTCCCCCCTCCACCCTCATCTTCCACATCCTCTTCACCTTCCCCCAAAAATTCCTCTCTCAATTAATCTGATGGTGATCTTACTGACCACTCCTTTTACCACTCAGAGGCCAACTCCAAGCCCACCAAGGAGCGCTGTACCAAGAAGTAAAAGGCTGCCAAGGAGCACATCTCTTCTTCTGGTAAGAAAAAGGAGGCATCCAATCAGGCCTCAAAGAACTCTTCCCCTTCCCTTCCTGATGGCTCTTCCCCCCTCCCTCATCTGATCCCCAAGATGAGCCAGAGGAGTACTCCAAGAAGTTCAAAGATTCTGGTCATGTAGCTTGGGATCCACTGGCCATCCACAATATCTGTAATGTGGACAGAGAGTTTAAAGTCCCCAAGTACTTCCCCCATTTTTTCCAATTATGTCCGTAAAGGGCGGCCCTGGCTACGTAGCTGATAACTACATTTTTAATTGTAACAATCAAAAGCAGAAAACCAAGAGCAAGCACTTTTTCTGTGAGTATAAGACTTGTGGGGCCTGGCTAAACACTGAGGGCTGGGAGCAAGTAACTGCAGAGAAGGTGAGCACTCTTGTGAGCCCCCAATTATCTTATAGCCCAGATGTTAAAATGGTACCTGGTCCAGGTGATCCCAACATCCTCTCACTTCTGCACATCATATCTGGCCATCAAGGCCCTCCAACATCTCAAACCCAACAATCTCAAGTTGGTTCCAACTCAAGAGCAGTTGGTTAAGTTAATAAGCAATAAGCGTTTTGCCGCCAATCCCCCTCCCCCCAAGGCTTTGGACGTCCTCTCAGAGCTTACGCTCACCTACAAGATCAAGCAGCTTCCAAGTGGGGAGCGCTTCCTCCTCCATGACAACAGGCCCGCTACCAAAGACTGCATAATCTGCTACTCAACTCAGCAGAACCTGATGGAGTTAAAAAGAGCTTCAACCTGGCTAGTTGATGGTACCTTCACCACTTGCCCCTGGATGTTCAAACAGCTCTAGATGATTCATGCCCAGATTGATATCTGGGTGATTCCACTTGCTTTATTCCTTCTCCCTGGGGCCACCAAGGCCATTTACACCTGTGTGTTCTCAATCCTCCGCAGAGCACTTTCTCTCCTTCCTCCTGACAACAACAATGATGGAAAGAAGACCCCTACACCCGCAAAAACCCTCCTGCCGCTGACAAGGACCAGGCCACCCTGGACTCAGAGGAAAAGGTAAGGCTCAGAGCTTTAGGGCCTCACATGTGCATTATGAACTTTGAGCCTGCTCAGTTCAATACATTCAAGAAGCTGTTCAGAAAGGAGGTGAAGGGATGCCACTTCCACTACTGCCAAGCAGTTGCTTGGAATGTGCAGGCCCATGCTGAGCTAAGTAGGTTGAGCCAGAGATATACTTCAGACACCTGCAAATTTGTGCTGGAACAATTTAGTGCCTTGGCTTTTTTAAAGCCAGAGCACACTGTGCAGGGGTTTGAGGTTCTCTCAAAGGATCCTTATGTAGTTAAGCACTCAGAGTTTAAGCCTTCTATTGAGTACTTCAAGCCTCAGTGGATTGGGAAGGTTGTCACACAGAGGCAAGGCAAGGCCTGTGCCAAGGCCAGCTGGAATGTGTACCAGGCAGCAGTGAATGGTGAGCTCAAGACCACCTCAGTTCTAGAGGCTTATCACAAACACCTCAAGGCCAACTTTGGGCTCCACCCAAAATTAAATAAGTTTTTCTCCCTTCTGCAGCACAAGCAGGAGAAAACCATCTCCAAACTGCGTGACTTGGCAAACAGCGTCCCCCCACCAAGCCAACAACCTGTTCACCCTATTCATCATGGCATTTTTAATGAGGCCAAGCATAAATACAAGGCCTCAGAGATCAAGCAGCAGCTTGAGCTCATTGCAACTGCCTTCCTAGAAGGGGCCAAAATAAAGAAGGGGAAGAATGGGGAGGAATAAACTTGCTGTCTTGCTTCTATGTTTTTAATTTTTACTTTTTAGCTTTGATCAATTAGTTTTTAATTTTAATTTTTCTATTTTTTGATTTGATTAGATAGCACTTATTATTTTATGTATACATGGTAAGTTTGACATGAATAGTTATAGTTGAAAGTGAATGAAATATCTTAATTTTTGTTAATTTCCTAATAAAACAAAAGAAATTCACATTTATACTTATATGAACTATATCAAATAAATATTAATGTTTCTTCATATTTTGCGTAAATTATATTTTTGTGTTTGTGTTTATTTTTCTCTCATTGGAATTTTAATTTTTATGGTAATCAAAAATATTTTTATAATGAGTGTAAATTACATAGTAAAATGAGAAATAGTTGCTTATTTCTCCTTATTCTTGTTTATTAAAGTACACTTTTCATTGCATTTTTGAGCTATCCGGGTTCACTTTAGTATACCATAGCTGTAAGGCTTCATTTTTCATATTAAAAGTTTTTAGTACATCAAGATCCGTTAATTAAAAAAGTGTCAATTTCCAGTTGTCAATCAGGGAAAAAGCTGAATTCTCACTTTACTATAGTGTCAACTACCAGGGAGTCAAGCACCAGGAAGTCAAACTTACTACAGTTGTCAGCGTCACTGGGTCAAGGCAGACTAACTGGGCATCCTTGTAGCCAGTAACTTCCGAGTTGAATGCCCCTTGTCATGTGTTGGCCCAGCTAAAGCCTCCTGCAAATCAGAAAGTTCTTGTGTATTTGGTCCTCCAGCTTGCACAAAACAGGGAGCAACAAAAAGCTATTTGGCCACATGAGTGGCATAGTTGGCATAAAAAGTGGCAGGGACAAAGGGGACCAGGACCTGACATATTTTGCTTTCAATTTGTTCTAAAAAACAGGTAAGAATTTTTGAATTTTTATTAATTTTCATTTTTAGGTTACCTTTTACAGTTTCCTCCTTGCCAGCGGCTTCAGCAGGCTTGGCCATTCTTGGCACAAGCAATTGCGCCAGAAATTCAGTGTCCTCTGTTCTGGCTCACTTTGCTGGCTTGAGATGTGCGTATATATTGGGGTTGGTGACCCAGACAGACAGCGCAAAGAGAGCAAAGGACTTGGATTTCAGGCCCTCAACCACAGTCTTTTGGATGTTGAAAAGACGCACAATTGTCTTCTCAGATGTGTCTGGCATCTTGATCATCAAGGCCTTTGCGGACACCTTGTCAATTTTCTTGCCTGTTAGGATGGCAGACTTCACTTTTTCTTTGAACTTGCAGTCAATTTCCTTAATTTTAGCAATTGCTAAATCAAGGTCATTCAATAACTTCTTGAGTTCTCTCATTGATTTTTTACTGATCTTTCCATATGTTTTTATAGCTTTCACCCCAATAAAAACTGTGTTATTCTAATATCATTGCCTCTTTGTTTATCCCTGTTTGTTCTACCATTAACTACATCATTATATCTTTTTACACTTTGTGTATATGCTATTATGTTTATCTCAATATGTGTTGTCTTCTTTGTGTTGGCATTGCTTCCATAATTTACAATATTATTTTTGGCACTTTCACAGCCCTTTATGAAAATATTAACAATGATTTGGTGATCAGCTAAATTCAAATTAGAAAATCAAAATTTTATTGTGTTTAGATAAAGTTGTTGCTGATCCAAATTCAAAACCTTAATGATAAACTTTAAGTCAATCAGGAACCAAGTGAGAAAGTGATTGTTGTGATATAAAGGGTCATTCAATAATTCTTTGATGCATGTGCGCTAATTAATCTGATTGTCTGGATGTTTTATCATTGCACCCTATTGCTGCAATAGCGCACAATGGTAAAACATCCAGTCAATCAGATTAATTAGCGCACATGCATCAAAGAATTATTGAATGACCCTTTATGCCACACCAATCACTTTCTCACTTGGCTCCTGATTGGCTTAAAGTTTATCATTAAGGTTTTGAATTCGGATCAGCAACAACTTTATCTAAACACAATAAACTTTTAATTTTTTAAGCTGAATTTGGCTGATCACCAAATCATTGTTAATATTTTCATAAGGGACTGTGTAAAGTACCAAAAATAACTGTGTTCTGGATCTAGATACATGGCATAATAAGTATATGATTTTATAGAAATAAGCTGAGCATAAAGAATAAAACCAACTATAAACAATGAGAAAACAAACAATTGAAATCCAAGATAAAGATAATATAAATAGAAAATGTTTGGCAACAGGGAATTTATTTGGGGACATGAAAGAGAGATGCCTAGTAGGCAGAATAGCACAGGAAGGAAGGCGTAGCGGCAGTGCTGGCCTGGAGGTCTGGGATTATATGGGTGGTGCTGGCAGGTGGGGGTGCTGGGGGGTAGAGGTAGGAGGATTGCGCGTAATGGCCGCCATATATAGCTGATTGTATTTCTTGTTGGTCATTGCCTTGATTAACTGGTAGGTGGATGTGGCATGGGGTGGAAGGCGCTTGTCTTTTCATGATTGGTTGCCCATATTCACATAGAAAACCATCTGCGCAAATAAGTCAGCCACCATTTGGCAACCAAAGAAAAAATCTTGGTCAAGGACCCCAAGATAGAGATTGTTAAAAGCCTGCAGGCAGCACTTCCAGACTGTGTCTCCAATATTAAAGAACACAATATCAGCCAGATGGATGTCAGCATGACTGGCTGGGTACACAGAGGCCTGATGCCTGCGTCCTAGGATGGCCTTGAGGGCAATGGAGCTACCCTCCATCTGGTGGCTCAAAAAAACCCAGTAGGTGGAATTTGAGCTATCTCAGGAGTTAAGCAATTTTCCAATGATATGGCTGTACTTGTAGCCATTGGTAAAATCAGGGTTTGTCTGATAGTAGACAAAACCCTTGGTCAAAACAGCCAGAAATGCACCAATAAAAGTGCCCTCTTATCCTTTTTCCTTCCATTCTTTGTGGCAGCTTTTCCTTGCTCACCAAAATCATCAAAAGCTATTGATAGCTTGTAATATGAAATAAAAATGATGTCATTGGATAGACTTGTCAGTAATCAGGCCAGGTGTGACAGATCCAGGAAATTTATGCTTGTTTTTCATTATCCCAGTCTGACTCTTTTACAGTTTGACAGGAAATCCTTTGTGTAAGCTTTGTGAGCTGGGATTCCAGGCAAACAATTTTGGTGTTAAACTTATTGCCATCTGTTGATCACTTCCACGTTTTCACTTCCCATAATCTTAGCTGCAGAACATCTCTTTCATTCCATGGTAGTCTTCTTTCAGTTAAAAGCCAAAAACATAAAGCATAAAATGATTGAGGGGAAAGCAACTGTTGCCACACGTAAGTATATTTTTAAATTATTATCATGTTTCCATTATATACCAATTGGTGGAAAATTTGACTGAAAACCTCTCTGGTTCCAGAATCTCACCTGGATTCCTATCATGTAATTTATGACATAACAGTGTCATTCAATCCATATCTTTACCAAAAAGATCTTCACAGTCTTGACCTATAATAATGTGCCATAATACATTCCAGAATCACCTGATTCCTTCTGTGGAAATGTATTGTTTTGGCTTGAAGCATTCCAGACTTTTGGAGTCAAACCCCTGTGGAATATATGTATTCCTGATCCAAGCTATCCTTGTTCCAACTGGGAACCAGCTGATCAATCCTAAATGCATAGACACTATTGTCTACATTTAATTATTTTTGCATTTAATGATTTTTTACGTTAAAACCCATTAAAACACTTCAAAACTCAAACCAGGCGGCACTGTGGTGCCCAGGAACTTTCCCAGGCAGTACCTGAAACATTCACTGGGCAGCGCCCCAGCGCTTTACAAATCAATTAGGCGGCACAGCAGTGCTTCTAACCTAATAAATTTGCCAAAACAGCGCATTTAAACCACAATTTAGGGGTTTACTTTTGGTTAATCTTAACCAAACTTCTTGACACAGTCAAGGCAATTAAAATATAATTAAATCCACATTAATTATATTCCATCATATATTAATTAGCCTTCCCAGTTAACTAATTTGTTTAAAGACAACAATACTTTACTTGACACAGTCAAGTCCATTTTGGCCCTATGATTACCTCCCCATTAATCATATTCCAGAGTATATATATTAATTAACCTTCCCAGTTAATCAATTGGTTTGAGACACCCAGTCTCATAATCTGAACTGTTCAGATTATTCATTACGGCTCTCAATTATTACAGCCTAATTGATTCCTGGGTATTAATTACTACGCTGAAAAATCTCTCCAAGGCAATCATATTGTTATGAATTTCAACCTATGAAATTCATCACAATTCAACCTCTTTGTGAAACTACAGCCCAATGTGACTGTAGTACAGTCACACCAGGGTGGACTCAATGGCATGATCATATGAGGAATTCTCACTGACATCATATTGGTTGCCATAAACATTAGTCAACACCCTGATTGAATCCATCTTTCTGTGTATCCAGAGCTTCACCATGTGCTTAGACACCTAACTGCCATGGTGTGCAAGTTGCTTTCAGACCTGGGCCAGGGAATCCTTGGGGTCCCCTGCAGGAGATCAAGCATAATTGGGTAGGCCTCGCTGATCTGGGAGTCTGGGGCCTTCTTTGGCTTCTTAGCTGTCCCAATCAGATTTCCCTTATTCATCAGGTTGTTGAATTCCTGCATGACAGTAGCTTGGGTAAATTGTAATTGGCTGGCTATCTGATCCCAGGACAGACCCTGCAGGTTGAGTGCCACAATTTCCTGAAAAATTTGGGCAGTGATTATTCTGCATTTGGGGTGCTGGGCTGAAGGAGCTGATGCCTGATTGGCTGAGGGGGGCAGATTGGCTGATGGTGGGAAGTTATTCCAAATCATGGTTGCTGTTCTTATTGGCTGATTGGTTGGCAGCTTGTGCAGGGGTGGGTATAAGAGCAGGGAAGGATCTAGACACTAAGTGACTATTGAACAAGTCAAAGCCATAGGGGTTGGGGGTCAAGTACAGGTCAGCTTACTCATTACCTGCATCAAAGGCTTGGGTGTAAATTGGGCGTCTCTACTTTCTGAGCCTCATCTTCATTAAAGCTGGCTTGGTTGCTGGTGCCGTCAAAATGTTGCTAGTAAAAACCATTATAAAAAACCTAGGATAAAATCACTAAAAGTAGAAGTTTAAATTTTATGATTTATTTTTATTATAATCTTGAGCCCATATTTGGAAGGTTCTCAAAATCATTTTACACAAATCAGGAGCCATGAAAATGAATGAAATGTCTCTGTTTCTAAATGGGATATCTATTGATTGGCTGTTAAACTGTTACTTTTATATTTTAGGCTGCTCATACTACACATCTTGTGTGACTTCATTTTGTTTTGTGTTTGTGGAATCTTGCTTCTAGATTGCTCAAATTATGTTTCATTTTAGTCCTTCTGTTGGTGTCTCAGTTATATCCTGATTGAATTATAATATATTTGAGAACAACATCCCTTCATCTCACTTGCTGTGTCAGTTCATTTTGTTTGTGGTGTTTAAACTACGCGCTTGATGTTTGATATAATTTTGTATAATATGCAAGTGAAATTTTATTTAATGTTTGATGGTTCACTTATTAAACAAAATATTTAAACTCTTTGAATCCTGAACCTTGCGTGACTTGGATTTTGTTCAAATCTGAAATCATTTTGTTTAAATCTGAGGTGTTTTTGGTTGTTGTCATAGCTTTTAAAACTACTTTACAACAAGACCTAGGTAAATAATCAAGTGAAGTCTCTGCCCTGAAAATTGGCTGAGAACTCACAAAATTTATTGTAAAGGGTACTGATTTTATTTTTAAAGGACGTGGTGACAAAGGTTTTTTCATTGTTTTTGGTATTTCAGTCTTTTTAGAGCACCAGGAGGCCTAAAGTCTTCAAGGATGACAACAACAGCAGGCAAGACAGCAGATAAAATATAGCTAAGCTGATATTTTTTCTTTAAAATTTATAGGATGTGAGATATTTTTTGTTTGGTCAGGAAACAGAAACAGACTTTTTCTTGCCCTCTCTCCATCTTGGGTAGGTTTTGGTATGTAATAGTTCCAACAAAGTCCCAGACAAGCATAACAAAGAGCTTTCACAAGCCAGGGAGCAGAACATAGTGATTGAGGTGCAGGTTAGGGGCCGCAGCCAAAGCCAAGACCCAACATTTGGAGTTTTCTTACTTTGGTTAGAGTGCTTCAAGTTGTTCTTGTTTCATAGGATATTTTTTTCTAATTTATTTATCATCTTGGAGGCAGCAGCTGTCATCAGGACCAGCTGATACCCTATGTGGGGACGTAGTTGCTGTAAAAGGTTTGCAATATGTAGGGCTTCAGGTATTGGCAGACTACTCCTTTGTTTTCTTCTATAAATAAAAAAGTTAGTAAAATCTTTTTATTTATCTGATGTTTTATTTTTTACCTTATTTTATATATATACCTGTTGCTCCCTTGACAGGAGCTGCTTCACAGGATTTTTCACTAGTTGGTTGCTGGTCTTCTTTTGGTTTCTGTTTCTTTCTATTTTTTAGTTGCTCAAACATCTCATGATCCTTTGACCACACATCTGCAGTTGCAAACCCCTGCGGCTTGAACTGTAGGTTGGCAAGAACATATTTTTGTACATTAAGAAGCCTGGTTGCAAGTTTGTTGGTAGTATTGGGTATTTTTTGCGGCCTTCACAGTAAGTTTATCTAGTTTTTTGCCTTCTAACACCACCTCCTTTAGCATTTTCTTTGCCTTTTGATTGACCTCCTTGATTTTAGCCACTATTGCGTCCAACTCCTTGATCATCACCTCTAATTTCAACATGTTTTTCTTGTTCTTACCTGACCCCTTTTATACCAATAAAATATCCTAATACACTATATCTATTATATTGTATCTAATAGATATTTAATAAATATATTTTGATTTTAATTATGATTTTTATTAGCTTTAAGTAATACTATTAATTTAATATTGATATTATGCATATTTATTGTATATATCAATCAATTTTTAGTATCATAAACAACATATTTTGTCATATACATGTTTTGTCCAAGTAAAACATGATTTAAACTCAAATCAGTATGCCAAGTTTGAACCAAAAAACATATTATTTAAAAAATAACCACTTTAACATGTTATATGTAGAATATATATTTCAGAGCGCGTAAACCAACCAAATCTTAGTATCATGAACAACTTGTTTTGCTCATGTATATGTTTTGTCTGAGCATAATATAATTTATTCTTGAATCATTATGCCAAGCTCAACCCAAAGTACATATTTATTAAAAAATAATCACGCTTGGGGTTTATATTTATATCATATACTTCAGAGATACATGTGATGAGACAAATTATTTTTATTAATTATATTGTTTTCTTTTATAACTTTAATATATTCAAAGCGCTACAATAAAGTAAATTTTAAAAACTACAAGTGCTACAAACCAGCCAATTAGAATGGACATACATGTAGTGTCTTTGTGCTTGGCTCAGACCAGACATGCCTCATTTATTGCACCCAGTTTAACTTAATTAAATAAGCCTGTTGAATATAATAGATGTCTTTGTTTGCAAATTGGCACACCAACTTGTGATCAATCTAGCACCAGACCACTGGGTTCTCTGATGCTAGATTGATCACAAGTCAGCAGGCCAATTTGCACATAAAGACATCTATTATATTCAACAGGCTTATTTCACTAATTTAAACTGGGTGCAATAATTGAGGCATGTCTGGTCTGAGCCAAGCACAAAGACACTACATGTATGCCCATTCTAATTGGCTGGTTTGTAGCACTTGTAGTTTTCAAAATTCACTTTATTGTAGAGCTTTGAATATATTAAAGTTAAAATAGAAAACAATAGAATTAATAAATATTAAAGAAGCCAAATTTAGTTTGTGGCATGATAAAAAACAATCCCTAATTTATTTAAATGTAAATTATATATTATAACAATAAAAAATACTTAAAAGTTAAACCAATATATATGATAAAATAAAAATTGTTGGGGGGCAAGTTTTATTGGGCAAAATGGGGAAGTGGATGAGGCAAACTAGTTGGTAGACTGTGTTGAGGGGGAAGACTTGATTGGCTGGGGGGATGGGTTCCAAACAACTGGATTGGTTGGCTGGGGACTAGGGAAGCTGGAGGGCCCAGATGTGATTAAGTTCCTTGATTGGCTTGTAGAAATTGATTGTACATGACATCATATTCTGATTCAGGGAGAACAGCAATTGGCTTGTACACTGGGAAATTGCAAGTTACAGTTGTGGTCCCTTTGATGATTGGTTGCTGCTGAGAGCATTGAAGGCCATCTTTTTAAACATGTCAGCAATCTTCTGAAAGGAAAAAAGCACAGTGGGGTTGTTGGTTGCACTAAAACCTGGCTGAAGGTTGTGAGGTTGCGCCCACAGATGGTGTCTCTAATGTTGAAAGACAACACATCACCCAGGTGAAGATCAGCATGCCTGGCAGGAAAAATTAAGATATTGTGGCTGTCTTCTTGGATCTTCTTGAAAGCCACTTCAGTGCACTCCATTTGATGGCTCAGGAAGATTTTGAAGCTGGAATTGCCTGAGCTACAGATAGTGAGAAAGTCAGATAGGAATTTTCTATACCAGTACTCATTAGTGTAACTGATTGTGGTTTGGTAAAATACAGTCTCTTTTGGGGAAACTGAAGGAATGTACCAATCATGATCCCCTCTGTTTCCTTTTTTTACCCTTGAGGGCGTTTTTTACCAAGAAACCATAATCCTGGACTTTTAATGACAATTTATAGTAAGATATAAAGATTGCATTGTCTAAAATGGAGGACAGACAGCAGGTGATGATGGCACAAATCACAGGGTCATAGGGCAAATCAGATTCATCATCTAACTTATTGACCAGCCAATTGGTCAGAATCAGAACACTGAGTACAAGCCCATGCATTCAGAGCTGCAATGTGCGGCTGGCAATGAATATTCCCTGGAGCCCAAGTAGGCGGCAGACTTCTGTCAATTGGAGGTACAGATCACATTGCAGAAGGGCAAGTGTTATAGGATACATCTCCTTGATCATGAAGCTGACCTTCTTCTTTGGCTTCTTGGCTAGCTTGGTACCACCTCTTTTCAAAAGGGTCCAGAACTTCTGATTAATCACTGCCTTGGTAAATTGAAGCCAAGTGGCAATTTTGGCAAAATTTACACCACTTTTCTTGAGGCTCATAATCTTCTTTATCATCTCATTGGTTATTATTTGTTATTTTTGGGGTGTTTGAGAAATAAGGGGACCTGGATTAGGAAGAGCTTGCTCTGATTGGCCCAAACTCTCAAATGATGGCTGGATTAAATTAGAGGGGACCACAGTTGCCTAGTCTCTGGAATGTGGCAAAGGTGTGGGATAGGCCTGGTCTTGAGGAGCATCATATTCATTATTAGAAAAGCCACCCGTGAATAGGCCTGGTGACACATACAACTCAGCCTCCTCACAACTTGCATTAAACTAGGTGTACACAGGAAATGCTGTGGTTGCACTCCTTATCTCAGCAGCCTGAGCTTGGAGTAGCTCCTGGTACTGCTCCTCAACAACATCAAAGTTACTCTCACTTAAATAAAATTAATTTTCTAGAAATACTTTGCTTTTCTGTTTTTGAATAGAATTTTTATTGCTTTTAGTTTACAATGATTTTTTTAAGTGTGTGCTCCTTTTTGAGACATTCTCTCAGACATAAATGCCCAAATTTAGAAGTGTGTACATTGAAAATAATGCTGTAGTTCCTTGAATAATTTTGGTGGATTCACTCCTGAAATCCATTATTTCTAATTTGAGTCCCAAAAATAATTAATATTTTCAAAAAATGAGTTGTTTTGTGATTGAGTTCATTACTTTTGTGACAAACCTCAATTGTTCTCTGTTTTTATTATATTTGCCAGACACTCCTTATCAAATTTGATGTAGAATGCTTCAGAAAGTTACTAGATTGTGTGCATTTTGAATTTGATTCTCATGTGTTTGCTATCTCATTTTTTGAATTTGGTATTTGGCTTTATTTTTGTTGTATGATTGACTTTTTTGTTTTCTAGCTATAGATAAATGGAAGATTTATTGAGTAAATTGACCTTCAACTGGTTCCAGTTGAACTTTGTTTTGTGACTGAACCTATGCGTTCTAAACTCACTAATGTATGTTTATATCAACAGGTTTTAAAACTACTGTAATAAAAAGTAAAAAATAAACTAAGATGTGCACTATTTGTAATTTAAAAATTTCACTAGAAAAAAGAAAAAATGTGAAAGTAAAAACTTACCATTACCAGAATTTATAAACAATGACTTAAAGACTATTAATCAGTACCAAGACTTTTATTTTCATCAAAATAGTGAATATAAAAAGATATTAATGAATTAGATGATGAGTCTTGTGTTATAGTTATAGATTATAAAAAACTTAAAGGTTGGAAGTGGTCCAATTGAGACCAATAATTGTTTTTATTCAAAAAAGCCTATCTTTTTATTATGGTTTGTATTAGTTTTTAAAGAAAACAATAAATTTAAATATGAATATCATGATTTTTTATCTCAAATATTAAGTAGATTTAGAACCTAAAGGTAAAACTGCAGGATTGTCAAATTCTTTTGAGTGAACTCTCAACTTACTGAAATATTTTCTATCCTTTTATATAAAAAAAATAAGTTGTTTCAGGATGAAAATTACTCCATTAAGTTGGTGAGAACATGCAAAAGAATTTGACAATCCAGCATTTTTACCTTTAGGTTCTAAATTTAAAGTATCATGTGATTCTTTATTTTTAGGTGAGTGTTTCATAAAACTTCTTAAATTAGATAGATTTAAAAAAATAAAATATGAAAGTATGGACTGATAATGAAAATCATTTTAAATCATATGAACTTTTATATTTGTTGAGTATATACTTCTGGGAAATATAATAAACAAGATAAAGGGGAAAATTAAGAGAATAATGATACTTTATTTGATATGAATATGGGTATTATATAGTATTATGGGAAGCCACATACTGTCCATGTATATCATGGAGGTCATGGGGCTTATCTGAGTAATGTTCTTCCTTAATTCATGAGGCTTATTCAAGTTGTGTTCTGCTTAGAATCTGGAATTTTGTGATCCTCATAATAGATGGTCAAATGATAGGAGTGCCACCAACTTATTAATTAGTCAGCAAGTTGTTTGGTGACTCATTTGGTGAACTACTTGGGCCGTAAATTCCCTGAGAGGGAGTAATTGAAGATGTTGCAACATATTACTTATTTAAAGAGGCACCCAAATATATTAAGGGTTCTAAAAACATAATTGGCTTGTTGAATATCATGGAAAAATCATTGTTGCTGGTTACTTTGGTGTAATATCAAAAATGATAAAGGAAAAAGAAAATATACTTTATATTAACAATATCAATGATCTAAAAAATATTTGTGAGCAAGAAGAAAAAAGAAAACAATTATACAATTCAGCTTAAACTGGTTTAATTGTTTCTCAAAAAGCACTTTTCAACATTTATGAAAGAAAATTTAGGCCTATAAAAAAGTGAGATTGAAGTTAAAAATCTGCACATTAATCTTTCATAATTATGAAAGATGGGATGCTATATACTTCACCTTTAATATTTGAAAGTTTCTCAGAATATTCTGAGATAAATTATCATTTTAAATCACTTATGATATCAGAGAAACAAAAATATCAGAAGATGCTTGTGATGTATTAGAAAAATTTCATGAAGTAGGGCAGCTTACTAGAGGGTGTATTTTAAATAGAGTTATCAGTTGAGTCATTATTATGTTTGTTATGCCTAGGTGCCAGATCAAATATTTTATAAGTTAACTACATTATTTTATCTTCAAATCCCTCAAAATATGTCAAACATGATCAAGTATTTAAGCTTCAAATAATCTTTGAATTATATGAAAAATTTTAAGAAAATTTATTACCTCATATGATTAAAATTGCAACATTTGATATTACTGAGAATATCTTAAGTAAATCATACAAACTAAAAAACTGAAATGAGTTGCATGAGAGAGCATTAACAGCCCCAAAGCTATAAATGCTATTAACCTATCTTTGGCTCATTATAACTATTCTTATTTTGCTTTAGAAAATAGGTTGTTGCTTTTAAAAGACTGGTTCATTATTTTAGGGATTAGGCCGTTTTCTAATACACATGCTTCCCAAGTTGCAGCATAACACAGTTCAATTTTGAAAAAATCAAATTACAAATGTTTATATTTAAAACAGTAATAACTCAACAAAAATTTAATATTTTTCCACACTGTAAACTATAAAAATGAAGTTAAAAATTTTATCTTTCTATTGGTGTTAAAATACTAATATATATACTATATTAAATATTGAAGCAAAAGCAATTTAAAAAAGCATATGCCATATTTTATTATATTATTTTGATAATGAAATAAAATAGATTGCTTTAAGCTAAAAAAAGTTAATGTTTTCATTAATTAATATATACTTTTTATTTGAAAAAATTAAATTTAAGATCAAGAGCATTATTTTTGCATTTTATTTTTTAAAAAAGCTCAATTATTTAGGATTTTATGGTAGTTTAAAGTTAGGACTTTAATTTATTTGCTGTTTAGATGAATTTTGAGGTTCAAGTGAGCTGCGAACCTCAAATTAAGCATCTTTTAAATATAATTCTTTAATATTTTATCATTTTATAAAAATATGCCAAAGAGTTGTAATTAAGTTAATACATCATTTTAATTTATTCACAGTGATTACAAAGAGGATATGATGTAACAATGATGCTTAGCTGCTCCACATATATCACTTGTGCATGAAAACTGGGTATTTCATTTATTTTAGGAATATAAATTTAAGTTGAAATTTTAATAAAGCTATCACATCATTTCTTTCAGAATGGTGTCATAAGGCTTGGTATATAAGAGATAAAGCACCACCTAAGGTTTACTTCAAACTATCTTTACAAAAAGATATCATCCCTCCAACCAGTACTCTTTTTCAAGACATCTCTACAAAGCATCTCTTTATCATCAATCATAAATCCAATATTATGGAATCTGTTAACTTCACCTCTGCCATGCAGCCATTTTCCTCATTGGGAGCATCAACAAAAAGAGAAAGAATTGCTATGTTAAAGAAAGCATTCCTCTTTGTTTCTGGAGGCAATCTTAATTCCTTCATCAATCACTTCCTCACTCAAACTGAGTTTGCAAAAACAGAGTTCATTCCTTTGATTAAAAATCAGAAACTAAATGGGATAATTGATGGCTTAAAGGATCTTCTGAAATCTGCTCCCCAAAAGCATCTCCCAGCCTTGAGATCTCTGGTTACTTCCAGTTACTCTTTAAAAGAGCTTACTGATATGGGATTTAATATAACCAAAAGTGAGTTTGAATACTCAAGAAAAATAAATAAAAATAAAAATAAAAACGTAAGCTTAAATAAAAAAAGCTAAAAAAATAAAAACTATTCAGTAAAAGGAAATAATCAAAAAAATAATTAAAAACCTACTGGAAAATTCTTTTGAAACAAGCCAGTTTACAAAAAAAGCACCAGAAAAATTTTATAAAGACATTGAAAAAGAAATGAATGATTATTCAACTGAAATAAAATATTCTCTATTAAAAACCAAAAAGAAATATATGAAAATATGAAAATAAAAAATGAAATTTCAATATCACTTTCAACTTATTATAAATTAATACCAAAAATATAATCAAGAGTAAAAAACAAACTGGCATGTGTAATACTTGTAACTTAAAATCATCCTTAGAAAAAAGAAAAGAAGAATGTGAAAGTAAAAACTTATTATTGTCAGAATCTATAAACAGTGACTTAAAAGCTATTAATCATCACCAAGTCTTTTATGCTCATCAAAATAGGGAATATAAGAAAGATATCAATGAATTAGATAATGAATCATGTATTATAGTTATAGATTTTAAGGAGAATTTAAAAGTTGGTGGTGGTCCAATTGAAACTAATAACTGTTTTTATTCCAAAAGACCTATTTCTTTATTGGGGTTTGCATTGGTATTTAAAGAAAACAATAAAGTTAAATATGAATACCATAATTTTCTATCTCAAATATTTTCTCATGATTCTTTGTTTTCAGGTGAATGTCTAATAGGTCTTCTTAAATCAGATAAGTTTAAAAAAATAAAGATTATCAAAGTATGGACTGATAATGGAAACCATTTTAGATCCTATGAATTCTTATAGTATCTATTTAAAGAGGCACCACAATACATTAAAGGGTCTATTAAATATAATAGATTTGTAGAATGTCATGGAAAAAGCATTGTTGATGGTCACTTTGGTGTAATATCAAAAACATTAAAAGAGAAAGAAAATCAGCTTTATATTAAGAATATAAATGATATTAAAAATATTTTTGAGCAAGAAGAAAAAAGAAAAGAATTATATAAATCAGCGCTATCAGGCTCAAATATTTCTCAAAAGTCATTCTTTTATATTTATGAGAGAAAAGTTAGGCCTATAAGGAAAAAGCTCAAAGTCAGAAATCTGCACATCAATCTTTCATATTTTATGAAAGATGGGAAGTTGTATACTTCACCTTTAGCATTTGAAAGTTTCTCAGAATATTCTGAGATAACTTATCATTTGAAATCACGTGATGATACCAGAGAAACAAAAATATCAGAAGATGCTAGTGGTACATTAGGGCAAGTTCATGAAGTAGGGCAGCTTACTAGAGGATGTATTTTAAATAGAGTTATCAGTCTTTCAAAAACAACAACCTTTTTTTCTGAAACAAACTAAGAATATTTATGATGAGCCAAAGATAGGGTAATAGCATTTATAGCTTTGGGGCTGCTATTACTCTCCCATGCAACTCATCATAAATATTTTTAGCTTGTAGTATGTAGTAGCACTTAAGATATTTCCAGCAATATTATAAGGTGCAATTTTCAATTCTAAAATTGATAAATTATTTTTTTTAAAAATATCTAAGCCCAAGATCAATTAAAGATTTGACATTGATTTTATTTTAACCTTTCTGAATAATTTGAATATAAATAATGTAATTAAGTTATAAAATAATCAGTCCAGCGCTTAGGCATAACAAGAAAAATAATGACCCATCTCTTTATCTCACTTGCTGCGTCAGCAAAATTTTGTTTGTGGTTTAAACTACGCCGCTTGATATTTGATATAATTTTGTATAATGGGCTAGTGAAATTTTGTTTATTGTTTGACAGTTCATTTATTAACAGAAAATATTTAAATTATTTGAATCCTGAATCTTGTGCAACTTGGATTTTGTTCAAATCTGAAATCATTTTGTTTAAATCTGAGGTATTTTTTGGTTGTTGCCATAGCTTTTAAAACTACTGTATCATCTCTTTCTTTTAAAAGAATTTAGAAAAATAAAAATGTAAAATTTTAAAATCATTATTTTGGTTTTACTAAACTTAATAATGATACTTCACTTATATACATTTAGATTTTATTTTTTGTTTATACTTGAAATATGCAATTTTAATTTTAAATAAATATAATCAAAAATATCTTTTAAGAAAACATTTTAAATATAAATTAAATATATGTTAAGTAATCCCAGCTTAAAAATATGATAAAAGATATTGAATCAATTTATTAAATTCAACTTTATATCTGTTCTTTGACAGTAGGACACGCCATTTCAAAAACAGCATCTCAAAAAATGCCATCTCAAATTTAATTCAAGATGGCATTTTTTGCGCTAGTGATTTTTAATCACAAAAAAATAAAATAAACAATAAAATAGTTAAAATTTACATATACCTTTATAATGCGGCATCTCAAATTTACGCCATCTTAATTCCATCACTTTGAGTCAGATTAATTATATCTTATTTTGCTAACTTTATTTACATATGAAATCACTTAGTGTGAGGTGTGTTTACGCCATCTCAACTTTACGTCATTTCAAATTACGCCATTTATCTTAAACTAAAATAAGCTTATACCCAAACTAAAATAAAGCCTGTGGTATAGTGCCAGAAAATGTTCCTATAGTATTAATCTAAGACACTTATAGTAAGAACAACATAAATAGACACACTAAGATAGTCCTTCTAGTGATTGTCATTGCTGGGTAAAAAAACCAGTTTTGTTATATGTAATTTATAACTTTATTATACATGGATACATTGATAAGGGTTTTCTTAATAAAATATTTTAATAGTTATGTTAATATGAAAGGGGGTGATTATGCCATTTCAATTTATGTCACTTCAAATTCCACCAAGTTTCATATCACCCAATTGATTTGATGCGCACAATGGAATGGGGAAAATGAGGGAAATCACCTATGACGCCAGGATACGCTATATCAATTCCCCCACCGCAATTCTTGCTTTCCACTTTTTAAAAGTACTAGTTCATGTCAAAAACCATATTAGTAAAAAATGTAAGAAAACATATGAAACTTTGCAAATATATATTTTTGGCCTTCTCTAAACAACTGGATACTTTTTAACCCCAGTTGTATAAGCTAGTTTTTGAGAAATTCAAGTTTTACTCTTTGGCCCCAGTTGAGGTAGCTCCACCGTAAATTTCTTAATTTAATATAAAAAATGGTCAAAAACACTATGTTTTTGAGCTATGGCACCTCAATTACGCCACTTCAAAAAAGCCATTTTGACTGCAAGTTTTCAGTCAAAACTCAAAGTTTTGCATACTTGCATTACTAATAAAAAAATATTTTTAAAAAAGAAAAACATTGAAATTTTGATAATATATATTTTTAAATCTCCTCTACAATTCTATTTAAAAATAATTACTACTTTAATAGTAAAAACATTCTCATTTTTACTTTTAAAAACAACCCCCAAATTGCTCATATTTTGATACTAATTCATTTTTAGATGCCTCCTAAGTCCATCAACAAAGCTGCGTCCAAGGCCTCCAAAGGAAAGACCACTCCTCCCAAGGCCAAGAAGGCCAAAACTACCCCAAAGAAGCAGCCTTCTAAGGCCAAAGCTCCCCCCAAGACCCCAACTCCATCACCTGAACAAGAGAGAAACAGTCCTACCCCTCCCCATTCCCCATTTGTTTACTCCCCATCTGATCCTCAAGAGAAGTTGTTTAACTTCAATTGCCATTTTGACCCCACTTCAGAGCCTGAGGATGAAGAAGCTCAGAAGCCTGAGCCTGGTGCTCCTGCAGATAAGCCAATTGAGCTTTGGGATCTTAATACCATCCATAATATATGCAACCAAAATGGCACCTTTGCTGTGCCAACAACATACTCTATCAGCTATCCAATTATGACAAAGAAAGGGGGAGCCGGTTTTGTCTACAAGGGCTACAGCTTCAGCCATAATGACAAGAAGAAGCCCATCTGCCAAAATCACTTCAAATGTGATAATGTTGGCTGCCCAGCAAGGCTCACAACTTATGGGTTCACCAGATTTAAGGCCCTTACTGTTAACCACAACTGCGCTGAGCCTTTTGACCCTCTATATCAACTTATCCTCTGGTTTCTTTGCTAGGTGATCCCAACCACAAAGGATCAAACTGCAACTGAGGTTGTCAACAATGCGCTCCTCAATTTAAATGATACCTAACTAGCAACTGTTGGTGGTGCCTCAAAACTACAGAGATATTTTACTGATCGAATATATGCTCTGAGCACTGAAGGCGTCAGTACAAGCTCCATTGATCAATTGATCATTACTGAGGAGCAGAAGCTTTCCCAGCATGAAGAGAGATTCCTCCTCTATGATGATGGTCAACATGCTCCAGAGTGTATCATCTGCTTTGCAACAAGCCAGGATCTGCGCAACCTCCTCAAGTGCAAGACCTGGCTTGCAGATGGCACTTTCTCCACCTGTCCAAAGCTCTTTAGCCAGCTTTGGAATATCCATGGGCAGGTTGAAAATCTGGTTCTTCCCCTGATCTTCTTTTTCCTCTCAAATAAGAAGCAGGAAACCTATGTCCGGGCACTCACAATTTTAAAGGACAAACTAGATGAAATCCTCCCAAAAATTGAAGAGGAACCCAAGGAGACTAGAGGGCGTAAGAAAAAATCCATCTCCCAAGAAGAAGATGCTCCCACCCCAACCAAGAAAAATCCTGAAAGCCTTCCCTACCACAAATATCTGGTAGTGGATTTTGAACAGGCTCAGGCAAATGCCTTTTTTGTGTCTTCAAGAGCTCTCCTCAGGGATGCTACTTCCACTTCAGGCAGGCACTCTGCCGCCGCCTCTAAAAGCGCTCTGACCTCCATGAGCTGGTCTACAATGAAGGCACCAAAGAAGCAAAGGACATTTTTAATTGCTTTGCTGCTCTTGCCCTTGTTCAAAAGGAGGAGACCAATGCCTTTTATGATGCCCTCCTCTGCCATCCCTATATCCAGGCCAACCAGGCAGCCTTTGCGCCCTTTATTGGGTATTTTGAGACTCAATGGGTTGGCATCTTCCAAGGAGCACACCATGTTAGAAAAGGCAGTGACTCAATCACCTGGAACTGCTATAAGCAGGTCAAAGATGGGTTGATCAAGACCACCTCTTTCCTTGAAGGGTGGCATATCCAGTTTTCCACAAGGGTTAGGGTTCATAAGCCCAAATTCAATAAGATCATGGTCCACCTCAAAACCCAACAAACCATCTCTGCCCGCCTCTTTAAGACTGGCATGAAGACCAAGGGTGATCCCCCCAAGATGACCAAAGCGGTGAAAAATTACACTGAAATCAGCAAGGTGGTCCTTGCCTACTTTCCCAAGGATAGCAAGCTTGAGTATCTCCAACTTATTGTAGTTGCTCTTTCTACCAATGTTTTAGCCTATTTGCAATAAACACTCCTTTATTTGATCTCTTATTTCCTTTAATTTTATCATTATTTTAGTTTTATTTAGTATTTGGTACAATTGTATGCTTATTTTAAAGTATAGTTTGTAGTTAAAATAGATGAAAATAGTTGTTTTAGGGATTATTTTAATTTTTGGGCTTTACGCAACTATGTTGCTACTAATTAACCCCATCTTTTTATTGCAGATTTAGAATTCTGAGGCTTTTTTAAGCCCAGAATAGTTTTTTGAATTTTTATTTTTGGGAATTTTTTGGGTAATTTTTAGAGCTCAAAAAATCTAAAATTTTAAAAATGTTTTTTCTTAGTTGAAATGCCGTAAATCAAAATGGTGTTTTTACTAGTAAATTGAGATAGCAGAAATTTGAGATGGCGTATTTTGAGATGCTGTTTTCAAAATGGTGTGTCCTACCCCTTTGACAGGGCAACCACCTAGTTTACTAATAAAAGCTATGCTTCACACACATAATTATTTTTAATGATATTTTTTGTATTTAAAAGGCTTAATTTTAAATATTTGTCTTTTTAAAAGCTAATTAAATTAAATTTCACTGCTAGAAAAAATAAGAGCCTTAAAAGTTTTAAATAATAATTTTTATATGAAGCTCTTTCTTTATTTTGTATTTTTGGTTTTTTATTGTTGCAAAAAAATTACATATGAAGAAAATTGTAGTCAGATCAAATTTGACTAAAATCAGTCAATGGAAAAATAATTGACGGAATATCTTTCTGCTCCCAAAAGTTAAAGTCCAGACATTTTTAGTTGGATATACTTCTATCATTTAATTTTCAGACTTTAGTATTTCTCTTACTGTAAATTCAGAAGCTGAATGTAAAAATGCAGGATTGTCAAATCCTTGGTCCAAATTTTGAATCACTTTTGCGGGCAACTCAGCTGAGTGAAAATTAAAAATATTTAACAAAAGCAACCATTTAATTTGACTTTTTTGGTTTATTTATTTTGAAAATTTCAAATCTCTTGAGCAGATAGCTCAGCTAACAAAAGACAAAACACAACAAATAAATGTGCAATACATGAATCAGAAATGCGGGATTTTAATGTATGATTTGAGATTTCCTGTATTTCAAACAAATCATAGACATTGTGTAAAATTAACAAATCTGAAATTGCAGGATTGTCAAATCCAAGAACCAAGTTTCAAATCATAATTGCAATGAATTTGAAATAAATATGATTTATGGGCATCTCAAAAAGGATGCTAAAGGATCTAGGGTGGATTTGTGCTAATTATTTTAGGAATCATAAGCATTCTCAAAAATCACCCTATTCCAATTTAAGACAGCTAAAATTTTGAGCATAATATTCACCAACTTAACATACTTAACAATAAAATTGACTAAAATATACACTCCTCTTTTTGAGTTTAAAATTTTTAATAAAATTTATTATGTCTTCTTTCAACAACAACCAAGTCAACAAACTGTTCCCTGGCCTTGACAAAATCATGCAGGGCTATGCTGGGTCTCTTAATGGTGAAGCCTCCCTCTATGGCCACTCCCAACCCACAGGCCCCTCTGCAAGCACCACCCAGGAGTGTGTTCTTTCTCCTGCAATTTCCAGCATGGCCCTGTTTGCCCACCATTCACAGGCAGCTGCCAACCCAAACCCCTTATCAGCAATGGCATCTGGAACCAGCCATTTGAGCCATGGGGTCACCCAGAGAGCCCAGAACCCCAAAACAGCCAATCAGATGGCATTGACAAGTTCCCAAGATAGACACATCCCTCCCCCCAGCCAATCAGCCTGTGAGACGCAGAAGAAAATTAATCACTCCAGAGATTGTTCTCAAAATGGTTGAAAAGCAAGGAAAGCTTATGTCTCTTGGGGAAATTGCGGCCGCAATGAGGTTTGCAAAGCCACTGTGGCTGCAACCCTGCAAGCCCACGCCAATTGTGGCCCCCCTACCAAGAAGACCCTGACTGATGCCCGTACTTCAGCTAATGGTGACACAGCCTATCCCCTTATGATGGCCATTATAAAATGTGACCTGCGGATGCCTCTGGTCCAGGTACGTCTCTAGTTCAGACTCCACAGCATCTTTGCCAACAAAAGAACAGTGAATTTGTGGATGCATAGAGTTGTGGTTGCTGCTAGAATCTTGTCCAATCAAGTTCTCAGTGGCCCCATTTTGGTGGATACTGACTCCTACAATTCAACTATTATTAATTTTATCAAAGGAAGAGCAATGAGGGCCTGTAATGACGTCATCTTTCTGTTGTATGCTAATATATCTGCAAGTATTCAAGACTATGGAGAAAAGTGTATCCAATCTGATATGTACAAGCGCGGCCCAATCTTTTATTGTTTTGTTGGGGTTTTATTGGCAGTTTCCCCATTGGGTGTCAATTATTACTCGGCAATATCAAACACCGCAGATGGGTATGCCTACCAGTTGGAGCTCAAGGCTATGCTGGAGGAGTGGGACACACAAAACGCCGTGCACACAGTTGTACTGAGTGCAGAGATGGAGCAGCAGGAATGGGCAACCCAAGAAATCAGGGCTGTGGGGCATACTTGTTGGTCCTACCCCATCAACTACGCCAACATGCATCTTGCAGATGTATGTCTCTACAATTTTGGTTCCACCCTCAGGCGCTTAAAGTCTGCCACCTACAACAAACTATGCACCCAAATTGATAAGGGGTATGAGCTTTTCCCTTCTGTGTTTGTCTAGGACTTATTTGATCTCATCATCTTCTATGCAAGTGATAGTGATAAGTTCAGAAAGGACCCCTGCCTCCCCCCATGCCAGTCCATCTGTTTTGTCAAGCCAGTATATGTGACAGAAAAAGAATTCAAGCAATTGAAGCAATCAGCTCTTGCTGCCCTTTCTCAGTCAACAAACCCTGCCTCCCCAACCTCCCCCCATCAAGCCACCTGTCTTTCAACCCTGACTCCCAAACCACCACCTATTCCCTCACCACTATCTCTGATGCTGTCCCTTTCACAGTTGCAGATGAAGGCAACATTCATTCCACCCATTCCCTCCCCTACTTGTCCTTTGATGAGTAAAATAAAACTTTTCTTTGTGACAACTTATTGAAGTCAATATCTCTCTTCCAATTTATAATTAATAATATTTTCTTTTTACATTATCAACATTTCCCATAATTAATACAATGTTGTACATTTTACAAATAGCTTAAAACTATGAGCATACATAATTTTCATCATTAATAATAAAGTAAAGACAATAAACGTAAATATTGCATTAGAATATTGCAATTAGACGTCAACTCTTGATATTTTGATATTATGTGCATAACTCAATGCATTTTGTTTAATAAAATCCATTGTAAACATGGCTTTTTTATTATAATTTAAAATAAATTGACTGTGTTTATATTAGAGAGCCATTAACGCTTAGTACAATTATTGATACATAGTGAATTTTACAGCCTGTATATTTATCTATTGGTAATAATTCTGTCAACTTTTTAGTTGGATTTTTCAAGGTAATAATAATGTAATGTGTTAATAAAATACTGTTTATTGTCATTAATTGGCTGATTTTCTTTGCTGTGGCAATTGTGCATTTTCTGATATTTATGCACTAGTATCCAATTGGTTGGCTTCACATCAAATTGCACAGGCAATAGAAAAACAAGCTTTTACCCCAACCACATCAAGCCGTCATCCTGAGACCAGATGTGGTTGGGGTAAAAGCTTGTTTTTCTATTGCCTGTGCAATTTGATGTGAAGCCAACCAATTGGATACTAGTGCATAAATATCAGAAAATGCACAATTGCCACAGCAAAGAAAATCAGCCAATTAATGACAATAAACAGTATTTTATTAACACATTACATTATTATTACCTTGAAAAATCCAACTAAAAAGTTGACAGAATTATTACCAATAGGTAAATATACAGGCTGTAAAATTCACTATGTATCAATAATTGTACTAAGCGTTAATGGCTCTCTAATATAAACACAGTCAATTTATTTTAAATTATAATAAAAAAGCCATGTTTACAATGGATTTTATTAAACAAAATGCATTGAGTTATGCACATAATATCAAAATATCAAGAGTTGACGTCTAATTGCAATATTCTAATGCAATATTTACATTTATTGTCTTTAATTTATTAATGATGATGAAAAATATGTATGCATTGAAGATAGTACTATAAAACCCAGTTTTTGATGGAATTCAAAAAAATGTCAACTATCTATAACTTGATAAACAAATAGAAGTACACTTGCAAAAGGTTGTTGAAATAGAAAAATATCAGGGAAATAGTGACAGGAAAGCTGGGTAACAAGGGCCAGCCACTAATTCAGTCAAAAGAAGATGCTATGAATAAACTAGGAATTATTATAGACAAAAAGAATAAAAAAAAGTATAACTAAATCTCCAGGGAACAATTCTATCAAGTCTGAAGTTCAACAATGCAGCCTACAATTTGTGGGAGTTCTGGCAGGGGGCCAAAGAAAATAATAAGAAGATCAAACTAATCAAAGAAAATGAAGTTCCAAAGGAAATTAACACCAATGAAGAGGAAAATAATCAAATGGAAACAGACAAAAACAAAACACAAGCAAGAAGCAGGAGCGCTTCACAAAATACAGAAACTTTATCAAATGAAAATCAAGAGGAAGCACAAGTTGCAAGAAAAATAAGGAAAATTAAGCCCAGGAAAATTAATGAAGAGCAATCAACACTCATGAAGTTTGCTGAAGTGGTGCCTGTGGCTGAGGGGGCCACAGGGGAAACAATTAGTAAGTCTTTTTATGGTTTACTTATATTTATTTTAGTCATCATCAGGAATGGGGATGAGGTCGCAAAAGTGGCAGCTTTTACGCTAAGTTAGTTTTACAGGGGTTACCAGTCACTGGTAGCCCCTGTAAAACAAATAAATAAAAACCAAATAAATAAAATAGTACAACAGAATATGAATAATTTTTCAAGTATTGAAGCTAAAGCTAGGGAATATTTACCACCTGCAGGGTGCTTGCCATGGATAAGGGAAGCATATGAAATAGGATCAAATATCAACTTCAAAGAAATGAATAAAATTTGTGGGGATATCAAACTAAACTTTGATAAATATATATATGAAAGCATTCAAAGATTCCCCTTCACAAACATCAACAAATATGAAAAGAACTTAATAAAAACCGACTTTCAAATAGGAACTGAATATTTGAAAACTGCAATTTTCAATGAAGTATTTAAGGTACTGTCAAATAAAGTCGGGGATGCAGTCCTTGTGAATACTTTTAAACCTTTATTTATTTTGTTTGCCGAGGCCTGGGGGGCTGATTCAAGTCAGGCGCCCCCCAGAACCCTCTTCAAGTTCAATCAAACATCCTATATTAATAGGTTAGTTCAAACATTCAAAAAATTATGCATGTTCTCAGAAAAGTATACCTTGCAAAGAATTCATGTTGCAGTATACCTGGGAATCCTCCTTCACTGCATATTAAAAACCAACGTCAAAAAGTTGGAGGATGTATCTATTCAAATGGATATTTGTCGTGTAGCCCTTGACTGCCAGAAGACACCGCGGGAATATAGGACAGTCAAGCATGTCCTGTATGACTTCTTTGCATTGGCAACGTTATATGGGTACTATGTGCCCCCTGAAAAAAACTTATTGATTCACTCACCCGCCTTCCTTTTATCAAACAATCAACAACTACCGGGGTACAGGGCGCCATCCTTCTAGCAATTGCATCCAGGGTTGTCCACCACGTACAGAAGAGTATGTGGATCCAATTAGACGCACTAGCCAAAAACTTAATTTTGGGATATAATTCCCCAGAATAATTGCATTCCCTTTGCAATTAACATTCCACCAATAAATATTTTCCCCTTGCAAATTAAATTTTATTTTTTTTAACTTTTTATATTTTAATACTAAAATTTTAAGATTGAACTATGTAATATTAAAATTTTACTATAAAAATTTTAATATTACATATTTAATATTAAAATTTTAATAATACATATTATAATAATAAAATTTTTAATATCAAATATTTCAATATTGAATAAATCATGATTTAATAAAATTAGTTAAATTTCAAATATTTAAACTTTAATATTTAAATTTTAAGATTTGTAATTATAATTATAATTATAATTATGATTTTACTTTTAATGTTTTAATTTTAATTTTTAAATTATAATAGTAATATATAATTAGGTTGATAATAATAAAGGGACAGTTTAATAAAGTGAACATGTTTAATAATAAAATATGATTTATAAAAAAATTTATTTACTAGCGCGTCAAGTATGGGTTCAACTATTACATAAACAAACAATGAGAATTGAATTTATCTGCATCATGCGGCCTGCTCCACTTATATTCTAAACAAATGATTGTTTAGAACTCAAATTACCTTTCTCTTGTAATATGATTTGATAAACATATTTGATATACTTGACCTGCGTCCTAAGTACTAATTAGTAAGCAATATATGAAAATTATTGGTTTCTGTGTTGTGTGGCTATAGTGGCACTAAAATAACAAGGATCAGATGATGGCCTGCAAGGTCTAATCTGTGGCTTAGAAAAGCCAAAGTACTGTCAAGGATTCACAATTATTTAAATAAACTAATTTATTTCTATCTTTTTTAATTTATTTATTTGTTAATGCAAAAGCCAATAATAATATTCAGTGAATTATAATAAAAATATATCCATCTTACCTAGTATAATTAATTTTACTTACCTTTTTCATGTATTCTTATATGTCTATAATACAATGAAACGTCACATTATATATAAATAATAATTTTTGAGTCCTAATAAAAACAAACTAAATAAAAATAAAAACAAATAAAACCCAGAGCGCCCATTCATCTGATTGGCTCAGAGGCCAGGGCTTTAGGGAGGGAGGATCCTGAGTGCTCATAGAAAGCCACCACCTTATGGGTGGCATTGCAAATTAGCTGATCTTGAGAATGTTGAAGAAATTCTCAGTGTCCTGAGGGAGGCCTTGTTTCACCTTATTATTGTTTCAACTAAACATTTTCTTGATTGGGTTCAGAGATAAAGAATAGGGCGGAAGGAAGAGGAGTCTTATTGGGTAGTCTGCAAGGTTGTGGCTGGCAGAATGGCTGTTTTTGTTGATGGGAGAAACTTGGACACAACCAGATCCACTTTGTGGAGCCCAACATTATCAAGCACAACAATGTTAGTTGTGCCACTGTAATTTATCCAAAGGTACTCCTTGACAGCTCAGAGAAAATTGAGAAAGGTCCTGCTATTATGGTGACCCTTGATCATCTGATATTGATCCAACCTGCAAGGATCAAGAAGTGCAACCATTGAATAGGTCTGGGAACAAACAGCTGCACAATGGGCTACGCCGTCCTTGGACCCTTTCTTGACCCACCCATGCCTAGACCTGAGTGAGAAAAAAACAACAATTTGTTGATGTAGAAGAACAGGTCATTCCCAGTCTTCTTTAGTGCCAGATATGTCTCAGCATAAATGTGTCAATCCTCAATGGTCTTTTCACTGTTCCTATTATACGGCAAAACTCCCAGTACTTTTCAGGAAAAGCCCAAATCAATCATAGTTTTATAGACAAGGGTTTTGGAAACAAAAAGCCCAAACTTTGTTGCAAGCATTGATTGGATAGCAAGTGTGTCCAGGTGGCAATTCTTGGCTATTCACTGCTTGATTGCGTCAATGTAAATAGGCTGAAAGAGTTTGGGCTGTCTTTTTGCCCTGGTGGATTTGGCAATTTGCCTGGTATTGCCATACTTGTTGTTGATGTTGGCAATGTATCTGGCTGTGACACCAAATCAGGACGCAATATCCCAAACCGTCATTCCCATGTTCAAGCAGTTGAAAAGAGCTTCACACTCACTATTTGTCAACCGACGCCGGCCTTTGACAGGTACCACGGCATCCTGGCTAGCAGGCTCAACATAGGGGACAGAGACCTTTGTGTAGAAGGTGGGATCACGCTTGCTTGCAGTGGCGCCGTCAATGGTTGAATACACAATAGGCACAGATAGCTCCTCAGTTGTGGCCAATGACTGATAGGAGGTATTAAAAACGTGGGGCAGGAAGTAGCAACTCTTGGGTCAAGAGTGCAAGGCCGGGTGACAACTGGGTATACAGTGGAGGTGTAAGTAACCTCAGTGTTCCCAGTGACCCTAGTGTAGGAGACTTTTGTGGCAGGTCTTGAGAGTGGCTTCTGTCTGGGATTCAGGCTGGTTGATTGGGCTTGGGACGCAAGATGTGATTGGCTGGTGCTGACATCTTGGAAGGCCTGTGTATCAGCATGACTTCCCTCAAATTAGGTTCTAGGTCTGTTCTTGGACCCTCTGGGACGCTCTCATGAACAGGCTGCCCTGCGGGCTGGTGCAGGAGCTGGTTGGAAATGCAATTGATGGTCCATAAAAATAAAATAAAAAATATATTTTAGATTAAATATGTATTTATTTGGATTTATTGGTTTAGTTGTGGGTGGTTATTTTCTCTTGAGTTAGCCTTGAATAGTAACAGAATTTCTATATCCGTAATTTGAAGTGTATAATATTGTATTCTTTCCAGTTTTGGATGATTTTAAAGTTTAATCACTTTTTATATCTAAATATGGTTATTGAAATTGAATTTTTAGTTTGATTTTAGTTCTGGTGGAGCTTCTTGATTTGGGTTGGTGTTTTCTAGTGTGCTTACTGTACATTAAATTTGGATTTCAGTTTCTGCAATTAATATCTGAGTTTACTAGTGCCATTCAAAAGTGATTTGAAATCTGGTTCTTGGATTTGACAATCCTGCAATTTCAAAAAACATAGTAAACTTAATGAAAATGATTGAAGGATCTGAACGCTTCAAATCTGATTCCAGTTAGTTCATTTTGTCCATTGAAAATATGCAGTTTGACTTGAACTTTGCAAAGTGTCTATGAGTTTCTGCATTTTCAAATATTTAAATAAAAATACAAAGAATTCAATTTAATTAAAAAAAGGTCATCCCACAAAAGTGATTCAAAATTTGGACCAAGGATTAGACAATCCCGCATTTTTATGTTCAGGTTCTGAATTTACAGTACCTTTTAAATTCAGTACAGAGTTTATATATTTAATTTTCATATTTTCTAACAGTAATCTTCTTGAGAGCCAACTAAAAGTGCTAAAATTCACACTGAAATTAAACTAGCAATCAAACAATACATTTTACATAAACATTTTTAACATTTCTAAAATAAAATAAAACAATTAGTCTCAATGATTGAATAGATAAAGGTATAAAATTTCCAAAGTTTTTTATTCTTATTATACCAATCAATCTAACTTTATTAAATAGTTTCACCAGCTTATGCGCGACGCCAGCTTTAGATGCTAAATGTCTCTCTCTGTCCATAGTTTGCCCCTAGTGGAAGTCATCTGACCATCACCTTAGTCAAAAAGGGTCTACGCCCCAAGATCATCAAGATTTTCCAGACAATTTTAACAAACTAAAAATTTAAGATCCATAATAAAACAAGCTATTAGCTTTGTTGTCAATTAGAATTGAAATGCGCAGATGGCTGACAACTATACTAGGCTCCGATGTTTATGGGTGCATCCTTGATCTGCTGCACACAAGGATTCTCCTGTTTTAATTTTTTCTTTCCCTTTTTTCAAACACATTCTTTTTGGGTTTGCAAAAAAATCCAAACTATAAGAAAATTCAAATCCGATGTAATTTTGATTTTAAATCCAAATTGAAATTATTTTTTTATTCAAATTGTATCTAATTTTAAACTCTTAATCTAAATTGAAATTAATTTGTATCCAAATTATCAAATCTTTCTCCAAATTTAAACCTAATAAGAATTTTTTTTAATAAATTTCTAATTTTATTTTAATTTTTTTTAAAAAATTTTCATTATATTTCAATTTTAAAATACATTTTCGAAAAAACTTGTTTTTAATTTTAAATTTAATTTTTATCATACTTGAAATTCAATATTTTAAATTATTTCTAATTTCTAATCCATTTTGGATTGTAAATTAAATTCATATTCAAATTAGATTTTTATTTTTTTTGTATCCAAAAAAGAAAATTCAAATTATTTTCAAAATTCAAATCTCTTTTGTACTTTTTACATATCATTACTAGCATCTGATCTCGCATACCCAAACATGCCCAAACACAAATCTGCAAGTTATTCTGAATCAGATGCCAAATTACAAGAGATATTTCTGCATATTCGAAAATCTTTGACAATTACTAATGTTTGTTCCAACAATCTCATTGAAGTAATGAGATAAATTAAATTTTAAAAAAACTAAATGTTAGACAAGCATCAAAAGAAAAAACCGCTGCCTAGTCCACAGAAAAATCGGAAAGTTAATTGGTAAAAAAAAGCCCAAAAATTTGCCATAGGTTTTGCAATCCTTTCAGGTTTTGCTTGGTAAAAATATATATATATCATTAATAAACATTTAGCGCTATCAGAATCTGAACATCTTTCTTTTTCAGCAAAGCCTGAGCCTCTGATCTTGCTCCCCAGAGAAGCTGATGATGAGCTTATTGTTGGCCTATCAAACACTCGTGTGTTCTGAAGTTTGGCCAAGCAGGATTACTACATGGAGAGTTCTGCAGCTCTTGGTCTTGACATATTAAAAGTTGTCGACGTCAAGGTGAAAAAATATACGAAAGCACACGCAGTCAGCTGGGAACAAAGGTTTGGATCATAAAGTGCCTTTACCGACAAGGTTGGACTCTTTTTTCTTCAACAAAGAGATAACAGAGTACGCCTCTCCCGTCAAAGAACATTGTGGCCGTTGGTTAACTGTTTTTCTACAGTTAACGCGAAAAAACTGCCTGACTTTGTAGTTCAATACGCACTATCTAGCCTCAAAAAACAACCAAAAATATCATAATGAAGTCTCCTGTCTTGCCGATTCGAGACTTAAGGTCGTCGGTGGTGGTGACAACACAACTGTCGACGGGTTGCTCGACCGGAAGAACATGAAGCGGGTTTACCTCCCAACAACCAGTGTTTTTGTAAGAAGCCTTGCTGCCCAAAATCTGGTAGATTCGGTTCTTCCGGAAGCCAATATTTTAATGATCACACATATCATGAGGGTTATAAATCGAGCAGGATTGACCATTTCTCAGCATCTTCTGAAATTGTGAAGTGTTGTACTCGTCCTTAAGTAATTAAGCTTGAGGAATCTGACCACAATTTTTATGGTTTCGCATTAAGACTTCAACTCTTCCCGCCTGCCCTTATTTTTCTGGCTTTGTCATAATAAATTTTTTTCAATTTTTTTTCTGTGATTTCACAATTTCTTAGTTTGGAGATGAAAATAAACATATCTCTTCTTTATACTTGATGAACTTGTAGTATAACTATGAATTTTAAAAAATACTAATTTAATCACAAAAGTATTATACTATAAAAAAGTAATAAATTGTAATAATTTAAATCTATAATTTTTTTGTTCTTAATTTCCGCACATCTGGTCATTTTTCAAGTCGATATAAGTTTATTAAATTTATAATGATCTCGAACTTTTTTACTTTTAATATGATCTAAGTGAATTTCTCTTTGGCCTAACTTGATTAAGTTTTTTATCAATGCCGTAAAAATATTTGTTTTTTCGATATTTAAAAAATAAAGTTTGACTATTTATAATCTTTTTAAAAATATTTTTCAGATTTAAACATCTACAAGCAAGTTGCAGCATCTTTCGAATTTTTAAAAGATATGATAAAAAGCATTTATATAAAAGAAATTAGTTTTTAGGTTGCATCTGAGATTTTATTTTTATAAAAAATTTAACATGCTATTATTTTAAAAAGCTATTAGAATTATTTAGTTAGGAATTCACTTTATTAAAGCACATAATTAGTAAAATAAGTTAAATAAAAGTTAGATAAATCTAAAAACTGTCATATTAAAGTGGCTAAATTGAGCATGTATTTTAAAGCTCCAAAATATTTATTTGCCTATTTTGTTTTTTTATAATATTATATACTAAGATTAATATTGTATCAACAAATCTTTTTATCTAATAAAAAATTAAATTGCTTAAAAAAATATATTTATGCACTTAATTTAGGTATATATATTTAAATTATTTAGTTACTGTAGATTCAGAACCTGTATGACAAATTGTGAGATTTGTCAAATTATTTTTTTGAATTTTAAATCACATTTGTGATTTTATCTTTATAAATTAAATCAAATTTTGGTGTGACATAACCGTCAATTAACTAGATTTCAGTTAACCAAACCTCACAAAATCCCCGCTTTTTGATTACACACCATCCTCATGGCTAACTCTCTCAACTTCCTCAAACCCCCATATTTTAACTGTTGGCAAATAGTATATATTTGACCAAAATATTCTATATTTTAGTACAAGTAAAGTCATATATCCTGAAAGCTGTTTTTTAATTGATTTGTGAGAAATCCAAGTTTTTGCTTCAAATTCCACATCCAGACATCAACACAAGGAAGATTATTACCTCTGTCTTTTGAACCTACACAACTTGTAAAAGAGCACATTTGCTATGTAATCTTATATTGGTGATCCTGCCAGGGAAGACTTCAAAATGTTTTCCAACAATCCACCTAGAGAGGCTGCAAGCTCTCAATTCAATTTTCTGGACCTGTTAAAGGCCATTGCTGCCCAGAACATCCCTTTCTTTGATGGAACTGACTTACCTAATTGGCTCAACTGTTTTGAACTCTACTGCAAGAAGCATAGAGTTAAGCAAAGTGACCGCTTTGAGGAAGTACAATACTTCTTAGAGGAAAGAGCTGTCACTTGGCATAGCTCACTGACAGGCAACTATACATGGGCAGACTGAAAATTGGGCACGTTCAAGCGTTTTGGAGGTGGCATCAAAACAGTTATTGTCAAATTAAAGGAAGTAGACCAAAAAAATACAAGACAACAGAGGAGTTTATTGAGGAATTAAACATTCTTCTTAATTAATACCAGGACCTAGTCTATGATAGCTACAACACAGTAGAAGGAAAGCGCGCCCGGCAGACCTTTTTGGAGAACCAAGGATTAGACTGGGTCTGTGAAACACTTATCTCAGAATACTACCAGTTTGTTGAATCTCATGCTCCTAGCAACATAGAGGAAGCATACATTTTAATCCATCACCTTGGAAAGTTTAAGGCTAGAGGCCAGCTATTGCATCCTTACACCATCACTAAACTCAAGGAGAAACTCAAGGAGAAACTCAAGGCTATCATGCCACTGCCAGATGATCTATCTGAAAACATGAAGAAGTTAGCGCAGGGAATGACTACACTTATCACATATATGACTAGTGGTGAGCAGGCAAAGGCAAACCTCTACTGCCACAACTGTAAGAAACAAGGCCATCTAACAGGCACCTGCAAAGGGCCCTGCAATAGATGTGGAGCCAAAGGACACACTTACGTGCATTGTCCCATCAGTTGCCAGAACAAGCCCAAGACACCAGCAGCTGAACCTAAGAAGAACCAGAAGCAGGCCCCCAAACCCAAGAAGGAGACAGAGCCTAGCACGGCCAAGGATGAGTCCTACCTAGTGGAGAGTATGGCAGCAGTAAGAACAAATGTGGCCCATAAGAACAGACTCAGCCACATTGTTCACCCTTATAATACACCTGAGAAGCAAAAAGGGGCTGAGGCAGCCAAGCCTCAACAGCCTATCCCTGATGCTCACTTACCCAATCAGGCGCCCTCCATGGCCCCTGAGACGGAACAGGCTAATAATACTCAGTCAGCCTAACAGACTGACTGTGAGGTTCAACAGTTAGAACCTTTTGGAATTCCAATGAATGAAAAAGATAACACTTACCCTGTTGAACACACTATTGAGGTTACAAAGGAGAGCTCCTTTAAAACTACCCTAAAGAAACCAAAGGTTAAATTGCCAGTATTACCTCAAGTAAAGCCCCCTAAACTGAATGTGCTGAAGATTTTTGTGGACACCCAGGTTCTAATATCCCTATATAATTTGCCAGAACTAGCGCCCAGCATTAGAGCTCAAATGATACATTACCTTGGGGCCACCAGAGTCAGAGATCCAGAGGAGCAGTTTGCGGTCATGGAAGAAAAGCCACAAGAGGCCCAGAAAGTGGTTGATGTTGTCAGCAAGGGAGCATCACACATTGATGGAGAGGTAGAAGGCCACCCCACATCAATCATACTGAACAGAGAATCTACGTTCAACATCATATCTGAGTCCTTTCTAAGATTATTAGGAGTTCAGGAATATAGTAGAGTTAAAGAAATTTTTTTTGCAAATGATAAGACCAAAGAGTGCCTTGGAGTTGTGCGTGACCTCACTGTTGAGATTTGTGGTGTTTGTGTGTTAATTTCTGCAACCATCTTTGCGCTTACCAGATATAACATTCTACTTGGGCGTCATGCTCTAAGTGACTTTGGAGTCACTATATCTTTCTGTTGCCACAATTGGTTCATTGAGCGCAACAACAAGTTGGTTTCTATAGATGTCAGCTACTCTAAGTTGCAAGAAGATGGGAGGAGTTCTTTTTTACCGTTGCAAAAGCCGTGGAACAGAACAAAGAACTGTCTGCCAGTCAGAAGGGAGAACTTTTTGCGTTCATGAGCAAGTTCAAGGATCTCTTTTGAAACAAGGATGATCTTCTATCACCAGCAAACCTAGATAAGCATGTTATAGACACAGGAACAGCTAAACCTATCCATAAGACACCTTACCGTCTGGCCAATAAGTATGAGAACTACATTGAGCAAGAGATCAACTGCCTGTTGTCCAAGGGCATCATTGAGCCGTCCACATCACCCTGGTCTTTGCCAGTAGTCATTTTGCCTAAGAATAATGGAAAGTTATGTATGTGTGTTAATTACATACCTTTGAACTCTGTCACCAAGGCTGATAACTATTCCCTGCCTCTTATCAGTGAGATCTTGGCATTGTACTCTGGCTGCAAGTACTTCATCAACATAGACTTGTTCTTGGGGTATCACTAGTTAGAAATGGAGCCCGCAAGTATCAGCAAGATGGCCTTTGTAACTAAACAGGGTCAATATCAGTACAAGCGCATGCCTTTTAGATTCTGTGGAGCCTCACATAATTTCCAGTGTGCCATGAACTTCATCTTTGCTGATCTTCTCTACAAAAAGGTGACAGTCTACCTAGATGACATAACAGTGTTTAGTGCTACTTTTGAAGAGCATCTGAAAACACTTATCAAAGTCTTTGATTGCATCCGGAAAGCCCAGCTATCAGTCAACAACTCCAAGCTGTTGCTTTGCCAGACCAAACTTCACATACTAGGACATATAGTGGACAAAGAGAGGGTACCCCCTGATGCTGACAAGGTGTTAGCAATCTTACAGTGGCTGGTACCTATCAATGTTGCCTGCCTACAGTCTTTCCTTGGTACCGTTGGGTACTATTCCTGCTTTATACAGAACTACAGCAACATTGCTAGACCTCTGTTTAAGTTAATTCATAAGAAAACATAATTTATCTGGACTCCTGAACAGGAGGTTGCTTTTCAGACATCAAAAGAGTGCCTCATGAAGAAGCCCATCCTGATTTATCTGAACTTCCAGGAGAAGTTCTCCATCTTTACTGATGCCTTGAAAGAAGCAACAGGGGGAGTTCTTGCACAAGAACACAATGGTCTGTTAAAACCTGTCAAGTACACAACCAAGTTGCTCAGTGGCCCAGAGCTACGTTACAGCATCTATGATAAAGAGATGTTAGCAGTAATTAGAGTGTTGCGCAAGTTTAAGTACTGCATACTAGGAAACCACATTACCTTGTATACTGACAACATGGCGTTGTCCTTCATTATGAGCAAGCAACAAGAGAACAGTAGACACATACACTGGGTTATGAAGATGTCTGAGTATCTTATGGATATAAAACAGATACCTGGTAAGAAAAACGTTGTTGTCAATGGCCTCTCAAGGCAGAGAGTCCACAAGTCATACCTGATGGAAACATTAGCAGAAAGTTACAAACCAAAGTTATACACAGTATACCAAATGCTTACCACAGAAGAGATGAATGCAGAATTACCTATGATCAAGGAGAGCAGATACTATGTGATCCCAGGAAAATCCCTGTACAGAAGTATGCCCAGTTGCATTGTGAAGGTCCCCAAGAAAGAAGAACACCAGCTGATACTTTTCAAAGTCCGCAAAAGAACAGGAAACTACAGAATTCTTATCACAGAAGACAATTTGCGTGAAAAGTATTGGTGGACAAATTACTTTGAAGATGTCATAACATATATCAAGAGCTGTCACCTGTGCCAGATCTTTAAAAAAAAGCACCCAGTATCAAAGCCTATCAACCCTATTACCGTGAGTGAATTGTTTGAAATGTGGGGCATCAACTAATTGGACCTATAACAGAAAGTGTTAGCAAAAACAAATACATTATTGTTGCAACAGAATACTTTACCAAGTGGCTGGTAGCCAGAGCAACCAAGGAGCACAACACAGAGACCACAGTCAAGTTCTTGTATGAAGAGATCTTCACAGTATATGGACCTCCTACAGTCCTGTTGAGCAATCAAGGGAATCATTTCTGTAACAAATTAGTAGATAAATTCTGCAAAATGATTAGTACTAAGCATAGACTTACCACCGCGTACAACCCACAATGCAACAGATTGAAAGAACATTTCAATCAAACCCTGATCCAGAGCTTGAAAAAGATTACAACAGAAGACACAACACATTGGGACGTCCACTTACCCGCAACTTTGTGGAACTACTGCTCTTGAGTTCAAGCAACAATAAAGTTTAATCCATATGAACTGCTTTATGGAGTCCCTATCAAAAGCTTAGACGTTAATAATATAAGCTCTGGCAAACTTACCATGTCAGAAGTTTGTGACCAAGCCAAAGTTCAAGTCCTTGACACCGCTAAAAAGTTGAGAGCAAAAGTGCGCACGGCGCCCACCGTTGACCAAATACCTATTGGAACTGAAGTTTTAGTCTTTTAAAATTCAGTGTCACAATTGCTTAGTAAGAAGTTCTTACCTAAGTGGTCCAGTATCTACAAGGTAATTGGCCACACAACATCCAACAATTATTACCTTATTGATCAAGAAGGTCAGCCACTCAACTTTGTCATTAACAGCAATCAAATGAAGGTATTTCACCAAGACAATGAATGAAGGAGAAAATGTGACATAACCATCAATTAACTGGATTTCAGTTAACCAAACCCCACAAAATCCCCGCTTTTTGGTTACACACCATCCTCATGGCTAACTCTCTCAACTTTCCCAAACCCCATATTTTAACTGTTGGCAAATAGTATATATTTGACCAAAATATTCTATATTTTAGTACAAGTAAAGTCATATATCCTGAAAGCTGTTTTTTAATTGATTTGTGAGAAATCCAAGTTTTTGCTTCAAATTCTACATCCAGATATCAACACAAGGAAGATCATTACCTCTGTCTTTTGAACATACACAACTTGTAAAAGAGCACATTTGCTGTGTAATCTTACATTGGTATTTAATTTAATTATTTAAAAATTGCAAAATCACAGACTTTAAATTCAGAACCTAAAGATAAAAGTGCAAAATTGTAAAATCATTGGTCCAAATTTTAAATTGTGTTTGCAAGATGGCCTTTTTAATTAAATTAAATTATTTGAGTATTTATTTGAATATTTGAAAATGTGGGAACTCATAGACACTTTGAAAAGTTCAAGTCAAACTACCTATTTCTAATGGACAAAATGAATTAACTGGAATTAGATTTGAAGTATTCAAATCTATCAACCATTTTCATTAAGTTTACTATGTTTTTTGGAATTGCGGGATTGTCAAATCCAAGAATCTAATTTCAAATCACAAATAAATGCCACTAGTAAACTCAAGTAATAATTGCAGAAACTGAAATCCAAATTCAATTTACAGTAAGCACACTAGCAAACACCAACCCAAATCAAGAAGCTCCACTATGATTAAAATCAAATGAAAATTTAATCTTGATAATCATGTTTAGACATAAAAATTAATTAAACTTTAAAATTATCTAAACCCAAAAATGATACAATATTATACACTCAAATCACAAATATGAAAATTTTGATACTATTTAAGATTAAAACAAGAGAAAAAAACAACTCAAAACTAAACTAAAAATCAAAATAAAACATATATTTAATCTAAACTATATTTTTATTTTATTTTTATGAACAGACTATCTTATTTTTAACCAGCTCCTGCAACAACATGCAGGACAGCCCATACACAAAGATGCCTCAGAGGGTCCAAAAATAGACTTAAAACACAACTTAAAAGAGATAATGTCAATACACATGTCTCTCAAGCGTCAGCGCCAGTCAACTATCTCCCATGTCACAAACCAGAAGCAGGAGCTTATATCACAGAAAAAAGCCACTTTCAAGGCCTGCTGTCATGAATGACATTTTAATACTTGTATTGAAAACCTGGGAATTGAAACCCAGGTCTCAGAAAAAGCCTTATGTTGACCAGAGTAGACAGGAAACCGCCTAACTGCTAGTTGGGTCAAGCCCTGGACCACCAGAGATAGATGACCCCAAGCAGGGGGAAAAGAAACCTGCCCACTTGCCAAGCGTCAATACTGGAGGTTCAAAATCAACATTGGAGACCCTGAAATCAAACCCTGACCCCCCAAAGACTAATCAAGTCACACAAAGTGAACAGGAACCCACCCACTTGTTAAATTGCAAACCTGAGTTAACAAGTTACTCCAAGATCCATCAGTCTCCTGAGGACAATTCCCCTAATGGCCATCAGATTGATGCCAACCTTGCACCACCAAAGATCTGAACCCTTGCAGAGGTTGTAGCTTGCCTTAAGAAGGTTAAAAAACCTACTGTTAACTCTGCCAATGACCACCAGCAGCTGCCAGTCTTCTGTCCAGAATGGGTAGTACAATTGAACTACTCAGGTGACATAGTGAACAGTGGCAGCGGAACAAAGCATTGCCACTTCTATTCACCAGAGCAGGCACAGCCTGTATCTGCCGCCCTCAAGACTCTAAGCCAAGATGCATGCCCTGCCAGTGCCTTGTCTGCAAACCTGAACCCTGCAAAAATCAAAGAAGCAAAAACCCATGGTATAAAAGCCCCAGCGGTATGGTGATGATCATATCATCATTTTTGATAATAAATTTTTATGGACCTTTGGTTGAACAAATCTTACCTTATCTAGTCTTAGTGATCTTCTATCTTAACTCTGGCCAAGTAGACCAACAGGCAACCACCCCCTCTGGAGACCAACCTGCCAACCCTCCCCAGGCACTATACCGTCCCCCAGGAGCCCCCTTTGGACCTGTGCATTTTACCAAATACCCGCCCAACCCTGCCTACGCGGAGTACAACTTGGAGACCATCCTCATTGCTGATCCCTTGGCAAGGACTAGAGAAACTGAATAAATAGGGCATGAAGGAAAGAGGATCAAGGTACTGCCCTTATTGTTCAAAGACAAGTACAATTATCTGCCTGCCTACTTTGTTCCCATGACTCTGCCCTTAACCCCGTGACCTGACCGCCTAATGAAGACCCCCACTGCAGCCAAGACTACGTCCACCCAACTGTTTGGAGTACTCTACATTACTTTGATGGGAATGATAGACACTATGGTGCCCAATTTAGGGCCTGGTCTTTGCTTGGGCAATCCATTTCCTATATTATCAAGTTAGCACCCATCCTATGGTGGGCATTACCCTCTGGCCCGGCCGTATTCCAACCCAAGCCAACCAATGCCTCTATCTATGCCTGGCTTCCTGACACCTGCCACCAAAGTCTTTCATATCAAGATCATTGGAAATAATGAGGTCATATACACCTTCACTGTGTACTCAGTTATAACATGGCCCCACACTCTGAACCCCAGAGTTGCCACTTTCTGCCACCACATTTTTGATACATCATATGAGCTATTAGCCATCACTGATGAACAATCTGCACCTATGATGTATTTGAAAGTTGACAGCGCCATTGTAAGCAATAATAATCCCACTTTCTACACAAAGGTTTGCATCCTGTGTGTTGAGCCTGATAGCTTGGATGCACTAGTATCTATAAAGGACAGGTGTCAATTGACAAATATTTAGCATTAAGATTTTCTTAACTGCTTAAAAAAGAAATGACAGTTTGTGATATTATGTTCCAATTTAGTGTCACAGACACATATTTTGGCAGTCTCAACATCAAATATGCTGGCATCAGTCAAATTGCTGAAATTCCAAAGGCTAAGTGGCTGCCAAAACTCTTACAGCCTGTGCATATTAATGCAATCTGTCAGGAAACCAACCCTGATCTGCAGCTTGCTGGCGTTTGGGAACTGGCAGGTTGCAGACTGGGTGGGCAGGGCCCACCAAAGGATTGGCGTTAACTTAATGAGGTAGGAAATTTACTTGCCCACCTACAACCACAGACCAGCGGCAGGGACAATAGTATCTATTACTCCCGTGAGAGTAATATATACAATTCCAAAAAGCTTATTGGTATGGTCCAGCGGGAGCTCGGCAGCGGAGGCAGGCATTAGTTTGGGGGTGACAGGTAGTTCCATGTCCATTTGGTAGGCAGGAAGGAAGTTGTATTTATCTCTGAACAGGCGGGGTTTGGTAACATACCAAGGGCCCTTTTGGTTGTATCTGGTTAATTCTGTAGTTCTGGCCAAGGAATCCTGGGCTAGTATGTTGTTGGTGGCGTAGTCCTTGTACTCAGGCTTTAAGGTGTACTTTTTGAAATAGACAGGACCAAAGGGGACACCTGGTGGGCAGTACATAGCTGGAGGGCTGGTAGGAGAGTCAGATGATCTTAGAGTTAACTGGCAGATGACAAGAATAAAATACAGCAATGATTGAAGGAACCAATATCTCATAACCTTTATTTAAAAATGACAATGGGAATTGATCTTGCCCTGGCAGGTATTTATACCACACTGCCAGGCTTCATTTCCTGGTTGGGTTTTCTGAGCTTGGGTGGTTTGGCATCAGGGATCTTAGATGGCAGTGTGGAGCTTGGCACTGGCGGGTTTCCACTGGCTGCTTTGGAACAAGAAGACTTCAAATCCTTCTGTTTGTCAATTTAGGTATTGGGTGGCTCTTCAGGTTCAGTGCCTCTTCATGGGCTTTGGGGGAGTTCAGAGTAACTTTTATTAGGAAACTTGCACATTTAACCAAGCAAACTGCCAGTGTCAGGTATTAGCACCTTGGAAAAATTCCCAGCATCTTGCACTGGCGGTTTGCTTGCAGAATCCTGTGTGACAGTTAAAGGTTTGGGTCCTGGCAGGTTGGCAACAACTTTATCAATTGGTAGTGGGTTATTGGGTTCCCAGCCTATGGGTCTGGCGGTTTGCACAGGGTTTTGTCCAGGGTTTGACTCTGGTTCTGTATTTTGGGATTCAGGTGTTGCAACCAAGTTTCCAGGCTCACCTGCTAACATATCTTACAATACACAGGGGCACTCAATGAGCTGCCCCTTGATGTATCTAACAACATTAATTAATCTGATGGCAATATTTAATTGCAGGTACTTTCTCCTAATTAGGAGCGCTATCAATTCACCTGCTGATCCCCACACAAGTTATTCCTTGGCTTCAAACCTTACATGGAACACCTCACTATCTCACCCCCTTGTGGCCTTGTGGCTTTCCCTATATAGTATATTAATCACAATATTCTACAATAAACAAGACCTTATTCTATTCATTCTTGTCTTTTCTATTGGATTGTTGTCTTCCCCAATTCAAATACTGAACTCTCATTGGTTCAGTTGCAACACAGGAGCATCCAAGTTGTCATTCCTGACACAATCAAGCAGTGGGTACCAAGGTTTGTCATTTAGGTTTTTTTGTCTAATCAATGCTAGCCACAGAGTTTGGGCTTTCTGTTTTCAAAATCATCATATAAAAAACAATGGTTGATTTGAGCTTTTCCTGGAAATTATTGGATATTTCACTGTACAACAAAAATGGTAAGAAGACTACAAAGAATTGCTGCATTTATGCCAAAACCTATATGACACTAAAGCAGACTGGCGACATACAGTCCTTCTATATTGACAAATAATTGTTTTTTACTCAGATTAAGGCATAAATGAGTTAAAAAGAAGTTCAAAAACGGTGTAGCACATTGTACAATAATTTTTTCTCAAACCTGTTTCATGATAGCGCTTTTTATTTCCTGTGATTTAGAAAAAAACCAGATGATCAAGGGTTTTCACAACAGCAGAATATTTCTTGATTTTCTCTGAACTGTTAAAAACACCTTTGAATTAATTACTGAAGCACAACTAACATTGTTGTGCTTGATAATGTTAGGCTCTACAAGGTGGATTTGGTTGTGTCTGAGTTCTCTCCATTGACAAAAAGTCACACCTCCAGGCATTGCCTGCTAATTGTCCAATGAGACTTCTCTTCTGCTTGCCTTATTCCCTATTTCTGAATCCAATCAAGAAGATGTTTGGTTGGATCAAGAATAAAGTGAAGAAATGCCTCCCACAAAACACTCAAGATCTCTTCAATATTCTTGAGGCCAGCTAATTTGCAATGCCACCTGATGTGGTTGCAGCTTTTTACAAGAACTCTGAGTTTTTTTATTCATAAAGCTCTTGCTTTTGATCCAATCAAATAAAAAAGTGTTCAAGGCTAATATTGCTTTATTTTTATATTTTTTATGCAACTTAGAAATATTATTTTATATTATAATGAATTGAATTCAGTATGTATTACAGATATTAAAAACTTTGGATGTTAGTTAGATATAAATATATTAAAAAGAGAGACAAGGTTTATTATAATGTACCAAATATTGTATTGATCATAGAGCTAACAATTAAATAATTTAAATAAGATACAATTAGATTCATTTTATTTGCATAAATATGAGCTCTTTATTAGCATGATGGTTATTATTTCTTAAAGTCACAAATCTGAGCTCATGAATCATCAACTGATTCATATTGCCAGGGCCAGAATAACCTAGAAAATCAGCTAGCCTTCTTGAACACAGCACAACCAACTGTGTGGAAACTCTTTCTAACTGTCTTCCTAGAAGTAATCATCTCTTTCTGATCACAAATGGCCAGGCGTTTGCAAGGCTCATGTGCCAAAAAACCCTGAAATTGAAATTAAACACAAAATTGGGTCTCTTTGCTATTGGTAAATTGTGAAAACAATTGTTTGATTGTTCAATCAGGCAATCAAATGCTTGCAGTTTTTAATAATAGCTGTGGCATCTTGAATGCTGCAGCCAAACCCATTGCCACGAGGAAGCAGCCAACGCACACCTGTCCTTAGGCTCCAGCACGCAATTTATCAAGAATTTTGCAAGTAACACTGAAGATGATGCCACCAGGCCTCTGGTGGCACAAAGTCTAAGTTATTCTCAGTAAGTATAAGTAGTGAAGAAAGAAAGCCTTTCTCACTGCTGACATCATCATAATAAATGTCTTTATGCCCAGGACCCATTATTTGTTTACAGAAATTTTATTATTTTTACAGCAATATAATCATTCTGTTTGTATCACTACATGAATCAACAACATAATAAATCTGTGCCTACCAGTCTCTACTGGTCCTGCTCTTAATTTATTAATTTTGCCAGCTTGTACCCTTGACTTGGAGTATGTCTACCTTCACTGGCTGAATCTTTCTCCTGGCTATAAAAAAACCAGATTCTAACCATTATAAAAGAAATTCCAGCTACTTTTTCCCTGTTTAACGCTCCTTCTGCCCAAGCTTTAAGTAAAATAGGCTTTGTTATATTACAGTGTTAAGGATAGCCAATCAGGTTGTGCTCCACACTAGAAGTTGGCGCCTTCTGGTCACTGCTGTGAATTATCTTGTCTGGATTGCATCAATTGTGTACATGGCCTTTCAGGCCTGGCCCTCCTCCCTTATGAGAGCCTAGCTGGACTCTAGTATGGGCCATGTCAGTATGTTAACCATATCAAAATTAGTAACCCTGGGCCTCTAATCTTGTTTTATTATAGGGGCATTTTGTATGCTTTTATTTTTGATTTTAGATTACTATATAAGACAGCTTATGATCAAGAAACAAGATTGAACAAAAGCCAATAGGAAGTTGTTGCCAAGTTGTTTCAAGTCCATAATGTGACAATCTTTACCTTAAACCATAATACTGCTGCCCTCACAAACCTTTCTGACCTACCCAAAATAGATTTGTCTGGCTACAGAAAAGAAATAATAATGATTAATTCCTTGTTTTGTGTTTATCCTGAGAGTTTAAGAGATGAAACTCAGAAGATTATTATGATAGCTGCCCAACTAAAGTATGTCATTATAAAGATCTTTCTGACTAGTTTAAAAGAAGATCCAGTCATCATTCTCCCCTATGACCAATTTTTAGAAAAAATAAACTCTGCTATCACCTCTACTGAGGCCAAGATTCAGGCCTACATGGGGGCTTATACACCTGAACCAGGGAAGAAACAACCTGAAGACCAACATACAATAATTCATACACCTGGAAGAGACCATCAAGATCCCTGAAAATATATCTGGTTTAAACTTCAGAAACAAATTGGACACATATCACATCTGTCTCATGAGACATTATTATTACACCCTTCTCAAAGACAAGCTTCTGGCAATTGCCAGAGGCATAAACTTCAGCCAACCACAAGGATACAAAACTGGACAGCTCCATAATAATCAGCCCCCTGGTGCTAGTAGGCCTCACTTGAACATGACCCCAGAAGAGTACTAACACTATGTCAGAAGTGGGTTATGCTTCTATTGTCACCAGAGTAGTCACTTATCCAAAGACTGCACTAGCTGCTTCAATGAAACTAAGGATCCATAATTTCAGCAATAAATAATTCTTTTTAGTCCTATCTTATCATTGACACTATTAATGTTATCATGATCTTGAGGTGAATACTGTAGCCCTATTAGACAGTGAGGCAACCCTCAATTACATGGAACATTTTTTGGCCAAAAAACTGGGTGTGACAGCTCAAAAAAAACTCCTGACTGATAACCTTAGGCAACAAGACAACTGACTTGTCACACAAATGCAAAGAGTCTGTCTCTCTGAAACTAAATGTGAAGCTTTTACCTACCAGATTCTACGTCATGGAGAAGTTGCCCAAACATGTAGTGATAGGTTTTGAATGGTGGGCTGACCACCAACTGAACTTGGATTATAAGAATCATCAGGTGGCTGCTACTAATGAGATCCAAACCTTAGAGGTCCCATGTTTGAACCCTCAGAAAATCTCATAGATAAACAACATCATCACATAATCTTGGAAAGCTGAGATCCCTAAATGTTTGAAGCCTTATAAGTCTGTCTTCTCAGAAGAAAAAGCCACTAACTTACCCAAACACAGCCAGTTTGACCACGTCATTAATTTCCTACCAGAAACCCACCCAAAATATGGACCCATCTATAGTTGCAATATGAAAAAGTCACCTTAAGAGAGTATCTGGAAAAGATGTTAAAATATGAATACATATGTGTCTCTAAATTTTCTTTCTTGTCTCCTTTACTATTTGTTAAAAAAATGGCAACCATTGCTCTTGTGTGAACTATCAGGACCTGAAAAGAATAACTGTGAAAAACAGATACCCTGTACCCAATGCTGAAGACCTGTAAGACCAGGTTTCAGGAGCTAACATCTTATCAAAGGTCAATATGAGGGACGCCTTTAACCAGATTTGAATCAGGCCTGGTGACAAATAAAAGACTGCCTTCAAGACTAGACAAGACCTCTACAAATACCTGGTTATGTTGTTTGGCTTGTGTAATGCACCCAGAACTTTTCAAACTATGGTGGATGTGATATTAGGAGGACTGAAAGACCAGTGTTGTGTAGTCTACTTAGATGACATTTTTATATACAGCTGCACCCCAGAAGAACATGTCAAACACCTTCAGGCTATCCTACAACACTTTAAGAAAACCTGACTGTTTGTTAAACTCCAGAAATGCAAGTTCTTCCAGGAAAAAGTAGAGTTCTTGGATTACAATGCGCTGAAAGAAGGATTTGCTATGACACCTGACAAGATAGAGGCTGTAATGTTATGGCTGAACCTAAAAACTGCAAGAAAGTCAGAAGCTTCCTGGGCCTGGTAAACTTCTGATGGGAATTTATTCAAAATTTTTCTTCTATCTGTTTGCCCTTGATTTGCCTCACCTATGAGAAACACTCATGCAAAATTTCTGGCTTTTGACTTGAGAATTCAGCCATCAACCTTAGTACATAGAATCTGGATGGTATACTCAGAAAACTTGATGTTTGGCTCAAACTCTAGTATCCCAGTAATATTTGGTGGCACTGTTGTAATATTTACTATATTGATGTTGATTAGTCTATCAGAATAATAGATATTCAGCATATATAGGTTAAATTATGCATTATTTTCTCACAAGGATTTGGATGTAAAGTATGACACTTTGATTTTGATGATGCATCTTAGCATATCCATTATAACATGTGGCTCAACTGAGAAGATGCTTGAGCCCAATACCTTGAACCCCTTTACTTAGCCCCCAAACCTCCTCCAGTTCCACAGTGCTAATTGGCACTAGACATTAGTCTGAGTCATTAGCACTTAATAGACTATATAACTCTCTTTATCTTTCCAAATAAAATATCCTTTACTTTTACACTTACTACTTGATATACATTTGACTACTCTTAGTTTTTATCTCCATTAGATAGGTAAAGATTTAAGGTCATCTTATCAATGATAAGTAATTGTGAATACAGCCTTTCCTGTTATTGTCAAGCAAGCAACTAACTAAGAAGTAACCAGAAGTACTAGAAAGGCCCAAGTTATAGCAGGCACTAAGGCCAAACTGCTCTACAATTAAGAATGCTCTTCCTTGACCCAAAACTAACAGACCGATTGCTCTGAACCCAATCCAAAACAATTATGCACTCTTTATTGATCCAGCAGTGCGGCAGCACAACCCTGAAATACCCAAGTGCTCTGTAGGAGCTGAAAACTTGGCTGGTAATGCGCTTTCAGGTGCTCATCCCAATTATCATAACCACAATAATGACTAGCATATGGTTTAACCCAGTTATGCCTACATTGGCTGAGGTTGAACCTCAAAAACTCCTTTATGTATTCTCATATACTATTTTATTATACTCTGCAATGGAGTTGATCCCACCCATAGAACATGGTATGGATGAACTGGCTTTCAGGAGATTGTCACAATAGCGGCTCTGCAATAGAAATGGCATCACACTTGCCTTGGGTTAAGGTCAGGAGCAGGAATGATGCAAGAATGATAACTCCATAATGAATCATTAGACAAGATGTCTTTTGGGAAAAACTATTCAGTAAACCCCAACACATAAGCTGATCCAGCCTCTAGGAATCCTGGGTCAATCACTCATGTGATAATAATCCTATAAAAGAATATTTTTCTTATAATAATAAAGATTCAACTCTTGCTCTCTTCAACTTTACTCTTTCTTAAGGTTTTATCTGCGTTTAAAGATAGTTAAGACTATGTTTTAGTCTGCCTGGATAAGTAAAAGATATTTTGAAGTTAGTAATTGTGTATCACAGTCCATACCAGTGTTGCAACTGAACCAATGAGGATTCAGTACTTGGAATCGGGGAAAATAACAGTCCAATAGAAAGGACATAATAATAAGAATAAGGTATCATTTATTGTAGAATATTGTGATTAATATACTATATGGGGAAAGCCACAAGGCCACAAGGGGGTGGCATAGTGGGGAGTTCCATGTAGGGTTGAAGCTGAGGAATAACTTGTGCAGGGATCAGCAAGTCAAATTGGTACACTCTTAATTAGGATGAAGTACCCACCATTCAATATTGCCATCAGATTAATTCATGTTGTTAGATATGTCAAGGGGCAACTCATCAAGTGCCCCCTGTGTATTGTAAGATACATTAGCAGGCAAGTCTGGAAACTTGGTTGCAACACCAGAATCCAACTGAACTCCCAAAGGGGAGGCAGGCCAGGTCTGGAAAGCCATGTACACAATAGGCGCAATACAGACCAGATAGTTGACAGCAGTAGCAAAAGGGCGCTAACGTCTAGTATGGGGCACAGCCTGGTTGGCCAGCCCAAATACTGTGATGTAGACAAACCCCAGATTACTGAAGTCCTGAGCAGGAGGCAAATTGGGTAGGGGAGGAACATCAGGAATCTCCTTCATTTTAGGTGAAAGATCCAGGTGGTGAGGGTGGTAATACTCCACGTCAAGGGCGCAGGGAGGACAGACAGAGGTTGCAGGAGTATGGCCAGGTGGATGTGGGTAGGCAAGATAATATTGTGTAGTGGATTCACAAATAGATACAAAGAGAATAATTAAATTGGAGCAAAAATAAACAATTCCTGAAATAAGATAATGATTTCTGGGCATAAACTTGCTTTATTTAAGATGTCAACAGTGAAGAGGGCTTCTTCTCCTCACTATTTATACTTACTGGTGATTTTGGGGCTTTTAGTGCCACCAGAGAGCTGATGGTATCAACTGCTGATAAACTTACAACTTTCTCTGGAATTTGCGTACTTGGCCCAGGGGATGAATATTCATTGGCTGGTATAACATGAACCTTTCTTGAACTGCAGCATGCTGAGGTGCCACTGCTATTCATAGGTCCCGCAAGCAATTGAGCGCCCAATTTTGTGATCAAACAATTGCGCTTCCAATGTCTAGTTTCCTGATAGTTAGGATGGCCAAAATTGTTACTGGAATCAAAGCCAGGGATTCAAGGCTTGTGTGCCTCTCAAATTCTGGGCCATTTGTTAGTCAAAAGGCAGGTTTTCTGGCTCTGAGAGGTACTTGGCAGGGGTTCCCAAGCTATGAGTTTTGCCTCTAGGATGGTCAGCTGATTGTCCAGGGCTTTCTGAGACCTGAAACTGTGTATTGACATCCTTAGTCTTCAAACAAGGAATTGATACTCTCTTCCCTAAAGAGAACCTACCAAATCTCTTCTATCCAAAGTTGAGATTTGATGCTCACTACAGGGGGTACAACTCAATACATGTACCCCTTCTCTCAACAGCATAATGTCTCAGGAGCTCATTAATACCACCCAAGATTTCAAGCCCATTTGTTGTACCTCCAGTTCTTTCTCCAACGTGGCCGCCCTAGTAGAATCCATGACTCCTTCTGTCAATGGTATTACCATTAGCAATCACGCTAAAGTAGTTTTAAAAGCTATGACGACAACCAAAAATACCTCAGATTTAAACAAAATGATTTCAGATTTGAACAAAATCCAAGTTGCGCAAGACTCAGGATTCAATTAATTTAAAAAATTTCAGTTAATAAATGAATTATCAAACAAAAAACAAAATTTTACTAGCCCATTATACAAAATTATAGAAAATATTAAGTGGCATTGTTTAAACCACAAACAAAATAAACTGACACAACAAGTGAGACGGATGGATGCTATTCTGGAGTATATTATAATCCAATCAGGATTCATATGAGGCACCAATAGAAGGACTAAAATGAAACATAATTTGAGCAATCTAAAAGCAAGATTCCACAAGCACAAAACAAAATGGAGTCACACAAGATGTGTAGTATGAGCAGCCTAAAATAGAAGTATACCAGTTTAACAGCCAATTAACAGCTATCCAGTTTAGGAACAAAGGTATTTTATTCATTTTCATGGATCCTGATCTGTATGAAATGGTTATGAGAACCTTCCAAATGTGGACTTGAGATTACAATAAAAATAAATCATTAAATTTTAAAATTTCTACTTTTAGTGATTTTATCCTAGGTTTTTTACAATGGTTTTTACTAGCAACATTTTTGATAGCACCAGCAGCCAAGCCAGCTTCAATGGAGGCAAAGCTCAGGGCGTGGAGGCACATGTTTACACCCAAGCCTTTGAGGTAGATAACAAGGAAGCTGACCTCTACCTGACCCCTGACCCATATGGCTTTGACTTGTTCAATAGTCACTTAGTGTCTAGATCCTCCCCTGCTCTTTTACCCACCCCTGCACAAGCTGCCTGCCAACCACCCAATCAGGATGGCAACCTATAATACAGAACAAATTCATGCCACTAGCCAACCTGCCTCCCTACAGCCAATCAGGCTTCAGCTCCCCTGGCCCAGCGCCCCAAGCAACAAATCATCACTGCCCAAATTCTCCAGGAAATTGTGGCACTGAACCTGTGGGGTCTGTCCTGGGATTGGATTGCTGACCAATTGAAATTTACTCAAGCTACCATTTTGCGGGAGATCAATAACCTAATGAACAAGGGGAATCTGATTGGGACAGCCAAGAAGCCAAAGAAGGCCTCTGAGTCCCAAATAACTGAGGCTTACCCAATCATGCTTGATCTCTTGCAGCGGGACTCCAAGCTTCCCTTGACCCAGGTCCAGAAGCAACTTGAACACCATAGCATTTGGATGTCTGAGTGCATGGTGAAGCTCTGAATGTATGGAAAGTTGATGCCAGTCTGTGTGCTGACTAATGTTGCTGATGACTAATGGGATGGCACTGAGGATTCCCCATATGATCCCACCATCAAATCCACCCTGGTCCAATGCTTGACTAGTCTAACAGATGACATAATCTTCATCTTCTATTACAATCTATCAATAGCTTTTGATGATTTTGGCAAACAAGGAAGAGCTGCCATCCAAAAAGAAAGGAAGAAGGTCAAGAAGGGGACTTTCATTGGTGCGTTTCTGGCTGTTTTAGCCAAGGGTTCTGTCTATTATCAGACAAACCCAGATTTCAACAATGGCTACAAGTACAGCTGTTGTGTTTTGAGGCGCGGCACAGACCCACAACAAGGAATCCTAACCTTAGGATTGGATTTGTACTAAGTCTTGGTTAGATGACAAGGAAGGCTATACAATTACCTTACGGTCCTGGAAGAATAATCTCTAATAGTTGTGGCTAGAGAGAGGCACAGAAGTACGTGAAGACACAAAGACAAAAATATGACTAGAACTCAATTTTATTGATGAATTAGGAAAAGGAATATATAGTGGTTGTTGATATCATAAAATAATACCAGGACGGTAAGATCACTTGCCACAAGCATGAGTGGGGCAAGTGAGATGCGCAGAGTCAGGAAACCAAACAATTGTATTTCCTGATTCAGTTATCAACTCATTTCAAGAGGCAAAAGCAAAAGCAAGAGATTTATCTTCAAAATGGAACACCAAAGGAGAAATCAAAACATGGTGAATAGCGGTATTCACAACATTGCCCTCCCCTAGATTGGCCTTAGGGGGTGGTACTTGCGGAGGAACTTGGCATGCATTCAAGCAAAGGGACAACCACTGGAGAGGAGCTTTACAGTATATTCAGACCCTTGTTTAAGGGTCACTTCCAAAGGGCCAATCCACAGAGTGTCCAATTTATGCATGTGCCCACCCACTCTGTGTTGGTAGTAAAGAACACGGTCACCAACATCAAATTCAGGAAAGGTGGAGCGTCCAGCATTATCAGGAGAAAGCTCAAGCATTTTAGTTTTATATGGAGAAGTGTAGGCAGTGGCCTGTATATCAATTATGCAGTTGACTAGATCCTTGATGTGGCCGTCAGGGTTCATGGCCTTATCAGAGGAAAGCAGGGGGGCCCCCAAGAGCAATGGGGTAGTAGCCTCTCACCCATACAGCATAGCAAAAGGGGAGTACCCAGTGACACAATGTTTGCTAAGGCAATACACAAAGTGAGCATCAGGTAAGCATAGGTCCCAGTTGGCAGCGTCAGAGTAGGTGAGATTCCTCATGATGGAGACCAGTGTTGAATTTGCACGCTTGACTGCCCCATTGACAGAAGGGTTGTAGGGGGCAGAGAAAGACTGGTGAGACCCCAAAGCTTTGACAACAGAGGTTACCATTTGGCATTGAAGTTAGTTCTATTATCTGAGAGCAACACTTGAGGACAGCCATGGCGTCAGAAAATATCTTGTAACAGGAAGGCAGCAGTTGTCTTAGCTGTGATGTCCTTTGTAGGGCAAGCCTCAACCCACTTGCTGAAGTGATCAACAGCAATCAGGATAAAGCAACACCAAGAACATGAGCAGGGGAGAGGACCTACTGTGTCAATGCTGACAGTATCAAAAGCATGTTGAGGGAAAACTAATTTGGATTAGTGGGCAGCAGCTCAAGGCCTCTGTAGCTGGCAGTTGTGGCAACTAGCTATGACGTCTGGGATCAGCAGGAAATGGTTTTCTCAGAAGTAATTCTTCTGAAGCCAGTCAAAGGTTTTGGCAATGCCTCCATGCCCAGTCTCTTTATGAGCTTGCAACACCAACAAGAGGCAAAGACTGGGTTGTACATAAGGCAGATATTGATCTTGTACTTTCTTGAAGAGCTGATTGTTGTGTATGAGGGTACCTTTGGATAGCTTGGACAAGGCCAGTTGGACCTCTTCTGTCTTTCTTTCCCAAGAAAAAGGGTATACAATTAGTTTGTGCAACCAGTCAGCCTCCGCAGGATGTAAAGCAAGAATGGGCATTCTGGATAGCCCATCAGCGTTCTGATTTTGAATCCCAGGGCAATGGAGCACAGTGAAGTTGTAACCTTGTAGACGTAGGGTCCACCTTGCTAGGCGCCCTTCTGGCTCCTTAAGTTGTTGTAACCACTTAAGCAAAGCGTGGTCAGTGACAACTGTGAAATGGGTACCATACACGTAGTGGCAGAACTTTTTGACTGCATGCAACACGACAAGACACCCGTTTCTTGTGACACTATAATTCTTCTCATGCTTGTTTAGCACGCGGGAAGTGTAAGCCACAGGATGATCTACACCCTCATTGTCTAGTTGGGACAGAATAGCCCCAATAGCAAGATTGCTAGTATCAGTGTATAGGATGAACTCCTTATCATAGTCAGGATACACTAGGATTGGTGCCTCTTTGAGTTTTTGCTTAAGGGGTTCAAAGGCTTGCTACTGACTGGCGGTCCATTCAAAAGGGACATTATGTAACAGCTGGACTAGAGGGTCACTAGTATTAGCAAAGTCAGGGATAAACTGTCTGTAGTAGCCCATCATCCCTAGAAAGACTTGTACCTGTTGCAGGTTGGTGGGCAGAAGCATTTTGTTGATGACTTCAACCTTCTTAGTCATTGGGCAAATCCCTGTCTGGGTTACTTCATGGCCCAAGAATTCAAGGCACTCTTTGAAGAAAGCGCACTTGGAAGGTTTTATTTTGAGGCCAGCTTCTTGAATCTTTATGAACACCTCTTTGAGGTGAGCCAGGTGAGCCAGGTGATTGGTGAAGGTAGCGCTGAAAACCTTTATATCATCTAAGTATACTAGGACACATGACAGCTTCAAGTTGCAGAGGATGGAGTCCATGGCCCTTTGGAAGGTGACCAGGGCATCGCAGAGTCCCTGTAGCATGTGAGTAGGCTCAAACAGCCCTTCAGATGTAATGAGCGCAGCTTTTTGGCAATCCTCAGGCAATAGGTCAACTTGCCAGTATCCAGATGCCAGGTCCATTGTGGAGAAAAACTTAGAGCCTCCAAGACGTTGGAGAGCATCATCAATACACAGCAAGGGGTACAAGTCCTTATTGGTCAAAGAGTTCAATTGGCAGTAGTCCATCACAATATGATGACCTCCATCTTTCTTCTTTAAGATGAGTAGCAGGGATGCCCAAGGACTTTTGGAAGGTGCCAGCAGCCCAGCGTCCAACAGTTGTTTGAGCTCTTTAGATACCTGGGCGTCCTCCACGCGGCTGCGGCAATATGGTTTAGCACAGAAGGGGGGCGTTGCCAGTGTCAATCTGATGGATAAAACCTTTGGATAACCCATAGTTGGTACTTTCCTTAGCAAAGATGCCAGAAAATTGGTCTAGTAAGTCTAGCACCTCTTTCTGTTGAACCAGGAACAGCTGTGGAAAGTCTTGTGCAGTGAACAAGGATAGAATTTGGTGTTCATCCTCAGGTAGGTTAAAATCTTGGAACATGTCAAAAGGATGAAGAGACATGACATCAGGAGCGCTCAACAACTTGCCAAATCTGACAACCTGCCCCCTAGACATGGTCATGGGGAGAGCAGTCAGGTTGGCTACCAACAATTGAACAGGGTCCTTATGGGAGACATCTAGGATTCCAGGACAGAGATAAGGTTTGTTGCACCCTAATGAGGGGGGGAGAGTAAAACTCCAAGAAGGTTTGTTCAGGTAGTACATATGATATCTGGGAGTCTAGGATGGCCTGGGAGCCAGGGGGGATGGTGACAGCAGACGTGGCTAGGAGAGGGATCCCCTCAGACACAGGGCAAGCTATGGGTGGACATTGCATGCTTGAAGAGTGGGTGCAATATTTGAGGGTGAAACCGCAGTGGGGTATTCCAAAGCGCACATCTTCAGGCGCTTTCTGGGAACCTTAACCAGCTCTTCAAAGATCAGAGGGACTTCATATCTCAGAATAGAGAGGTAACCATCTTTCAAATTGATTATCCCATTATATTCCCTAAGGAACTTGTTGCCAACTAAGTGATCATAACTCTCATTTTCCAAGACAACTGCCAGCACAACTAGAAGAAGTTTGCCAAACCGCATAGTTAGAGCAGAGTAAGCCCCTATGGCGCGGGTCATAGACAGTCCAGCTGTGCCATACGTCTGGTGATAGTTAAGGTCAGGGGCAAGTTTGAGTTTCTTCACAAGTTTGGAAGAGACAACGTTGACTGGCAAGCCAATGTCTAAAACAGCCTTGATATTCACTTTTTGAATGGATATCTCTACTCAAGTGGTAGTGCAACCAAAGGGTGGAAGGACAGCCAAGATATCTTGAGCCTCTGCTAGTTCCTTATCCCACTTCTCAATCATGCATCTTAACCCTGGGAACTCCTTATAAACAGTTTGGAGAGGAAGAAAAACAGATACATTCTTGAAGACAGCGTCAGCAACCTTGGTAGCTTCTTCTGACAACTCCACTAGCACAGGGGACCTCTTAGCTTGAGTGAGGTAAGGACAAGAGACAACTTCTTTGGCTTCAGGAAAAGGCTTAGCGGTAGTTGTAGTCTTTCCTGATAGCAATTTATAGGGGACTGTAATGATTTTAGGAACAGCCAGAACAGAGTACCCATATGCATCAGCGTTGTCTGTATCAGAGTCATCCAGGTCAGAGTCATCAGAGATATTGTGGAACAATAGGAGGATAGGAGGAGTCTCATGATCAGCAGGCTCAGAGTCAGCTATAGAGGGAGGGATTGAAAGAGATTGGAAAGAATTGTCAACCAAGAGCGTCTCTGCCTCTAGGTTGACTGCTCTTTACCCGCCTGCTCTTTTGGATCAGCTCCTTCAACCTGTGGGTTGGTGCAGACTCAAGAATGGTGATCTATCTGACCACAGTTGTGGCAACCTTGGCGTCAAGGAGGATTTTGAGAGCTCATGGTAAGAATGCAAGGACCACATGACAACAAACCAGAGTTAGAAGCAGATCAACTTTCCCTAACAACTGCTCCAGAATGGGTAAGGTTCATGTCCTGCAATAGCGTCTTTGTGCTCTTCATGGAAGAAAGTATAGCTTTATGGGCTTTGAAGTGAAGACACAGAAGCTGGTTAACTTTGAGGGCTTGAGCGCAAGCCATGTAAGCTTCATGGACTATCAATTGTCTGCTCATTATCAGTTGCTGTCCTTCCATGTAGAATCTGTCTAAAAACTCAGCTAGTGTCTCTTTAGGCTTGAAAGCAATGTGTATAAAAGCATCATTTTTTACTTCCAGGCTAATGTCACCACTAAACTCATCAATCAGAAGCTGCTTCATATCTTCCCACGTCTCAATGGTGGGTAGTTCAGGCACCACCACCTGGCAAGTTGGGTGTAGACAGGTCAAAAATATGTTCCTTCTTAACCTCATCTGATGCTTGTCTCATGGCAGTTTCATAGATAGTTAGGAAAGCTGCAATGGTCAAGGTTTTGGGATCAAAGACTTACTTAAAGGTAGGCTTGAAGTGTGCTTTGGGAATTGGACCACCATTGTTGCTATTGAGTACGTTTATATGCAGGGAAAATTCTGCTTTGGATTCAGAGGGGGCTGTCTAGCCCACAGCTGTTGAACACTTTCTTCAAGGGTAGTCAGGGTCTCAACAGCGCGGGCACCTGTATTGATAGCTTGAGTGTTCTTTTGTTCAGTAAAATTTAGGCATTGACCTTGGCATGTCACTACTGTGGAGAGCTCAGCCAGTTGAGAGGTAAGGGATGGCCCCACTGAGAGGCAAGGGGTGAACCTGTTGTCACAGAGTCAATCAATTCACTCATCTCTTGTACATCTCTATCCAGCTCAGTATGATCCCGCTTCAAATGATCCACCTTGTTAGCTAGGGCAATTAGTTCCCTAGATCATTAGATTTGAGGGGCTCCTGGTAAGCCAGGGCAGCAACCATCTTTGTCAACAACCCCAACTGGACTAGCAATAGTTGCCATCATCTTGCGTAAGGCAGCAAGTTCTTGCTATAGCTCAGCAACTTGAGCAGTCAATTCAAGCACCTGGGGATCAGGTTGAGGAGCCTCAGTAGGACGTCCATGACTGCAAGTAGTTGTACATAGCTCTTGTATAGGCAGAGGCAAAGGAAATGAAAACATGGATGCAAAAGGGATAACCAAGGGGCTTACAGCCCCTGTAGTGAGCACCATTTTTGTTGTGTTCTGAGGCGCAGCACAGACACACAACGAGGAATCTTAACCTTAGGATTGGATTTGTACTAAGTCTTAGTTAGATGACAGGGAAGGCTATGCAATTACCTTGCGGCCCTGGAAGAATAATCTCTACTAGTTGTGGCTAGAGAGAGGTGCAGAAGTACGTGGAGACACAAAGACAAAAATGTGAATAGAACTTAATTTTATTGGTGAATTAGGAAAAGGAATATATAGTGGTTGTTGATACCACAAAACACTACCAGGATGGTAAGATCACTTGCCACAAGCATGAGTGGGGCAAGTGAGATGCGCAGAGTCAGTAAACCAAACAATTGTATTTCCTGATTCAGTCATCAACTCATTTTGAGAGGCAAAAGCAAGAGATTTGTCTTTAAAATGGCCCACCAAAGGCAAAATTGACACATGGTGAATAGCAGTATTCACAACAACAGCCATATTTTGTGTGGATTACTTGACTCCTGGGATGGCTTAAATTCCAAACACTAGGGTTTCTTGAGCTACCAGATGGAGGGTAGCTCCACTGCCCTCCAGGCCATCCAGGGACGCAGGCACCAGGCCTCAGTCTACCCCACCAGCCATGTAGAAATCCATCTGGGTGATGTTGTCTTTTTTAACATTGGAGACAAAGTACAGGAGCGCCGCCCTCAGGCTTTCAACAACCTCTATCTTGGAGTCCTTGACCACAATTCTCTCTTTGGTCACCAAATGGTGGCTAATTTGTTTGCGCAAATGGTTTTCCATGTGAATATGGGCAACCAATCATGGAGGGACAAGCGCCTCCCACCCTGTGCCACTGTCATATACCAGCCCATCAAGCCAATGATGGACAAGAAATAGAATGAGTGTTATATGGTGGTCATCATGTGCAATCCTCCTACCCCTACCCCTGCCACCACTAACCCCCACTTTCCAGCCCCACCCACCCACTCAATCCCAGACCCCCAGTCCAGCACCGCATCTACGCCTTCCTTCCTGTGCTATTCTGCCTACTAGGCATCACTCTTTCCTGTCCCCAAATAAATTCCCTGTTGCCAAACATTTTTTATTTATATTATCTTCATCTTGGATTTCAATTGTTTGTTTTCTCATTGTTTATAGTTGGTTTTATTCTTTATGTTCAGCTTATTTCTATAAAATCATATATTTACTATGCCATGTATCTAGATCCAGAACACAGTTATTTGTAGTACCCAAACACAGCCCCTTGTGAAAATATTAACAACAATTTGGTGATTTTAAAAATTTGAATTAGAAAATTACAGGTTAATTGTGTTTAGATGTTGTTGTTACTGATCCAAACTCAAAACCTTAATGATAAACTTTAAGCCAATCAGAAGCCAAGTGATAAAGTGATTGTTGTGACATAAAGGGTCATTCAATAATCCTTTGATGCATGTGCACTAATTAATATGATTGGCTAGTTGTTTTGTCATTGTGCACCATTGCCGCTTTGGCAAGTTGTTGGTGGACTAGTGTTAACCCAGCAGCTAATTGGGCACTAGTCCATCAACAGCTTGCCACAGCGGCAATGGCACACAATGGAAAATTAACCAGCCAATCATATTAATTAGTGCACATGCATCAAAGGATTATTAAATGACCCTTTATGTCACAACAATCACTTTATCACTTGGCTTCTGATTGGCTTAAAGTTTATCATTAAGGTTTTGAGTTTGGATCAGTAACAACAACATCTAAACACAATTAACCTATAATTTTCAAAAATGAATTTTGACAACCACCAAATTGTTGTTAATATTTTTACAAGGGACAGTGCAAAATGCCAAAAACAATATGGCAATTAAGGAAACAATGTTGACACAAAGCAAACAACACATATTGAGTTAAGCGTAAAACATATACACAATGGGTAAAAAATGGGATAATGTAGTAAATAGAAAACAAAAAGGAATAAACAAAGAGGCAATAGTATCAGAATAACACAGATTTTATTGGGGTGAAAGCTATAAAAACATATGGAAAGGTTAGTAAAAAATCATAAGAGAGAACTTGAAAAACTACTCAAAGACCTTGACTCAGCAATTGCCAAAATAAAAGACATTGTCCGCAAGGTCAAGGCAAAAGTGAAGGCCGCCGTTCTTAAAGGGGACAAAATTGAAAAGGTTTCCACCAAGGCACTCATGGCCAAGAAGCCAGCTATCCCTGAAACAACAATTGATCACCTTTTAAATTTCCAGAAGACTGTTGTGGAAGGCCTTCAATTCAAGTCCTTTGCCTTCTCTGCGCCGTCTGTCTGGATTAATGACCCTGAGATGTATGCACATCTCAAGCCACCCAAGCAAGCCAGAACCAAGGACACAGAATTGCCAGCGCAAATGCTTGCGCTGAGAATGGATAAGCCTGCTGAAGCCGCAGGCAAGAAGAAAACACAGTAAGGTAACATAAAAAAATAAAATCAATAAAAATTTCTAAATATTTACCTTTTTTAGAACCATAGACAGTGAAATCTGCCAGGTCCTGGTTCTCTTTGCCCCCCCCACGTTTTATGCCAAATACACCAATCATGTGGCTAGGCAGCTGTTTCTGTCTCCCCTGTCTTGTGCAAGCTTGAGGATAGGGTTCACAGTACCTTCCCAATGTCCAGGGAGGCATTGGCTGGGCTGACACATGGCAAGGGGGCATCTGAGTGGGCAGTTACTGCCTACAAGGATGCCCACCTGGACCTGGTATCACTCAGTGGAGTTTACTGTGTAAACTCCATTAATCTTGTTTGGGAAATCCTGGCAACGCTCCCATTTAAGAATATATCAGAGATGGGCCAGGCCCATGCGACTGCTTGCTTCTGCTTCCTGGTGGAGAATACACTCTCTTACCTCCTAGAAAACTTTGGGCGCACAGTGGGGAGATTGGCTATTGTAGAGGCAACAGCTGTAAAGAAGAAAAAAGTCCTCCTGATGGACTTTGGTCTGGCCTGGAGTGCCAACAAGGCAGGGGTCCCTGCAGTCATGGAGCTGACCTTTGCTAAAACCAAACATGAGAAGAAAATAAGTGCAGTATACAATAATTTGTGCAGGTTTACTGAAGCCTTTGCTGGACAAAGGCTTCACCTTGTTGTTTACCTTGGGTATCTTTTCTTCTTTGGGATGAGTGCCAGTGTAGAGGACCTAGACAGGGTCATTCTTGGGGTTGACAAGGCCAGGCTCTCACTGGACAGAAAGAAGGTCTCCCCTGGGTATGACTTGGTGGATCACATCATCCAGGACGCCCTGGTCCTGGCAGGGATTTACAGAACTGCAGCACCGCCAGAAATGCTGCTCCTGAACTCCTACCTCACCATCCTTCCTTTTAATAGCCACAGAGAATACTTCAATCAGGGTGTATCCACTGTATACAGTGTGGCAGTGGAGGTTGTACGCCACCTCCATCACTGGGTGGGTACATACCAAAGAATCCACTATAGGCGCCCTCAATAAAAATTTCTTTCCTCAATATAAGCTATACTTTTAAATTTTACTTTTTAAAATAATTAATTTTTCTAATTCTTATTTCAGCAACCAATTTTTTCATAAAAAACTCCTGGAGAAGGTCTCTATAAAAGCATAATAATATGTGTTAATAAAATTTATTTCTAACTTGTACACTTTACATTTATTTTTTAATTTCATTTTTATATTTATTTGACAAGAGTGATATAAATATATATGCATAATCCAGTATCAAGTGTTTGGGATAGCCTCTGAGATCATAATAAAATAATTTAATATATAATAAATAAATTAAGAATCTTCATTGATGGTCCCACTGAATGTGATTGCAGGCTTGGAAGCTTCTAAATATAAAATGATAATTAATACATCTTAAATAGCAAATTAGATAATATAAAAAAGAAACACTAAGCCTTTAATTGATTGGCTGTTGAGCAAGGCACACAGGGAGAAATGAATCAACATGGCCATAGAATTTGGCTGCAGTCTCAGCTGGGAGGGTGTAGATCCTGGTCTAGAGCAAATCAAACAGGTCCTCAGTCCCAGTTGGGGTCCCTTGCTTGAGCCACCCAAAGACTTCCTCAATGGGATTTAGGAAGGGCAAATAGGCAGGGAGGAAGAGAAGTCACAAATTTTCCGTGGCCAATTGCTGGGGGCCCACTGCAATGCTGGTGTCAATATTTGGAAATTCAGCAAGAATATCTACCACTTTGTGGAGACCAACGTTGTCCAACACAATGACATTGGTGAAGCCCGGGCTTGTGTGCCTTAGGTGCTCCTGGATCAATTGGAGAAATGATAGAAAGGTCCTGCTGTTATGTGAACCCAATATCATTTGATAGAGCTCAACCCCCTTTTGACCAAGGAGAGCCACCATTGAGTAGGCTGTGGCGCAGACTGCCGCACGCCAAGCTACCCTGTCATTTGAGCCTTTTGGGACATACCCATATTCATTCTGCATAGACAAGGCAAATGCTGATTTGTCAATATAATAAAATTTTACTGTCCCCTTGTTTTTGAGGGCAGTGTATGTGACAGAAATTGTGGGATAGAATATTCTGTCTCTAAGTGATGGGGAATTACCACCCAAATCCACATAGAGTTAATGATTAACCATTAACGCAGCTTCAGCTATTGTTTTATAAAATTTCCAAAGGAGATACTAGGACTAAGTAAAATAATTAATCCCAACCAGAATAGCCCAAGATAAATAGCCTGGGAAAGCATCAGAGTGTCTTCAGAATAAAATTCAGGACAATAAGATACAACAAGATTTTCAGCTTTAAGGCCAGGTGGAACAACTCTGAGATTGGTAGGCATTGAATTAACATTGGGCAGTGTCAATGAAAAATTACCAACAGCCAGGCCCCATCTGCCAGTGATGATTTGACTAAGGATTAGATTGTAGGGGATGTAATGCAATAACCCAACTACTGGATAAATATATTAAAATAAAATTTGACCAAGGAATAAGGAATTTTTATTGAGTAAATTTTGAGAGGGCTCAACTCTTAAGAGTTGAAACAGTGAAAATTATTCAATATATATCAAAAATTGATATAGCAATACCACCTGGATCCTGGGCTCCTATTACTTCCACATTGTATAGTGAATAATTAGTCCAGGTTACAAAGAACTCTTGTGTAACTAACTAATGATGACCATGCTGATAAATAAGCTTATATCAGGTGACCCTTAAATTACGTTAATTTATCTTTGTCAACTTACAGGCAGGAATCAAATTCAACCAGCAAACTGGGGCAGCTGTAACCCATTTTCAATCAACTGTTTGATTCAAGTCCATTAAATCAGTCAGTTTTATTAAAGGGTTTCCAGCTTTCCAAGCTTTCCTACTTGGCCAAATAATTCCTTGCATTATGGAACTTACTGTGACAGTGTAGGTCTCAGTGCATTTTTTCTGGACGTCAATGTTGGCTGGGCTATTACAATTGTAGGGGGATACCTCAAGCTTTTTCCAGGAAAAGCACATTTCCTTGACCAGATAGTAGTAAAAAGAAATTGAGGCCTCAACCCCAAAAGTACATTTAACCATTTAGTTAATAATTTCCAGTTCAAGATGGCAATCTTGGGTTATCTGCTGGCAGATTGCCCATTTGTGCTCCTTGGTGAGCATGGTGAAAATATACAAGGATTTCTCTGCGGCAAGGACTATGCCAATATTGATGAACTTGTTGAAGGTCTTTTAGGCATAATTAGGATCCACCCAACAAGAGCCACAGATGCCTTGTAATCACCAGATTCCTGCATTAACTTGAGCAGGATGATGCGCTTGATATCTGGGATATGCTTCTGGGTGGGATTAGCGGGAGTAGTTGAATTGGGATCCTGCTCAGGGACTGGCTTGCAAGGCATGGGTACCTTGTTGTAAAAGGCTGCAATCTTTTTTAACACCAGCTGCCCCTCTGGGGTTCTATAGATCTCAGGCTCCTTGTCCTCTTCCTGATTGCCATCACTGACGTAAGGCTTGTAGCTAGTGTCAAGCACAGGCTTCACCTTCTCCAGCATGGCTGATGGGACCAACTCTTGGCAGTACACAACGTCAAACACATATGAAGTAAGTTCTACCTCCTTGTCTCTAACTTTCTTGGTGAAGATAACCTTGCTGGGCTTCTGGGTCAGCTTGGGGACTCAAGGGTTGATGCTCTGCATCCTAGCAGCTTGTGCTCCTTGAACCGGCTGTGTCAGTGCAGCATCACTATTGAACTCTCCTCTCCTGCCTCCCTCCTGAGTAGGCACTTGTGTTTCACTAAGTCTATTCTTTGACCTGCAGAGGCAACCACAACTGTGGCGCACAACAGGTGCATTGGTACTCTGTTGTTGTGTTCCTTCCATTTTGAGAATTTAATAAAATACTAAATAAATTTCAATTAAGTTACTCCCTAATTTTAATTTTTGCTTTTATCTGAATACGGATATTTAATTATATTTCCTCCATGTCCTAATTATAGATTTTTTATTTCTTAATTAGTTGTTTTTGGTTTTATCACACCCATTTTAGAATACCTAAAAGATTTCCACACATTTCTCCAGATTTTACGTCAAATTAAGAGCCCAACACAGTATTTTTAAAATTTATGTCTCAGATTGTGTACCCTATTTTAGATACCTTGATATCATTCTTGAGTACAATTCATTGCACACAACATTTTAGTGATTTTACATAGTGAGTTGCTATTGTATTTTGTTTTTGGGTTGCATTTTAAATCATCTTGCTTGGGTGTATTTTGTCACCAATTCACATAGTATTCATATATATACCAAAAGTCAATTCACACCATTTTGTTTATGAATCAATGTATTTTGGATTATATTTTGAATGGTTTTGCTTTGCGTGTGAGCCCTTTGTTGCTGTGTTGACTCATTTTGCCCATTAACACCAATAAACCCTGTTAACAGAGTTTATATTTTAACCTGATAGTTGGATTTTGTTCAAATATGAAATCATGTTGTTTAAATCTGAGGTATTTTTGGTTGTTGCCATAGCTTTTAAAACTAATTTACCTTTCCCTTGTAATATGATTTGATAAATATATTAAATATGCTTAACCTGTATCATAAATACTAATTAGTAAGAGATACATTTAAAACATTGGTTTTTGTGTTGTGTAGCTATAGTGGCACTAAATCAATAAGGTCAGATGATGACTTGCAAGGTCCAATTTGTGGCTTAAAAAAGCCAAAGTACCAAAAAGGGTTCACAATTATTTAAATAAATTATTCTATTTCTATCTTTTTTAATTTTTTATTTGTTAGCTCTACAGCCAATACAATATTTGGTGTATTATAATAAAAAATATGAATCTCTATATCTAGTATAATTAATTTTACTTAACTTTTGTATATATTCTTATATGTCTATAGTATAATTTAACGTCAAGTCATTACATATAAATAATTTTATAAGTCCTAATAAAAACAAAATAATGAAAAATAAAAACAAATAAAGCCAGGAAGGCCCATTTATCTGATTGGCTTGAAGGCAAGGGCTTTGGGAAGGAAGGATTTGTAGTGCTTGTAAAAAGCCGCCACCACATCAGGTGGCATTGCAAATTGACTGACCTCAAAAATGTTGAAGAGATCTTTGGTGTCCTGATGGAGCCTTTCTTCAACTTATTTTTAATCCAACCATCCAACTCCTTGATTTGATTCAGAAATGAAAAATAGGGCGGGAGGAAGAGGTGTCTCATTGGACATTCAGCAAGCTGGTGGCTGGAGGTGTGACTATTTTTATTGATTGATGTGAACTTGGACACAACCAGATCCACTTTATGGAGCCCAGCATTATCAAGAACAACAATGTTGGTTGTTATGCAATAATTAATCCAAAGGTACTCCTTGACAGTTCAGAGAAAATTGAGTAATATCCTACTATTATGAGAACCCTTGATCATTTGATATTGATCCAATCCGCAAGGACCAAGAAGCACTACCAATGAATATGTTTGGAAAAGGATAGCTGCATAATGTGTTATATTATCCTTGGAGCCCTTCTTGACTCACCCATGTCTAGACCTTAGTGAGGAGGAAAACAAGTTTTCATCAATATAGAAGAACTGTACATTACCAGTCTGGTTAGAGCTGGATAGGTTTCAGCATAAATGTATCAATCCTTGATGGTCTTCTTGCTGTTCTTATTGTACAGAAAAATCCCCAGTACTTTCCAAAATAAACCAATATTGACCATGGTCTTGTATACAAGAGTTTTAGAAACAGAAATCCCAAAATCTGTGACCAGCATTAATTGGACAGCAAGTGAGTCCAGGTGGCAATCCTTGGCTACCCACTGTTTTATTGCATCAATATGCACAGGCTACAAGAGTTTTGGCTGCTGCTTAGCTTTGACAGATTTGGCAATTTGCCTGGTGTTACCGCACTTTTTGGTGAGGTTGCCAATATATCTGGCTGTGAAACTAAATCAGGACGCAATACCTCAAACTGCCATTCTCCCCTTCAAGCAGTTGAGGAGATCTTCACGCTCACTATACGTCAACCGATGCCGGCCCTTGGCAGGTACCGCAGCATCCTGGCTATCAGGCTCAACACACGGGATGGGGACCTTTGTGTATAAGGTGAGATCATTCTTGCGTGCAGTGGCGCTGTCAATGGTGAAATAGATCACAGGCGCAGATGTCTCTTCAGTGATGGCCAATGGCTCATATGAGGGTTTGAAAATGCAGGGGCAGGAAACGGCAACTTTTGGATCAAGAGTGCGGAGCCAGGTGACAACTGAGTACACAGTGGAGGTGCATGTAAAGTCATTATTCATGACAACCTTTTTATGAGAGACTTTGGTTGCAGGCCTTGAGAGCGGCTTCTGTCTGGGATTCAAGCTGGTGGTTCTGGCTTGTGACACAGGAGATAGGTGGCTGGCGCTGACGCCTTGGGAGGCCTGTGTGTTGGCATTATCTCTTTTAAGCTGTGTTTTAAGTCTATTCTTGGACCCTCTGTGACGCCCTCATGGACAGGCTGCCCTGTGGGCTGGTGCAGGAGCTGGTTGAGAATGCAATTGACAGTCCATAAAAATAAAATAAAAATATATTTTAGATTGAATATGTATTTATTTAGATTTTAGGTTTATTTGTGGGTAGTTATTTTTCTCTTGATTTAGCCTTGAATAGTAACATAATTTTTATATCCATGATTCAAAGTGTATAATATTGTGTTCTTTCTGGGTTTAGATAATTTTAAATTTTAAGCAATTTTCATGTCTAAACATGGTTATTGAGATTGAATTTTTCATTTGATTTTAGTCATGGTGGATCTTCTTGATTTGGTTTGGTGTTTTCCTACTATACTTACTGTACATTATATTTGGATTCAAGTTCCTGCAATTAATATTTGAGTTTATTAATGGTATTCAAAAGTGATTTGAAATTTGGTTCTTGGATTTGTCAATTCTGCAATTCCAAAAACATAGTAAACTCAATGAAAATGGTTGATGGATTTGAACACTTCAAATCCAATTCCAGTTAATTCATTTTGTCCATTAGAAATAGGCAGTTTGACTTGAACTTTTCAAAGTGTCTATGAGTTCCTGCATTTTTTTATATTCAAATAAAAATAAAAAATTCAATTTAATTAAAAATGCCATCCTGAAAAAGTGATTTGAAATTCAGACCAAGAATTTGACAATCCTGCATTTTTATGTTTAGGTTCTGAATTTACAGTATCAACTTGTAGAATGTTTTGTTTGTTTTTGGAAATATATACATTGCAACAACTACACATTGTGGTGTATCTGGGGAAACTGATTCATTGCATCTTAAAAACAAACATGAAGAAACATGAAGCTGTCCCTCTTCAGATGGACATCTGTTGTTTAGCTTTAGAGAAGCAAAATACTCCACGGGGCTACAAGACTGTGGAGCACGTCCTGTATGATAGTTTTGTGTTAGCATCAATTTATGGGTACTATTTACCTCCTAAAAAGCAATTACTCATAAATTATCTTCCATCTTGCCCTTTATAAAACACTTGGTCACAGCTGGGGTGATGACTGTCACTCCACTTACAATTAGCTCTTGCATAATCCACCACATACAGAAAAGTATGTGGTCTCAATTAGTGACTCTTGCAGAAAACAATATTTTGGGGTATAATATCCCTGAATAGATCCCTTGCTTATTGCATTTGCTTAATAAAGCTTCTTTTATTTTAATTTTGTTGTAACTGTGCTGTATTAGTAGAGTTACAAGGGGAAAATATTTGGGAACTAGATAATAATCTTTATTGAGAGATAGTAATTATATAGTCATTGTGAATCAAGGATAACAGGAACATGATTGTGTTGATAACACGGTTGGATGGTGAAGGGGGTGGCTTGATCCTGATAATGAGTCAAGCGCCAAAACAAGACATCCACCATGAAGGATCATCATTTTTTCATGTTGTTGGATTTGGAAATTTGAGTTGAATTCCTAGTCTGGCTTTGAGTGACAGGATAATTGGATTGAAGGTACTGCCGCTTACTTGGAAACTTGTTGGAGGGCTGAGCCTGCTGTTTTGACAGGTGGGCTCACTATAAAATACCGTACCTATTTGTCCAATATGAAGTGTCCTCCTATGACTTGCCCTGCATCTGAAGAAATTCCTCTCCTGGCCACTTCTGCAGTACCCATTCCCCCTGGGTCTCAAGCTATCCTAGCTTCCCAAATATCATATTAGTTACCTGAGCGCACGTTCTTAGAGTTATACTCTCTTCCCTTGCTAGGCCGTAACAAATCCTACCTCTGCACAGGAATCTTGGATGTCTCTGATAAAGAACCTGTTCAATTGGTGGTAGCCAACTTAACCGCTCTCATCATACATGTGTCTAGAGGGCAGTTTGTTGGCTATAGCAAGTTGCTGAATTCTCCCAATTTCCTATCACTACATCCCTTTAGTACATTCCAGGATTTTAATTTACCTGAAGACAAGCCCTAAGTCTCATCCTTATTCACTGTGCAAGATTTCCTGCAGCTAGCCCCAGTTCAACAGAAGGAGGTGCTTGATTTTCTATATCAATTTTAAGATATCTTTTATAAAGATAGCACTGATTATGGTCTAGCCAAAGGTGTTATTCACCAGATTGATACTGGTGATGCTCCCCCCTTCTGCGCTAAACCATATTGCTCAGTTGCTAGAGGTGCTTAGGTGTCTAAAGAGTTCAAACAACTTTTAGACGCCAGGCTACTGGCTCTTTCCCAAAGTCCATGGGCCTCCCCCTTGATAATACTGAAGAAGAAGGAAAGAGGTCATTGTATTGTGATGGGCTATTAGCAACTGAACTCCTTAACCAAAAAGGACTCTTACCCTCTACCACATATTGATGATGCTCTCTGCCGCCTTGGAGGCTTCAAGTTCTTCTCTGCTATGAATCTAGCATCTGGGTAATGGAAAGTTGATCTCTCTTCCAAGGATAGACAGAAGACCACACTTATCACCTCAGAAGGGCTGTTTGAGCCTACCTGTATTCCTCAAGGACTCTTCAATTCCACAGCTACCTTCTAACAATCCATGGACTCCATCCTCTGTGACCTGAAGCTCTTGTGTGTCCTGGTATACTTAGATGATATAAAAGTCTTCAGCGCTACCTTTAAAGATCACTTGGATCACCTCAAAGAAGTGTTCATAAAGATTTGAGAAGATGGTCTTAAACTGAAACCATCAAAGTGTGCCTTCTTCAAGAAACGCCTCAAGTTCTTATGCCATGAGGTGACCCAGACAGGGATTTGCCCAATGACCAGAAAGTGGAGGCCATTGAAAAAATGCTTCCACCTACCAACCTGCAAGAGGTACAAGTTTTTTTTGGTCATGATGGGTTACTACAGACAGATCATCCCTGAATTTGCCAATACCAGCAAACCTTTGGTCCAACTGGTATGTAATGTCCCTTTTGAATGGACCACTAGTCAACAACAGGCCTTTGAGACCCTCAAATAAAAGATCAATTAAGCTTCCATCTTGTTGTATTCTGACTATGATAATAAAAAAATCCTATACACTGATGCTAGCAACCTGGCTATTGGAGCCATTTTGGCTCAACTAGATGATGAAGGTTTTATCACCCTGTAGCTTATACTTCTTGTGTCCTGAACAAGCATGATAAGAACCTTAGTGTTACAGAGAAAGAATGCCTTGATGTGTTGCATGCAGTCAAGCAGTTCCTTCAATATTTGTATGACACCCACTTCACTGTGGTCACTGACCACACTTAGATTAAGTGGTTACAACAGCTTAAGGAACCAGAAGGACAACTAGCTATATGGGCTCTCTTCCTGCAAGGTTACAACTTCACATTGCTAAATTGTCCTGGGATTCAACATCAGAATGCTGATGTGTTACCCAGAATGCACATCCTTGCTCTACACCCTGTTGAGGCTGATTAACTGTATGAACTAATTGGATATCCTTCCTCTTGAGAGAGTGAGACAGAAAAAGTCCAAATTGCTCTATCCAAACTATCTGAGGACACACTCATTTGTGACAATCAGCTCTTCAAGAAAGTGCAGGACCAATACCTGCCTTATGTACAGCCTAGTCTTTGCCTTTCTTTGGTGCTTCAAGCTCATAAAGAGACAGGACATGGGGGCATTGTCAAGACCTATGACTGGCTCCAGAAGCCCTATTTTTGGGAAAATCCTTGCCTGATGATTCCAGACGTCATTTCTAGTTGCCACAATTGTCAGCTCCAGCAACCTTGAGCTGCCTCTCACAAGTTTGAGCTAGTCCCCCCTCAACACACATTTCACACTGCTAGCATTGACACTGTAGGGTCTCTCCCTGCTCCCACCCTGGTTGCTGCTTTATCCTAATTGCGGTTGATCACTTCAGCAAGTGGGTAGAAGCTTGCCCTACTAAGGACATCACTGCCAAGACAACTGCTGCCTTCCTGTTGCAAGATGTATTCTACTGCCATGGCTGCCCTCAGGCATTGTTGTCTGAAAATGGGAAAAACTTCAATGCCAAGTTGGTAACCTCTGTTGTTGAGGCTTTGGGATCTCACCAGTCTTTCTCTGCCCCCTATAAACCTTCTACCAATGGGATGTTTAAGCGTGCAAATTCAACTCTTGTTTCTATCATGAGGAAACCCACTTATTCTAACGCTACCAACTGGAATCTATAATTATCTGCTGCTCTCTTTGCTTATTACCTTAGCAAGCATTGTGTCACCGGGTATTCTCCATTTTCTATGCTTTATGGGCATGAGGCTACCACTCTGTTGCTCCTGGGCACCCCCTCTCCTCCAATAACGCTATGAACCCTTACAACCATATCAAAGATCTAGCCAACCACATAATTGATATACAGGCCACAGTGTATAAATTTTTGTATAATTCCAAGATGCTTGAGTTCTCTCCTGAAAATGCTGGACGCTATCCTTTGCCTGAGTTCAACATTGGGGATTGTTCTCTACTATCAGCATAGAGTAGGAGGACACACTCACAAGCTAGACATGTTGTGGGTTGGACCTTTGGAAGTGATATTCAAACAAGGATCAGAGTACACTGCAAAACTCCTCTCTAGTGGTCATATGTTTGTCTCAATGCATGCCAAGTTTCTCTGCAAGTACTACCCCCTAAGGCCAATATAGAAGGGGCAATGGTTTTAATGCTGCTATTCACATTGTTTTGATTTTGATTTGATGGGTTATTTAAAGGACAAATCTCTCTCTTTTGCTTTTGCCCCTTGAAATGAGTCTGTATCTGAACTGGGAAATAAAATTGTTCAGTTTTCTGATTTTGCACAACTCACTCACCCCACTCATGCTTGTGGCAAGTGATCCTACTGTCCTAGTATTGTTTTTTGGTATTGTAAACCACTATATATTCCATTTTTTCACCAATAAAAATTAAGTTCTATTCACATTTTTGTCTTTTTTTCTCCCAGTACTTTTAGCACCTCTCTAGTCACGTCTAGTAGATATCATTCATTCAGGGCCACAAGGTAATCACATAGCCTTACCTGACATTCTAACCAAGACTTAGTACAAATCCAATCCTAAGGTTGGGATTCCCCATTGTGTGTCTGTGCCGCGCCTCAGAACACAACAAGGGTGATAAGGTGTTGTCACTGTGTGCTTGACCCTGTTCTTTGCAAGGTATATGTTGGTGTTTTTGGAGGTCAACTCTTTGCCTTTGTCAGTGTTTAGCAGTTCTGGTTTTCCAAATTTGTTAATGATTTCTTTGCCTATGAAGCGCCACACGTTGTTGCCAGTGTGTGCCCTCACTGCCTGCGCCACCAGCCAATAAGTGGCAAAGTTGATGGCTGTGATGATATATTTCTTGCTGTTGTGTTTCCTGGGCATGGGGCCCACAATGTCTAGGGTCCATACCTTTAAGGGTAACCGGGAGTAGATGGGCAACACAGTCTTACTTGGGGTGTCACTTTTTGAAAACATTTTGCACACCTTACATTGGTTGAGGACTTCCTGGACGTCACAATATAGAGTTGACCACCATGCTTAGTGTTTGAGAAATTTGTAAAGGTTGCAGCTCTTGTATAGCTCAGATCTCTGTGATAGTGTAGAATGGTGTTGACTCTTTGTGTGAGAATTAGAGAGCAGGTTAGGGAAAAATAAAACCAAGCTCTCAACCACAATAAAAATTGCAGTTTCAGCAACAATAAAAGGTTGTTGCCAACAATTCCTGAAAGGCCAAAGGGGGGGGGGAAGGAATCAACTGAACACTAAAAGCAACAGAAAAAAACCAAATGGCCTGATTTCACTAAATTTTTTTGAACTTATTTAGAGTAGAGAATGATGAAGAAAGGTCTTTCACAACTTTTGCATTCATTTAAAGAAAGGGAATGGAATTTGGATGGGAAGTTGAATGTCCAAAACTGATTGACCAATGATATGAGGGAACATGGATGCATCTATTGAGGCGGGAAAATCTGAAAAAATTCAAATAGACAAAATCAAAGGGAAAACTGACTCAGCTAAAAATTGAGGAACCTGTCTTGAATGCAATTACCACTACTCCTGGCCGCTCTTGCACATGATAATTAACCACAGGTGCCTCTTGGGTGGGTTAAGTGGGGGCATTTTCAAACCAATTCTGCAATTAATAGTGTGAGGACCTTCCTTGGGTGGGTGAAGTGGGGGAATTTTCAACCTAATTCTGCAATTCACTAGTGTGAGGACCTTTATTGGGTTTTTTTCAGTAAATCTTTGGGAAATATCCAGGCGTAAGTTAGCAGAGATCCCCAAGCATTTGGTGAGGATTGAAGTAGAGGCCCAAAGTGGAGGCGTAACTTTACATTATCCTTTCCTATTTAAAGGAGAAGGGAGCCATCCAGTGGCTAGAAAATGAAAGAGTCACTAGCCAGATTAGGAGACCTTCAAAAGGCCAATTTGGTAGCTAGTTATAAGGAAGGCACACATGAGGCACTTATTTTTGGAGGGACCAGATCAGGCATCCTTCCTAAGCAGCAATCAGGAGTTGCTGGTGGTGTTCACACTGAATTGTGAACAAACCTAGCAATTGATTGCGGTCAGGATAATGATAAGAGCAGGGGGGGCAGAGAAAATTTAATTTTACCACTGCTAGGACAGAAGGAGGGGATTGGGGTTTAGGGGCAGTGACACAAAGGAGCACAAAAACCAAAGCCAAGAAACAAGCTATCCAAACTGATGGCCAACATGAGACTAAATCTCATACAATCTATTATTTCAAGATGACTTCCAAATAAGGATAAGAACACTTCAAGACTGGAGAAGGGAAGGCAGGGATAGGAGGGAACAAACCAAGCCAAGAGGCAAGATAACATACTGATAACTGACATGAGACTCAATCTCATACAATCTACTATTTCAAGATGACAACTAAACAAGGATAATGATACCCCAAGACTGGAGAAAGATGGGACAGGGAAAGAAGTGTACAAGGGCAAAAGCAAGCACCCTAAAATCAAGGTGTAGTGATTTATTAACCAAAGGACAACATGAAGTCAAACTCATATAATCTATTATTAAAAGATGGTGGCTAAAAGGATGAAAAAAACAGCTGGGGTGGGAGAATCTGGGTGCTGGCAGAAGGGTTAGGAAGGGGAAACACTGACAAGAGCAACTCAAGACCAGTTTCCAGATGGTATCAATTTAAACGCCTTGATGAGAAGAACCTGAATTTTAAACAAAAAAATACAAGATGTTCAAAGAATTTAAATTGGTTGGCCTATGAGGTGAGAACTTAGGACAAGGAGCAAAACACAAATACAAGCCATGAGGGATTCATTTAGTTAGACAGCAAGAAAGTGGCATAAAGTTGAACTAAATTTAATAAACCAAAATGATGGCCAACAAATATAATGATCAGCCAAAACAAGGGAGGAGTGAAGATGACATAATACCACAGGAGCAAAATCATATAATACCTGGATCAACCAAAACAACCAAAATTAATTAGATGACTCAGGGGATATACTGGTTGTGTTTGCACTTCCACAGGAAAAGAACAACTTGAGAGTGAATGTGATGACACCTGGGAACAGATTGCATATTGAAAACTTAATACAAGTACCTAAGGGTAGGGCTGCTTTGGCCAAGCCCCAGGCAGCTGCAGCCAGTTTTTGGCTCCTAACCTTTCCTTTAAAAATTTATTTCAATATGCTTAAATATAATTTAATTCTGTTTTAGATGTAGCGGCCAAAAGCTGTTAGCTAGCTGGGGCTGAGCCAAAGCATCTCTACCTAAGAGGTATTTTCAAATGAAAACATATCCTTAGACACCAGGGATTTGCTTAGAAATTTCAACTCAGGAAGAGCGTCAGGTTGAACCAATCAATCAAAAAAGTTTTTAAAGTAACTTTTTAAAATTTAGGTTGCTCCTATGGGAGTAGAAGCTAAAGACTTTGAATGCTTGGAGGAGAAGAGCCAATCAAATAACGTGTGGAACAAGCAACAACAGGCGGGGGATGTGGCAAATCCTGATTAGAGGGTGTGATCTAGAGAGGTGGCACAACCAGAGCTTTACAGAAACGCCTGAGAGCTAGACAGCCAATGAAGCTGCCAACAAGCGCTGAAAATAGCAGACTTTCAATGAACTAAAACATTTTAAAGTTTTGTTGATGCCCAGGACTAACACACCCCAGATTAATTGAATTCAATATGGGGGAGCCAATCACAACTTAACCAAGTGGAATAAATAGGGTAAGGGAAGAGCACAGCAAGTTTTGATTGAGGCTTTTCAAGAAAGGGTGAAGAAAGGGGAGCCATCCCTCAGACTAAAACAAGATTCTCAAGCAAAAGCAAAATTCAATAGTGGAAAATATCTGGAGTGCGGGAAGTAAAAAAACCAGGCCAGCAAGAGCCAAAGGACAACAAAACAAGGAAACATCCAAGGGAAGGAGCAGTCCGCAGTGTGATACTAGGAAGGAAGGGAAAACAACTGACCAGGTGACAGGCAGGCTGGAGGAAAGAAGCTGGGGGGAAAGCCTACAATGGGGGTACAGATGAGATTTGATTGAGTGTAACTGTAATGCTGAGAGTCCATAAAACATTTAAAATGATGCCAAAGCAACATACAACCAAATAATCCAGTGGCAAAAGGCTTAACTGCCTGAAATATGGCTTTGTCATTGTGTGAAAATGGGGAGCAGGTTTAGAGGAAATAAAACCAAGCTCTCAACCACAATAAAAATTGAAGTTTCAGCAACAAGCAAAAAGCCATTGCCAACAATTCCTGGGAGGCTAAAGGGGGGAAAGGAATCAACTGAACACCAAAAGCAACAGAAAAAAACCAAATGGCTGGATTAAACTAAAAGATTTTGAGCTTTATTAGAGTAGAGAACAATGAAGCAAGGTATTTTACAACTCTTGCATTCATTCAAGGAATGTGATAGGATTGAGGTGGTAGATTGAATGTCACAAATCAATTAACTAATGATATGCACAGATACAAATGTATTTCTTGAGGCAGAAAGATCATGACAAGTTTTGAATGAGCATAGTCAAAAGGAAAACCAAACCAACTAACATCAGGAATAGGCTTTAGATGCAATTACCACTGCTCCTGGCTGCTCTTGTACATGATATTTAACCAAAGGTGTCTCTTGGGTGGATTGGGTGGGGGCATCTTCAGATTAATTCCAAAATATTAAATTGATGGCCTTTCTTGGGCTTTTTCAGTAACCTTTTAGATAAATATTCAAACATAATTTGGTAGAAATTCCAAAGCATTTGGCAGGAATTGAAGTGGAGGCCTAAGGGGGAGGCATAACTTTACAACATTTCTATATATCCAGAGCTGCACCATGCGCTCAGACACCCAAATGCCATGGTGCACAAGTTACTTCTGGACCTGGGTCAGGGGAAGCTCAGAGTTCCGCTGCAAGAGATCAAGCATGATTGTGTAGGCCTTGATGATCTGGGACTCTGGGGCCTTCTTGAGCTTCTTGGTTGTCCCAATCAGATTCCCCTTGCTCATTAAGTTGTTGAGCTCCTGCATCATTGTGGCTTGGGTAAATTGCAATTAAGTTTCAAATTGATCCCAGGACAAACCCTGCAGGTTCAGTGCCACAATTTCCTGAAGAATTTGGGTGGTGATGATTTGTTGCTTGGGCTGCTGGAGCTGAAGCCTGATTGGCTGAGGGGGGGCAGGTTGGCTTGTTGTGGGAAATTGTTCCAACTCAAGGTTGCCATCCTGATTGGTTGGTTGACAGGCAGCTTGGGCAGGGGTGGGTAAGGGAGAGGGGGTAGCGCTGGGCGCAAAGTGACTATTGAACAAGTCAAAGCCATATGGGTCAGGGGTCAGGTAGAGGTCAGCTTCCTTGTTACCTGCCTCAAAGGCTTGGGTGTAAACATATGCCTCCACGCCCTGAGCCTTGCCTCCATTGGAGCTGGCTTGGCTGCTGGCACTGGTGAAAATGTTGTTGCTAATAAAACCATCTCAAAACAAAACCTAGGATAAAATCACTAAAAGTAGAAGTTTAAAATTTAATGATTTATTTTTATTGTAATATTGAGTCCACATTTGGAAGGTTCTCAAAATCATTTCATAAAAATCAGGAGCCATGAAATGAATAAAATGCCTCTGTTCCTAAATTGGATAGTTGTTGATTGGCTGGATAACTGTTATTTTTCTATTTTAGGCTACTCATACTACACATCTTGTGTGACTTCATTTTGTTTCATGTTTGTGGAATCTTGCTTCTAGATTGCTCAATTTTCTTGATTCTTTTACTCCTTTTTTGGTGCCTCAGTTGAATCCTGATTGGATTATAATATAATCTGGAACAGCATCCATTCATCTCACTTGTTGTGCCAGTTCATTTTTTTGTGGTTTAAACTACGCTGCTTGATATTTGATATAATTTTGTATAATTGGCTAGCAAAATTTTGTTTTGTATTTGACAGTTTTTTTATTAATCAAAAATATTTAAATTATTTGAATCCTGAATCTTGTGCAACTTGGATTTTGTTTACATCTGTAATCATTTTATTTAAATCTGAGGTATTTTTGGTTGTTGTCATAGCTTTTAAAACTACTGTACTTAACAATCAACTAAATAAACAAATTTATAAATCATATTTTACTATTACATGTGTTTGCTTTATTATAACTACTCCATTATTATGTACTACCTAATTATATATTACTATTATAATTAAAAATAAAATTAAAATTAAAAGCAAAAATCAAAGTGTAAGAGAATATTATTTATTAGGGGGATTCAAATTGCAAAGGGGAATGTGATTATTCTGAGGAATTATACCCCAAAATTAAGCTTTCTGTTATATTTGTACAATGGGGACCACATATTCTTCTGTACATGGTGGACAACTCTGACTGAAATTGCTAATGGGGTTGCACTGAGAACCCTGGTGATTGCAGAGTGCTTTATAAAAGATAATTTAAAAATCAAATTGATGAGCAAGTTCTTCTCTGAAGGTATGTAGTATCCATAGAGCAATGAAAGTGCAAAGGAGCTGTACAGGACATGCTTGACTGTCCTGTACCCCCATGGCGTCTTCTGTCTTTCCAATGCCAAGCAGCATATGTCTATCTGTATTTAAACGTCCTCTAACTTCTTGACATTTGTTTTTAATGTGCAATATAATAGTATTCCTAGTTAGGTTGCAACTTGAATCCTTTTAGAGGTATATATTTCTGAAAACATGTATAATTTCTTGTAAATTTGAACTAATCTATTGATGTAGCTAGTGTTGGAGAACTTGATAATGCTTTCAGGGGTGCCCAGCTTGTATCTTCCCCCCATGCTTTGGCAAGCAAAATTAATAAAGGCTTAAATTTATTTACAAGGATTGCGTCCCTGACTTTATTTGATAATGCTTTAAATACTTCATTTAAAAATTTAAGCTTTGATAAATTCAGTTCCTATTTGAAAGTTGGTTTTCTCAGATTCTTTTCATATTCATTGATACTTGAAAACAGAAATCTTTCACAACTTTCATATATGTATTCATCAAAATTCATTTTGATATTCATTTGAATTTCATCCATTTCTTTGAAATTGATTATTCTGCCTAATTTGTAGGCTTCCCTGACCCACGGCAAGCACCCTGCAGGTGGTAGATATTCCTTATTCTTTGCTTTCCTATTTGCATATTGATTCATGTTCCTTTAAATGATTTGAGTGAGTTCATTTTGATTTCTTTTAATTACAGGGGCTAACAATGATTGGTAACCCCATATACACTACTGGGAGTGTAGGCTGCCACCTCAACAACCTCTTCCCCATCTCTTGTTGTGAATAAAGTAAATGTAAGTAAAATATGAATAAACTTACTAATTCTTTTCCCTGCGGCCCCCTCAGCCACAGTCACCCCTTTGGCAAACTTCATGAGAGTTGGCTGCTCTTCATTTGATTTCCTGGGCTTGATTTTCCTTATTTTTCATGCAACTTGTACTTCCTCTTGGTTTTCATTTGATAAACATTGTTTATTGTAGCACTTCTGCTTCTTTATTGTGCCTCATTTCTGTCATTCATTTCTGTTTCTATTTCAATATTTCCATTTCTTTCATTTTGATTAGGTTCCTCTCCATTTCTGATAATTTCTGTTGTTTTTTCTTTCCTTCTATTAGTTTGATTTTCTGGTTTGTTCTTCTTTTGCTTCTCCAGAGCTCCCAAAAATTGTAGGCTGCATCATTGAAATTTGGTATTTCTAAAAAAAATTCCTTGTATATTGAGCAATTTTTTCTTTGTGGTCATCTTGAATATCTGTCCCCAAGTTATGTAGGGCTACTTCATTTGTAAAAAATGATTAAAACCCCCTATTATAAAGTGTTACTGTGACTATTTCCTCAATGTTCTTTTCAATTTCAATCTACTTCTGGAGGTGTTTTTCCAATTCATTGACAAGTGAGTAGATATTAGACATGTTGTTTGCATTACTTCAAAAAACTGGTTTTTATATTACTACCATCAATGCATAATCATGAAATTATAGATAATAATACATTTTATTGAAATTATTGCAAATAAAGCAAATATCTTTCAATTATACAAAAAATAGCATAACACACTAAAAATACACCAGAATGTCATTAAACTAGCCATCTGAAATAGAAGATGTAGTATATATTTTTCAGTATGTACCTTTTTGATTTTAAAATAGTCTTTTATTGATATTTCATTAGATTATGAATGTTTTATTGAATGCTAACTATACTGGGCTGTATTTCCAGCAATGACAATTCAGTGTTATGTGCATAACTTGATGCATTTTGCATAATAAAAATCATTATAAACGTGACATCTTTCATAGTAATTTTATAATTGAACAGTGTCTATATTTGGAATTCATTAAAATTATTACATTTATTGATACATAGTGCATTTTAAAGCTTACATATTTACCTATTGATAATGATTCTGTAAAACACAAATAAGAGTTTGTGAGTTATTAATGATTCAATGGATCAATCAATCACCATTTATGACCATTAATTGGCTGATTTTCTTTGCTATGGCAATTTTGCATTTTATGATTATTATACACTTGTATCCAATTGGTTGGTTGCCACCCCAACCACATCTGGTCTTGGGGTGGCAACCATGGTTCCTATTGCTTGTGTGATGGGATGTGAAACTAATCAATTGGATACTGTAAATTCAGAACCTAAATGTAAAAATGTAGGATTGTCAAATCCTTGGTCCAAATTTCAAATCACTTTTGCGAGATAGCCTTTTTAATTAAATTAAATTAAATTATTTGAGTATTTATTTGAATATTTGAAAATGTGGGAACTCATAGAAACTTTGAAAAGTTCAAGTCAAACTGCATATTTCCAATGGACTAAATGAATTAACTGAAATCAATTTTGAAGGGTTCAAATCCATCAACCATTTTCATTAAGTTTACTATGTTTTTTGAAATTGCAGGATTGTCAAATCCAAGAACCAGATTTCAAATCACTTTTGAATGGCACTAGTAAACTCAGATACTAATTTCAGGAACTGGAATCCAAATTGAATGTATAATAAGCACACTAGGAAAAACCAACCCAAATCAAGATGCTCCACCATAACTAAAATTAAATGAAAAATTCAATTTTGATAACCATGTTTAGACATAAAAAGTGATTAAACTTCAAAGTTATCCAAACCTGGAAAGTATACAATATTATACACTTCAAATCATGGATATAGAAAATCTGCTACTATTCAAGGCTGAATCAAGAGAAAACAACTACTCACAACTAAATCAATAAATCCAAATAAATACATATTTAATCTAAAATATATATTTTCTTTTTATGGACCGTCAATCACATTCCCAACCAGTTCCTGCACCAGCCTGTGGGGTAGCCTGTCCACAAGGGCGTCCCAGAAGGTCCAAGAACAGACCCAGAACCCAACTCAAGGGGAGTCATGCCAACATACAGGCTTCTCAAGGTGTCAGTGCCAGTCAACCACCTCCTTCATCTCAAGCCAGGAACAGTAGACTCAATCCAAGACAGAAGCCGCTCTTAAGGCCTGCAACCAAAGTCTCCTATACAAAGGTCATCAGGAATAATGAGGTTACATAAACCTCCACTGTGTACCCAGTTGTCACCTGGCCCTGCACTCTTGATCCAAGAGTTGCTACTTCCTGCCCCTGTGTCTTTGACACCTTCTATGAGCCATTGACCACCACTGAAGAGCCATCTGCACCTGTATTATATGCCGCCATTGACGGCACCAGCGCAACCAAGCGTGATCCCACCTTCTACACAAAGGTCTCATCCCCTGTGTTGAGCCTAATAGCCAGGATGCTGTGGTATCTGCCAAGGGCCGGCATTAGTTGGCAGATAGTGAGCGTGAAGCTCTCCTCAACTGCTTGAACAGGGGAATGGCGGTTTGGGATATTGCGTCCCAATTTGGTGTCACAGCCAGATATATTGGCAACATCAACAAAAAATACAGCAACTCTGGTTGAATTACCAAATCTGTCAAGGCTAAGCAACAGCCAAGACTACTTAAACCCAAGCACATCAATGCAATCAATTAGTGGGTATCCAAGGATTGCCACCTGGACTCACTTGCTGTCCATTTAATGCTGGTCATAGAGTTTGGGCTTTCTGTTTCCAAAACCCTTGTCTACAAAATAATGGTTGATTTGGGCTTCTTGAAAGTATTGGGGATTTATCTGTATAACCAAAACAGCAAGAAGACCATTGAGGATCAACACATTTATGCCAAGACCTATCTGACTCTAAAGGGGACTGGGAATGACTAGTTTTTCTACATTGAAAATTATTGTTTTCCTCCTCACTCAGGTCTAGGCAAGGGTGGGTCAAGAAGGGGTCCAAGGACGGCATAGTCTATTGTGCAGCTGTTTGTTCCCAGACCTATTCCATGGTAGCGCTTCTTGATCCTTGCAGGCTGGACCAGTATCAGATGATCAAGGGTTCCCATAATAGCAGGACATTTCTTGATTTTCTCCAAAATGTCAAGGAGTATCTCCGGATCAATTACCACAGTACAACCAACATTGTTGTGTTGGATAATTTTGGGCTCCACAAAGTGGATCTGGTTGTGTCCAGGTTCCTGCCCATTGATAAAAATAGCCGTTTGGCCAGCCACTGCCTGGCTGACTGTCCAATGAGACGCCTCTTCCTCCCCCCATATTCTCCATTCCTTAACCCAATTGAGGAGGTCTTTGGGTGGATCAAAAATAAGGTAAAGAAAGGCCTCCCTCAGGACACCAAGGATCTCTTCAACATCCTTGAGGTCAGTCAATTTGCAATGCCACCCAATGTGGTGGCGGCTTTTTACAAGCACCCAGAATCCTTTCTCCCCAAAGCCCTGGCCTCTGAGCCAATCAGATAAAGGAGCGCTCTGGGTTTTATTTGCTTTTATTTTGTTTTTAGTAGGACTCAACAATTATTATTTAATTATATAATGACATGACGGTTGATTGTATTATAGACATATAAGAGTATGTAGAAAAAGTAAGTAAAATTAATTGTACTAGGTATGAGGAATATATTTTTATTATAATGCACTGAATATTATATTGACTGTTGCGCTAACAAATAAATTAATTAAAAAGGATAGAAATAGATTAATTTTATTTAAATAATTGTGAATCCTTGTTGGTACTCTGGCTTTTTAAGCCACAAATTGGACCTTGCAGGTCATCATCTGATATTTATTAATCAGTACTACTATAGCCACACAACACAGCCACCTATGATTTTTAGGTATTGCTAATGAATTAGTACTTAGGACGCAGGTCAAGCATATTGAATATATTCATCAAATCATATTACAAGGGAAAGGTAATTAGAGTTCTAAAAATTGCTTGTTTAGAATATAAGTGGAGCAGGCCGCATGATGCGGATAAATTCAATTCTTGTTGTTTGTATATGTAACAAATGAACTTTACTTGACAAGCTAGTAAATAAAAACATTTTTAACTTATTTTTATTATTTGATGTGGTTGCAACTATAACTAATGTCTTGTAATATATTTAGATATATTAATATTATAATTTGCCTACTAAAACTTAAAAATAAAATAAAATAAAATATTAAAAGTAAAATTATAACTATAAATCTTAAAATTTATCTGTTAAATTTTATATTCAAAATTTAACTATTTTTATATAACTATGCTTTATGCAAATTTGAAATGTTATATATTAAAAATTTTAATATTGAAATATGTAATATTAAAATTTTAATATTAACTTTTAGATACTAAAATTTTAATATTTAAATATTTTAAATTAAAATTTTACTATAAAAATTTTAATATTACATATTTCAGTAAAAATATTTAATATTAAAATAAAAATAAATTTTTTAAAAAAATAAATTTAAGTTGCAAGGGAAAAATATTTTTATGGGGATGCTAATTGAAAAGGGGAATGTGATTATTCCAGGGAATTATATCCTGAAATTAAATTTTTGGCTAGAGCATCCAATTGGATCCATGTACTGTAAATTCAGAACCAGAACGTAAAATGCAGAATTTTTAAATCCTTGGTCCAAATTTTGAATCACTTTTGCAGGCAACTCAGCTGAGTGAAAAATAAAATATTTAATAAAATCAACCATTTAATTTGACTTTTTTTGATTTATTTAAATTGGCAAATTTCAAATCTCTTGAGCAGAAAACTCAACTAACAAAGGACACATATCAGCAAACAAATGCGGGATACATGAATCAGAAATGCGGGATTCCTATGTAAAATTTGAGATTTCCTATATGTCAAACAAATCATAGAAATCATGTAAAAAATTAACAAATCTGAAATTGCGGGATTGTCAAATCCAAGAATCAAGTTTCAAATCATAATTGTGAGGAATTTGAGATAAATATAATTTAGGTGTGTCTCAAAAAAAATGCCAAAGGATCTAGAGTGAATTTGTGCTGATTCTTTTAGGAATCATAAGAATTCTCAAAAATCACCCTATTCCATTTTAGGACGGCTAAAAATAAGATCAAAATATTCACAAAATTAACATATATAACAATAAAATTGACTAAAATATACATTCCTCTTCTTGAGTTTAAAATTATAATAAATTTTTTTTATGTTTTCTTCTAACACCAACCAAGTCAACAGGCTGTTCCCTGGCCTTGACAAAATTATGCAGGGCTATGCTGGGTCTTCTAATAGTGAAGCCTCCCTCTATGGCCACTCCCAACCTGCAGGCCCCTCTGCAAGTACTACCCAGGAGTGTGTTCTTACTCCTGCGTCCTCAAGCATGGCCCTGTTTGCCCATCACGCACAGACAGCTGCTAACCCAAATCATATAACAACTCTAACATCCAGAATTGACTAAGTGAGCCAGGGGGCCACCAATGGAAGCCAGAATCCAGAAACAGCCAATCAGATGCACTGTCTGGTTCTCAAGTCAGACACACCCTTCCTCCAGCCAATCAACCTGCAAGGCACAGAAGAAAATTAATCACTCCAGAGATTGTTCTTGAAATGGTCAAAAAGCGAGGGAAGCTTATGTCCCTTGGGGAAATTGCGGCTGCAATGGGTTTTTCAAAGTCCACTGTGGCTGCAACCCTGCGAGCCCACGCCAACTGTGGCCCCCTACCAAGAAGATCTCAACTGGTGCCCGACTTTGACCAAAGGTGACACAGCCCATCCCCTTATGATGCCCATTATGGAATGTGACTTGTGGATGCCTCTGGTCCAGGTATGTCTCCAGCTGGGACTCCACAGCATCTACAGCAACAAAAAAACGGTGAATTTGTGGATGCACAGAGTTGTGGTTGCCACCAGAATCCTATCCAATCAGGTTCTTGGTGGCACCAGTTTGGTGGATACTAACTCATACAATTCAACCATCATCAATTTTATTAAAGAGAGGGCAATTAGGGCCTGGAATGACGTCATCTTCCTATCATCTGCTAAGGTTTCTGCAAGTATTCAAGACTATGGAGAGAAGCATATCCAGTCTGAAGTGTACAAGTGTGGCCCAATCTTGTATTGTTTTGTCAGGGTAGATTGGCATTTTCCCCATTGGGCATCAATTATTACTTGGCAATATTGAACACAGCAGATGGGTATGCCTACCAGACAGAGCTCAAAGCTATGTTGGAGAAGTGGGCCACACAAAACGCTGCACACACAGTTGTACTTAGTACTGAGATGGAGCAGCGGGAATGGGCAACCCAAGAAATCAGGGCTACGGGGCATGCCTGATGGTCCTACTCCAACCACACCAATATGCATCTTGCAGATGTATATCTCTACAATTTCGGTTCTGCTCTCAGGCGCTTAAAGCCTGCCACTTACAACAAACTATGCACCTAAATTGATAAGGGTAAGAGCTTTTCCCTTCCATGTCTGTCCAGGACTTATTTGATCTCATCATCTTCTATGCAAGTGATAGTGATAAGTCCAGAAAGGACTCTTGCCTTCCCCCTTGCCCATCCATCTGTTTTGTCAAGCCTGCATATGTGGCAGAAGAAGAATTTGAGCAATTGAAGCAAACCACTCTTGTTGCCCCTTCCCAGTCAACAAACCCTGCCTCCCCAACCCCCCATCAAGCCACCTGCCTTCCAACCATGACTCCCAAGCCACTACCAATCTCCCCCACTATATCTGATGCTGCCCCTTTCACATGCGCAGATGAAGGCAATGTTCATTCCGCCCATTCCCTCCCCTTCCCATCCTTTGATCAGTAAAATAAATCTTTTCTTTGTGACAACTTATTAAAATTAATATCTCTCTTTTAATTCATAATTAATAATATTTTTTTACATATTCAACATTTACTATAATTAATACAATGTTTTACATTTTACAAATAGCTTATAGTATTAGCATACATATTTACATCATCATTAATAAATTAAAGACAATAAACATAAATATTGCATTAGAATATAGCAATTAGGCGTCAACTCTTGATATTTAGAAATTATGAGCATAACTCAATACATTTTTTTAATAAAATTCATTGTAAACCTGGCCATTTTCATTGTAATTTATCAAAACAGATTGTATTTATATTAGAGAGTCATTAACACTTAGTAAAAATATTGATACATAGTGCATTTTACAGCCTGTATATTTACCTATTGGTAATAATTCTGTAAACTTTTCAGTTGGATTTTGCAAGGTAATAATAATGTAATGTGTTGATAAATTACTGTTCAATGTCATCAATTGGCTGATTTTCTTTGCTATGGCCATTGTGCATTTTCTGATATTTACGCACTAGTATCCAATTGGTTGGTTTCACATCCAATTGCACAGGCAATAGGAAATCAAGCCGCCGCCCTGACCACATCTGGTCTTGGGGTGGCGGCTTGACTTCCTATTGCCTGTGCAATTGGATGTGAAATCAACCAATTGGATACTAGTGCGTAAATATCAGAAAATGCACAATGGTCATAGCAAAGAAAATCAGCCAATTGATGACAAGAAACAGTAATTTATTAACACATTACATTATTATTACCTTGCAAAATCCAACTAAAAGTGAGATAAAGTTATTACCAATAGGTAAATATACAGGTTTTAAAATGCACTATGTATCAATATTCATACTAAGTGTTAATGGCTCTCTAATATAAACACAGTCCATTTCTTTAATTTAAATGGAAAAGGCCAAGTTTACAATGGATTTTATTAATCAAAATGCATTGAGTTATGCACATAATTTCTAAATGTCAAGAGTTGACATCTAATTGTAATTTTCTAATGCAATATTTATGTTTATTGTCTTTAATTTATTAATGATGATGAAAAATATGTATGCATTGAAGGTAGTACTATAAAAGCCAGTTTTTTGATGTAATTCAAACAAAATGTCAAATATTCACACACTTATCAACAAATTAGAGTCAGCCCTCCAAAAGGTTGTTGAGCTTGAATACAACATCAGGGAAATTGTGGTAAATCAACTGGGAAATGAGGGAAGAGCCTTGGTCCAGCAAAATGAAGCTTCAAAAAATAGCCTGGGAACAATGGTCAACAAAGAACACAAAGAAATATTTCTAAATCTTCAAAAGGAAATAATCAAGCAGTTAGATTTCAAAAGCAAAAGGTACAATTTGTGGGAATTTGCAAAAACCAATAGAAAGAATACTTAAAAAAATCAAACTAATTGAAGGAAATGAAATCCCACATGAAATAAACAAAAATGAAGAGGAAACTAACCAAATGGAAACAGATGAAACCAAACTTATTCACGAAGCAGGAGCGCTTCAAGAAATACAGAAAATTTATCAAATGAAAACCAAGAAGAAACACAAGTTGCAAGAAAGATAAGAAAAATTAAGCCTAGGAGAATTAATGAAGAGCAGGCAATACTCAAGAAGTTTGCCAAAGTGGCGCCTGTAGCTGAGGGGGCCACAGGGGAAACAATTAATAAGTCTTTTTATGTTTACCTTATTTATTTTAGTTGTACCAGGAATAGATACAAGGTTGCGGGAGTGGTGGCTTTTACGCCAAGTTGTTTCTACAGAGGTTACCAGTCACTGGTATCTCCTGTAAAACAAATAAATAAAAGCCAAATAAATAAAAAAAATCAACAGAATATGAATAATTTTACAAGTATTGAAGCTAAAGGTAGGGAATATTTACCGCCTGCGGGGTGCTTGCCGTGCTTTGAGGGAAGAATATGAAATAGGATCAAATACCAACTCTAAAGAAATAAATCAAATTTGCGGGGATGTCAAGTTAAACTTTGATAAATATATCTATTGTCGCAAAATCTTTGATTACTCCCTCTCTGGGAATTAACGTCCCAAGTAAATCACTGAGCAGCTCATCAAGTGGTTCAACGCCCAGTCAATAAACTGACGGCACCATTATCAGTTAACCATCTATGACAGGGATCACTCAATCCAGGTCCTAAATGGAACACAACTTGATTAAGCCTTGTGACCCAAGAGGAACACTACTCAGATAAGCCCCATTATCTCCATGTTGTACATGGACAACATGTGGCTTGTCATGATACTTAATAATATTTCATATTCATATACAATAAAGTATCATTCTCTTCTTAATCTTCCCCTTATTTTTGTTTACTATACTTCCCAGAAGTATAAACTTGACAGTGGTAGCACAGGTAGGTTATCCATACCTACCCAACTCAAAGGAAAAATTCCTCCCAAGAAAAGAACCCAAACAATGTCACTCCCTAACAGCTGGAGAGATTAAAAAGCAGGACAAGTTATCTCCCCAGGCCTTGTCATCTACAATAACGTCCTTGTACCCATTTACCAGTACAACACCCTCAAAACCCGCAGACTGTTCCCTACCACGCCAACCACAACAGCGCCTACATAACCTGGGATACTCAATATTGTGTTTCAACACTTATGTAGCGCTGAGATTGGTGCCTTTACAGGACTATGCTATGAGAACGCTTCTCATTGGAACAACAGCACTGAGAGCAATTTTGAACAAGTGAAGTACCCCCAAAGACTCTGTGTTAGCAAAGTTGCCCTCTGCATCACAGGGACTGCTTCACGCTTTGTTACCAAATGGCTAGCCCAACATCCTGACCAGAAGGAAGACTGGGAAGTGTTTAAGATTGCATTCCTCAAGAGTTTCTCCATGAAGACTTGGATGTGGTGATTATGACTAAACTTTAAACCTTCAAAATGACAGGAACCAACAAAGAATACATTGCTGCATATGAAGGACTACATGACCTTGCGCCCAACACCATCAACTTTGATGAACCTGGGCCACGCCTGGACTTCTAAAATGGCCTTCCCACACACATTAGACGTCAGTTTGATATGACCTGCTGCAAGAACCTTGAGGATGTATTCCTAGAAGGAAAACACACAGCTAAAAGTCTGACAATCTACACGCCACCAACAAGCGCAAGGAAACCCCTGCAGCTAAGAGAGAGCCTTGCCCCAATAAGCAAAACAACCAAGCCAATAGTACCCATCCTTGACACAGGAATACATTGCACAAGTCAACCAGGCAGCACCAAAGATACCACCAAGGAGGGCAAAGCTCAGGGGAGTGCTTAGGCAAGGCACTATCCCCTTCTCCACAAGACTTGGACAGAGAACAGGTGTGGACTCAATCATCATGATCCAGGTTCCCTCCAGCAATCCTCTACTGTTAGCTGCCCAATCTGGAAATAAACTCCTTACCTATCCTTTCTGCTTTTGCAGATACCAGGGCACAGCATTATTTGATACTGGAGCCAATCAATCACTCATTAACAATAACTTTGCAGACCTCATGAGGTTACCTACCATTCAAAGTATCATCGCGAAAGTCATCATGGCGGACAACCACAGCACACCAGTTACCCACAAGACAAAACCTTTCCAAGCCCAAATTGGAGATGTACAAACAACAATTAGCGGCCCCATCAATCTAATCCCCAAATACAATATCATACTTGGATTAGATTGGATGCAAAAGACAAAGCCTCACATCAACTGAGACAGTGCCACCCTCACTATCCAGCAAGGAGAAGTCCACCATCACGTGTACCCAACACATCTTGACACCCTCATGAGGGACCACATATTTGTAAAGATCATGGAAACAAAAAAAGAAACTGACATCAGCAAAATAAATTGGAGCACATGTACATATGAGATCATACACAAAAAAACACAGAAACTCAACACAGCAGAACCCAATTAAAGACCATCTAGTCAATGAATTCCCCTCTGTATTCCAAGAAACACTACCCGAGCTGACCCTGATTGGGGTATACAACACAAAATTGACCTGAAAGGTAGCGTTCCTAAAGCACAACTATCTACCGCCTCACACCACAAGAAGACAACGCTTCAAAAGCTTACCTTGACAAAGCACTCAAGAAAGGCCTCATCAAACCCTCAAAATCATCCTTTGGTGCCGCTGTCTTCTTTGTGGCAAAGAAAGATGGAGGCCTCTAGCTGGTCACAGACTAAAGGGCCCTCAACAAGGTCACAATAAAGAGCAGGTATCTCCTGCCCCTAATTGATGACCTTTTTGATGCCCTGGGGGGGGGTCCCAAATCTTCATAAAAATTGATTTGATAGCAGGATATCACCAAATTTGCATGAAACCTGAAGACATTCCAAAGACCATATTTCAAACTAAATACAGGTCCTTTAAATGTGTTGTCCTCAATTTGGCATGACAAACGCTCTTGTTACCTTTGTAACCTTCATGAATGAAGTATTCAGGAAAACATTGGGAAAAGAGCAATCATCTACCTGGACAACATCATCATTTACAGTCCCAACCTACAACAACACTGGGAAGACGTTCACACAGTCTTCCGTACCCTGCAGGAAAACCAACTAATTGCCAAACTGTCCAAATGTGAGTTCTTCTCAACTGAACTCCCCTTCCTTGGCTATATCATCAGCAAGGACAGTATCAAGCCAGATCCAGAAAAAATACATGCTATAACAGAGATGTCAGCCCCAAAGAACAAGAGTAAACTCCACTTTTTCCTTGGAATGGTAGTCTATGTACACAGGTTCATCCCTGACTGGGGTCTCTGACTATCTCTTGTCAGCCATCCTGGGAAAAAAACCAAATTTATTTGGACACCTTTACAAGATCAACATTTCTGCTAACTAAAAGAGCGCATGATTACTGGCAACATCCTGCAATACCCAAACCGTGAGAGTCTATAAGCTAGAAACTGACACCTCTGATTATTCCATAGGAGGAGTCCTCCATATGCAAACAGCCCAAAAGGTTGTCCTTCCTGTGGCATATGAATCAAGGAAGCTATTGGACGGCAAACAAAAATACCCCATACACAATAAGGAATTTGTTGCCATCATACACTGCCTCATGAAATGGCAATGCTATCTGTAGGAGCCCAGAGTTCAAAGTATTCACCGGCCACAAGTTGTTGATATTCTTCAAAACACAACAAAACCTGCCAAGAAGACAAGCCAAATGGATGAGTCTCATACAGAGATACCCCATGCAAATTGAATACAAGCCAGGCAGAGAGATGCTTACTGCAGATGCCCTATCAAGGCTATACAATAAAAACATCATTTGCACCAAAGGCAACCCTTACTGGCCCATGTTAATCATGGGCAATCTCCAGGAAAGGTTCCCACCTGGCACACCAATGGATATCCAAGAGAAAGTCCTCACAAACAAATATTTGTTCAAAACCGTATATGGTACCCTTCACCAAATACTTCCAAGTGGTGATACTGTACCCTACGTCTCGTCAACACAAAAGATTGACACAATCCTCTGATACCACAGAGACTTAGAAACAACCGTAGCAGAACCTTGCATGAATATCTCAAGACTTGCTACTGGTGGCCCAACATGCTAGATGATATCAGAGAGGTACTGGAACAATGCCAGGTTTGTGAGTTGTACACACAAACCAAAGCTCCATCTAAATTAGTAGTACCTGTATTCATCACAGCCCTTCAAGGTATGGCCGTTAGATATTGTGGGACCTATGCTGGATGAAAGCAAAGGCAAGAAGTACATCATCACAGCCATTGAATATGCAACCAGATGGCCCGTAGTTCAAGCCAGAAAAGAGCACCAAGGGAATGATGTGAGATAATTCATTGGCAATGAGATCATAGCAAAGTTTGGAAAGCCTGCCCTCCTAATCACATATGGAGGCACTAAACTCAAAGCTATTGACACCAACATCTATCTTGGCAAAAATGGAATAAAACACGTCAAAGCAAGCCCATATCACCCACAAGCAAATGTAAGTGTAGAACAACTAAACGGCTCTTTAGTGGAAGCCCTCAGTAAGTTTTCTTCCAACAATCCAAAAGCCTGAGTCAACATGCTACCAACAGCCCTTATGAAATGCAGAACAGTCTTCAACCGCAATATGGGCAAAAGCCCTTATGAACTTGTCTATGGTCAGAAACCCTCACTTTTCAGTACAACCACAGGACCACAACTGCCACTTCCAAAGAAGATACCAGACAGTAATACCCAAAAGTAAAACAAGCCAGAAAGGACCAAGAAGTGATGGAACAGCAAAAGATTCAGCAAGAAGCAATCCCATTACAACAAGAAAGGTTCCAAGTCAGAGACAAGATCTGGGTTGTCAACCACAACCCTCACAAATTAGACCCAGGGTTAGGTGGACCAGGCATTGTCATGGAGGTAAAGCCCAATAACATCTACCTAATCAAAGGGATTGGAGCTCAAATCAAACTGAAACATATGCATCATGACCAACTTTGTTTGTGTAAGGCAAGAGCAGTCCAACAAAATTCAAGGCTCCCTGTACCCAATGCCAAACTGGATCAATATCAAGCCTGTATACCAGATACCCTCAAGAAGATTCCTAAGGCTCCACCTTCCAGCACCCCAGGGGGAGATGTCACAATATCTTAGATTACTCCCTCTTGGGGAATTAACACTCCAAGTAAATCACCAAGCGGCTCACCAAGTGATTCACCGCCCAGTCAATAAACTAGTGGCACCATTATCAGTTAACCACTATGACAAGGATCACTCAATCCAGGTCCTAAATGGAACACAACTTGATTAAGCCTTGTGAATCAAGAGAAACATTACTCAGATAAACCCCATGATCTCCATGACGTAGATGGACGGCATGTAGCTTGTCATGATACTATATAATACCCTATATTTATATCAAATAAAGTATCATTCTCTTCTTAATCTTCCCTTTTTATTTTGTTTATTATACTTCTCAGAAGTATAATCTTGACACTATAAAAGCATTTAACAATATCCATTTGCAAACATCAACAAATATGAAAAAAAAACTTAATAAAAACTGACTTTCAAATAGGAACTGAATATTTAAAAACTGAATTTTTTAATGAAGTATTCAAGGCATTGTCAAACAAAGTCGGGGACACAGTCCTTGTGAACACATCTAAACCTTTATTAATATTGTTCACTGAGGCATGGGTGCTGATACAAGTTGGGCACCCCCCAGAACCCTCTTCAAATTCAATCAAAAACCTATATCAATAGGTTAGTTTAAGTAAAAAAACTGTGCATGTTTTTGGAAAAATATACCTCACAAAGAATTCACGTTGCAGCATACCTGGGAATCCTCCTTTACTGCATATTAAAAACCAATGTCAAAAAGTTGGAGGATGTACCTATTCAAATGGACATATGTCAGTTAGCACTCAAACTCCAGAAGACACCGCAGGGTATAGGACAGTCAAGCACGTCCTGTATGACTCCTTTGTATTGGCAACATTGTACAGGTACTACGTGCCCCCTGAAAAAAGCCTATTAATTGATTCACTCACCCACCTTCCTTTTATTAAACGTTCAACAACCACCAGGGTACAGAGTGTCACCCCTCTAGAAATTGCATCCAGGGTTGTCCACCACGTACAGAAGAGTAAGTGGATTCAATTGACGCATTAGCTGAAAATTTAATTTTGGGGTATAATTCCCCGGAATAATCACATTCCCTTTACAATTAGCATCCCCCCAATAATTATTTTTCCCTTGCAAATTAATTTTAATTTTTTTTAATTTTTTATATTTCTATACTAAAATTTTAATATTAAAACATGTAATATTAAAATTTTATAGTAAAACTTTAATTTCAAATATTTAAATATTAAAATTTTAGTATTGTCAAGTTTATACATCTGGGAAGTATAACAAACAGAATAAAGGGGAAGATTAAGAAGAGAATGCTACTTTATTAGATATGAATATTTAATATTATATAGTATCATGACAAGCCACATGTTGTCCATGTACATCATGAAGATCATGCAGCTTATCTGGTTAGTGTTCCTCTTGGGTCACAAGGCTTAATCAAGTTGTGTTCCATTTAGGACCTGGATTGAGTGATCCCTGTCATAGATGGTTAACTGATAATGGTGCCACCAGTTTATTAACTGGGCGGTGAACCACTTGGTGAGCCACTTGGTGATTTACTTGGGGCGTTAATTCCCCAAGAGGGAGTAATTTAAGATGTTGCAACATCCCCCCTGGGGTGCTGGAAGGCAGAGCCTTGAAAATATTCTTGAGAGTATCTGGTATACGGGCTTGGTATTGATCCAGTTTGCCGTAAGGTACAGGGAGCCTTGAATTTTGTTGGGCTGCTCTTGCCTTACAAAAACAAAGTTGGTCATGATGCATATGTTTCAGTTCAGTTTGAGCTCCAATCCCTTTGATGAGGTAGGTGTATTTGGGATTAACTTCCATGACAATGCCTGGTCCGCGTAACCCTGGGTCTGATTTGTGTTGGTCGTGATTGACAACTCATATCTTGTCTCCGATTTGAAACCTTTCTTGTTGCAATGGGATTGCTTCCCGCTGAACCCTTTGTTGTTCCATCACTTCTTGGTCCTTTCTGGCTTGTAGTAATTTTGGATTATTACTGTCTGGTATCTTCTTTGGAAGTGGCAGTTGTGGTCCTGTGGTTGTACTGAAAAGTGAGGGTTTCTGACCATAGACAAGTTCATAAGGGCTTTTGCCCATATTGCGGTTGACTTGTGTTCTGCAGACCATAAAGGTGGTTGGTAGCATGTCAACCCAGGCTTTTGGATTGTTGGTAGATAACTTACTGAGGGCTTCTACTAGAGAGCTGTTTAGTTGTTCTACGCGTCCATTTGCTTGTGGGTGATATGGGCTGGCTGTGACCTGTTTTATTCCATTTTTGACAAGATAGGTGTTGGTGTCAATAGCTTTGAGTTTAGTGCCTCCATATGTAATTGGGAGGTCAGGTTTTCCAAACTTTGCTATGATCTCATTGCCAATGAATTGTCTCACATGATTGCCTTTATGCTCTTTTGTGGCTTGTGCTACAGGCCATCTGGTTGCATAGTTGATGGCTGTGATTATGTACTTCTTGCCTTTGCTTTCACCTGACATAGGTCCACAATATCCAACAACCATACCTTGAAGGGTTGTGTGATGGATACAGGTACTACTGACTTAGGTAGAGCTTTGGTTTGTGCGTACTTCTCATAGATTTTGTATTGTTCCAGTACCTCTCTGATACCATCTAGCATGTTAGACCACCAGTAGCAAGTCTTGAGATATTCATGCAAGTTTCTTCTACAGGTGTGTCCCAAGTCTCTGTGATAACGGAGGATTGTGTCAATCTTCTGTAATGACGGGACGTAGGGTACAGTGTCACCATTCAGAAGTATTTGGTGAAGGGTACCATATACGTTTTTGAACAGATGTTTGTTCTTGAGGACTTTCTCTTGGATGTCCATTGGTGTGCCAGGTGGAACCCTTCCTGAAGATTGCCCATGATTAAAATGGGCCAGTCAGGGTTGCCATCATTGCAAATGATGTTTTTATTGTATAGCCTTGATAGGGCATCTGCAGTAAGCATCTCTCTGCCTGGCTTGTATTCAATTTGCATGGGGTATCTCTGTATGAGACTCATCTATTTGGCTTGTCTTCTTGACAGGTGTTGTTGTGTTTTGAAGAATATCAACAACTTGTGGTTGATGAGTACTTTGAACGTCTGGGCTTATACCAGGTAGCATTGCCATTTCATGAGGCAGTATATGATGGCAACCAATTCCTTATTGTGTATGGGGTATCTTTGTTTGCCGTCTGATAGCTTCCTTTATTCATATGCCACAGGAAGAAAGTCTTTTGGGCTGTTTGCATATGGAGGACTCATCCTATGGAATAATCAGAGGCTCAGTTTCTAGCTATAGATACCCTCAGAGTTTGGGTGTTGCAAGATGGGGGTGGTAACCATGTGCTCTTTCAGTTAGCAGAAATGTTGATCTTGTAAAGGTGTCCAAATAAATTTGGTTTTTTTCCCAGGATGGCTGACAAGGGGGCTGTCAGAGCGCCCCAGTCAGGGATGAACCTGTGTATATAGACTACCATTCCAAGGAAAGTGTGGAGTTTGCTCTTGTTCTTTGGGGCTGGCATCTCTGTTATAGCATTTTTTTGTCTGGTTCTGGCTTGATACTGTCCCTGCTTTTGATATAGCCAAGAAAGGGGAGTTCAGTTGATAAGAACTCGCATTTGAACAGTTTGGGAATTGGTTGGTTTCCCTGCAGGGTACAGAGGACTGTGTGGACGTCTTCCCAGTGTTGTTGTAGGTTAGGACTATAAATGATGATGTTGTCCAGGTAGATGATTGCTCTTTTCCCAATGTGTTCCTTGAATAATTCATTCATGAAGGTTACAAAGGTACTGGGAGCATTTGTCATGCCAAAATTGAGAGCGACACATTCAAAGGACCCATATTTAGTTCAAAATGCAGTCTTTGGAATTTCTTCAGGTTTCACGCAAATTTGGTGATATCCTGCTGTCAAATTAATTTTTATGAAGATTTGGGACCCCCCCCCCCAGGGCATCAAAAAGGTCATCAATTAGGGGCAGGGGATACCTGTTCTTTATTGTGACCTTGTTGAGGGCCTTGTAGTCTGTGACCAGGTAGAGGCCTCCATCTTTCTTTGCCACAAAGAAGACAGCAGCACCAAAGGATGATTTTGAGGGTTTGATGAGGCCTTTCTTGAGTGCTTTGTCAAGGTAAGCTTTTGAAGCGTTGTCTTCTTATGGTGTGAGGCGGTAGATAGTTGTGCTTTAGGAACACTACCTTTCAGGTCAATTTTATGTTGTATACCCCAATCAAGGGGCAGCCCGGGTAGCGTTTCTTGGAATACAGAGGGGAATTCATTGACTAGATGGTCTTTAATTGGGTTCTGCTGTGTTGAGTTTCTGTGTTTTTTTGTGTATGATCTCATATGTACATGTGCTCCAATTTATTTTGCTGATGTCAGTTTCTTTTTTTGTTTCCATGATCTTTATAAATATGTGGTCCCTCATGAGGGTGTCAAGATGTGTTGGGTACACGTGATGGTGGACTTCTCCTTGCTGGATAGTGAGGGTGGCACTGTCCCAGTTGATGTGAGGCTTTGTCTTTTGCATCCAATATAATCAAAATATGATATTGTATTTGGGGATTGGAATGATGGGGCCGCTAATTGTTGTTTGTACATCTACAATTTGGGCTTGGAAAGGTTTTGTTTTATGGGCTTCTGGTGTACTGTGGTTGTTTGCCATGATGACTTTCTTGATTATACTTAAAAAGGTAGGTAACCTCATGAGGTCTGCAAAGCTCTTATTAATGAGTAATTGATTGGCTCCAGTGTCAAATAGTGTTGTGCCCTGGTATCTGCAAAAACAGAAAGGATAGGTAATGAGTTTTTTCCAGATTGGGAAGAAAACAGTAGAGGATTGCTGGAGGGAACCTGGATTGTGTTAATTGAGTCCACGTCCTCTTCTCTGTACAAGTCTTGTGAAGTGAGGGAGGGTGGCTCACCTAAGCACTCCCCTGAGCTTTCCTCCCTTGTTGGTATCTTTGGTGCTGGCCTGGTTGGCTTGTGCAGTGTTATTCCCATTTCAAGGATGGGTGCTGTTGGCTTGGTTGTTTTGCTTATTGGGGCAAGGCTCTCTCTTAGCTGCAGGGTCTTCCTTGCGCTTGTTGGTGATGTGTAGATTGTCAGACTTCTGAGCTGTGTGTTTTTCTTCTTGGAATACATCCTCAAGGTTCTTGCAGCGGGTCATGTCAAACTGACGTCTAATGTGTGTGGGAAGGCCATTTTAGAAGTCCAGGTGTGGCCCAGGTTTGTCAAAGTTGATAGTGTTGGGCGCAAGGTCACATAGTCCTTCATATGCAGCAATGTATTCTTTGTTAGTTACTGTCATTTTGAAGGTTTAAAGTTTGGTCATAATCACCACGTTCAAGTCTTTCATGGAGAACTTTCTGAGGAATGCGCCTTGAATACTTCCCAATTTTCCTTCTGGTCAGGATGTTGGGCTAGCCATTTGGTAACAAAGCGTGAAGCAGTCCCTGTGACGTGGAGGGCAATCCACTGACCCAGAGTCTCTGAGGGTACTCCACTTGTTTGAACTTGCTCTCGGTGCTGTTGATCCAAAGAGAAGTGTTCTCACAGCGTAATCCTGCAAAGGCACCAATCTTAGCTGTACGTAAGCGTTGAAACACAATATTGGGTATCTCAGGTTGTGTAGGAGCTGTTGTGGTTGGCTTGGTGGGGAACAGTCTGCAGGCTTTGAGAGCGTTGTATTGATAAATGGGTACAAGGACGTTATTGTAGATGACAAGGCCTGGGGAGACAACTTGTCCTACTTTTTAATCTCTCCAGCTGTTAGGGAATGACATTGTTTGGGTTCTTTTCTTGGGAGGAATTTTCCCTTTGAGTTGGGTAGGTATGGATAACCTACCTGTGCTACCACTGTCAAGTTTATACTTCTGGGAGTTATAATAAACAAAAATAAGGGGAAGATTAAGAAGAGAACTATACTTTATTGTATATGAATATAGAATATTATTAAGTATCATGACAAGCCACATGTTGTCCATGTACAACATGGAGATAATGGGGCTTATCTGAGTAGTGTTCCTCTTGGGTCACAAGGCTTAATCAAGTTGTGTTCCATTTAGGACCTGGATTGAGTGATCCCTGTCATAGATGGTTAACTGATAATGGTGCCACCAGTTTATTGACTGGGCGGTGAACCACTTGGTGAGCTGCTCAGTGATTTACTTGGTGCGTTAATTCCCCAAGAGGGAGTAATTCACAATGTTGCAACATTATCTAAAAGTTAATATTAAAATTTTAATAATACATATTTCAATATTAAATTTTTTAATATATAATATTTCAATATTAAATATAGCACAATTAAATAAAAATAGTTCAATTTGAATATTTAAACTTTATCATATAACTTTTAAGATTTATAATTATAATTTTACTTTTAATATTTTAAGATTGTTTTAAATTTTAGTAGGTAAATTATAATATTAATATATCTAAATATATTACAAGACATTAGTTATAGTTGCAACCATGTCAAATAATAAAAATAAGTTAAATTTTTTATTTACTAGCTTGTCAAGTACAGGTTCATTTATTACATATACAAACAACAAGAATTGAATTTATCCCCATCATGCAGCCCGCTCCACTTATATTCTAAACAAGTGATTGTTTAGAACTTGAATTACTTTCCCTTGTAATAAGATTTGATAAATATATTTGATATGCTTGACCCACGTCCTAAGTACTAATTAGTAAGCTATACATAAAAATCATTGGCTTCCATGTCATGTGGCTATAGTGGCACTGATTTAATAAATATCAGATGATGACCTGCAATGTCCAATTTGTGGCTTAAAAAAGCCAAAGTACCAACAAGGATTCACAATTATTTAAATAAACTTAATCTATTTCTATCTTTTTTAATTAATTTATTTATTAACGCAACAGTCAATATAATATTCAGTGCATTATAATAAAAATATATTTCTCATACCTAGTATAATTAATTTTAATTACCTTTTCTACATACTCTTATATGACTATAATACAATAAAATGTCACGCCATTATATATAAATAAATATTTTTGAGTCCTACTAAAAACAAAATAAAAGCAAATAAAACCCAGAGCGCTCATTTATCTGATTGGCTCAGAGGCCAGGGCTTTGGGGAGAAAGGATTCTGGGTGCTTGTAAAAAGCCGCCACCACATTGGGTGGCATTGCAAATTGACTGACCTCAAGGATGTTGAAGAGATCCTTGGTGTCCTGAGGGAGGCCTTGTTTCACCTTATTCTTGATCCAAACCAAACACCTCCTCAATTGGGTTCAGAATTGAGAATACGGGGGAGGAAGAGGAGTCTCATTGGACAGTCAGCCAGGCAGTGGCTGGCCAAACGGCTATTTTTATCAATGGGCAGGAACCTGGACACAACCATATCCACTTGGTGGAGCCCAACATTATCCAGCATAACAATGTTGGTTGTACTGTGGTAGTAGATCCAGAGATACTCCTTGACAACTCGGAAAAAATCAAGAAAGGTCCTGCTATTGTGGGAACCCTTGATCATTTGGTATTGAACCAACCTGCAAGGACCAAGAAGCGCAACCATTGAATAGGTCTGAGAACAGACAGCTGCACAATGGGCTACGCTGTCCTTGGACCCCTTCTTGACCCACCCATGCCTAGACCTGAGTGAGGAGTAAAACAACAATTCATCTATATAGAAAAACTGTATGTTGCCAGTATGCTTTAGAGCCAGATAGGTCTCAGCATAAATGTGTTGATCCTCAATGGTCTTCTTGCTGTTTTGGTTATACAGAGAAATCCCCAATACTTTCAAGAAGCCCAAATCAACCATTATTTTGTAGACAAGGGTTTTGGAAACAGAAAGCCCAAACTCTGTGGTCAGCATTAAATGGACAGCAAGTGAGTCCAGGTGGCAATCCTTGGATACCCACTAATTGATTGCATTGATGTGCTTGGGTTGAAGTAGTCTTTGCTGTTACTTAGCCTTGAAAGATTTAGAAATTCAACCAATGTTGCTGTATTTTTTGTTGATGTTGCCAATATATCTGGATGTGACATCAAATTGGGATGCAAAATCACAAACCGCCATTCCCCCATTCAAGCAGTTGAGGAGAGCTTTACGCTCACTATCTGTCAACTGACGCTGGCCCTTGGTAGGTACCACGGAATCCTGGCTAGCAGGCTCAACACAGGGGATGGGGACCTTTGTGTAGAAGATAGGATCACGCTTGGTTGTGCTGGTGCCGTCAATGATGGCATATAATACAGGTGCAGATGGCTCAACAGTAGTGGCCAGTGGCGTGTAGGTGGTGTCAAAGACGCAGGGGCAGGAAGTAGCAACTTTTGGATCAAGAGTGTGGGGCCAGGTTACAACTGGGTATACAGTGGAGGTGTATGTAACCTCATTATTTCTAATGACCTTTGTGTAAGAGACTTTGGTTGCTGGCCTTGAGAGCAGCTTCTTTCTGGGATTAAGGCTGTGTGATCTGGCTTGGGACGCAGGAGGTGGTTGACTGGCGCTGACGCCTTGGGAGGCCTGTGTATTGGTATGACTCCCTTTAATTTGTGTTCTGGGTCTGTTCTTGGACCCTCTGGGACGCCCTTGTGGACAGGCTGCCCCGCAGGCTGGTGCAGGAGCTGGTTGGGAATGCAACTGATGGTCCATAAAAATAAAGTAAAAAAATATTTTAGATTAAATATGTATTTATTTGGATTTATTGGTTTTTTGTTGTGAGTAGTTATTTTCTTGTGATTTAGCTTGAATAGTAGCAGAGTTTCTATATCCGTAATTTGAAGTGTATAATATTGTATCCTTTCCAGTTTTGGATGTTTTTAAAGTTTAATCAATTTTTATATCTAAACATGCTTATCAAAATTTAATTTTTCATTTGATTTTAGTTGTGAAGGAGCTTCTTGATTTGGGTTGGTGTTCCTAATGTGCTTATTGTACATTCAATTTGGATTCCAGTTCCCGTAATTAATATCTGAGTTTACTAGTGGCATTCAAAAGTGATTTGAAGTTTGGTTCTTAAAATTGACAATCCTGTAATTTCAAAAAACATAGTAAACTTAATGAAAATGGCTGATGGATTTGAACACTTCAAATCTGATTCCAGTTAATTCATTTTGTCCATTGGAAATATGCAGTTTGACTTGAACTTTGCAAAGTGTCTATGAGTTCCCTTCATTTTCAAATATTCAAATAAATACTCAAAGAATTCAATTTAATTAAAAAAAGACTATCCCACAAAATTGATTTGAAATTTGGACCAAAGATTTGACAATCCCACATTTTTATGTTTAGGTTCTGAATTTACAGTACTCTTCTGTACGTGGTGGACAACCCTGGATGCAATTGTTAGAGGGGTGGCGCTCAGCACCCTGGTGGTTGCTGAATGCTTAATAAAAGACAATCAGGTAAGTGAGCTGATTAATAGGTTCTTTTGGGAGGCACATAGTACCCATACAACGTTGCCAATGCAAAGGAGTCATACAGGACATGCTTGACTGTCCTATACCCCTGCAGTGTATTCTGGTGTTCTAGTGCTAATTGGCATATATCAAGTTGTATAGGTACATCCTTCAAATTTTTAGTGTTAGTTTTTAATATGCAATGTAGTAGGATTACTAGGTATAATACAATGTGAATCCTTTGCAAGGTATATTTTTCAAAGAACATACATAATTTATTTTATATTTGAACTAATCTATTGATGTAGGATGTTTGGCTGAATTCAAATATTGTTCCAGAGGGCGCCTGACTTGGATCTGCCCCCAACCTTGGCAAACAAAATAAATAAAGGTTTAAATGTATTTACAAGGACTGTGTCACCAACTTTATTTGATAATGCTTTTAATACTTCATTGAAAAAATTTCAGTTATAGATATTCAGTTTTATTTGAAAATCAGTTTTATTAGATTATTTTTATATTCATTGATATTTGCAAATGGGGATTGCTGAATACTTTCATAAATATATTCATCAAAGTTTAACTTGGCATCCCTACAAATTTCATTAATTTCTTTGAAGTTGATATTTGATCCTATTTCATATTCTTCTCTAATCCACAACAAGCACCCTGAGGGTGGTGAATGTTCCCTATCTTTAGCTTCAATATTTGAAAACTTATTCATATTCTGTTGAATTATTTTATTTATTTGGTTTTTATTTATTTATTTTACAGGGTACCAGTGACTGGTAACCCCTGTAGAACCAACTTGGCATAAAAGCCACTACTTCTGTAACCTTGTATTTATTCCTGGTGATGACTAAAATAAATAAGGTAATCATAAAAAGACTTACTAATTGTTTCCCCTGCGGCCCCCTCAGCCACAGGCGCTACCTCAGCAAACTTCTTGAGTGTTGGTTTCTCTTCATTAATTTTCCTAGGCTTAATTTTTCTTATCTTTCTTGCAACTTGTGTTTCTTCTTGGTTTTCATTTGATAAATTTTCTGTATTTCTTGAAGCGCTCCTGCTTCTTGACTAAGTTTGGTTTCATCTGTTTCCATTTGGTTGGTTTCCTCTTCATTTTTGTTTATTTCATGTGGGATTTCATTTCCTTCAATTAGTTTGATTTTTTGAGTATTCTTTCTATTGGTTTTTGCAAATTCCCACAAATTGTACCTTTTGCTTTTGAAATCTAACTGCTTGAGTATTTCCTTTTGAAGATTTAAAAATATTTCTTTGTTTTCTTTGTTGACCATTGTTCCCAGGCTAATTTTTGAAGTTTCATTTTGCTGGACCAAGGCTCTTCCCTCATTTCCCAGTTGATTTACCACAATTTCCCTGATGTTGTATTCAAGCTCAACAACCTTTTGGAGGGCTGACTCTAATTTGTTGATAAGTGTGTAAATATTTGACATTTTGTTTGAATTACATCAAAAAACTGGTTTTTATAGTACTACCTTCAATGCATACATATTTTTCATCATCATTAATAAATTAAAGACAATAAACGTAAATATTGCATTAGAAAATTGCAATTAGATGTCAACTCTTGACATTTAGAAATTATGTGCATAACTCAATGCATTTTGATTAATAAAATCCATTGTAAACTTGGCCTTTTCCATTTAAATTAATGAAATGGACTGTGTTTATATTAGAGAGCCATTAACACTTAGTATGAATATTGATACATAGTGCATTTTAAAGCCTGTATATTTACCTATTGGTAATAACTATATCTCATTTTTAGTTGGATTCTGCAAGGTAATAATAATGTAATGTGTTAATAAATTACTGTTTCTTGTCATCAATTGGCTGATTTTCTTTACTATGGCCATTTTGCATTTTCTGATATTTACGCACTAGTATCTAATTGGTTGGTTTCACATCCAATTGCACAAGCAATAGGAAGTCAAGCCGCCACCCCAAGACCAGATGTGGTCAGGGTGGCGGCTTGATTTCCTATTGCCTGTGCAGTTGGATGTAAAACCAACCAATTGGATACTAGTGCATAAATTCAGAAAATGCACAATGACCACAGCAAAGAAAATCAGCCAATTAATAACAACAAATAGTAATGTATTATCACATTACATATTATTACCTTGCAAAATCCAACTAAAAAGGAGATAGAGTCATTACCAATAGGTAAATATGCAGGCTTTAAAATGCACTATGTATCAATATTTGTACTAAGCGTTAATGGCTATCTAATATAAACACAGTCCATTTCATTAATTTAAATGGAAAAGGCCAAGTTTACAATGGATTTTATTAAACAAAATGCATTAAGTTATGCATATAATTTCTAAGAATCAATAGTTGACATCTAATTGCAATATTCTAATGCAATATTTACATTTATTGTCTTTAGTTTAGTAATGATGATGAAAAATATGTATGCTAATAATTTTAAGCTATTTTTAAAACGTACAGCATTGTATTGATTATGGGAAATATTGATCATGTAAAAAGAAAGTATTATTAATTATTAATTGAAAGAGAGATATTAATTTTAATAAGTTGTCACAAAGAAAAGATTTATTTACTAATCAAAGGACAGGAAGGGGAGGGAATGGATGGAATGAACATTGCCTTCATCTGCGCCTGTGAAAGGGACAGCATCAGAGATAGTGGGGGGATTGTTAGTGGCTTGGGACTCAGGGTTGGAACATGGGTGGCTTGACGGGGGGTTGGGGAGGCAGGGTTTGTTGACTGAGAAGGGGCAGCAAGAGTGGTTTGCTTCAATTGCTCAAATTCTTCTTCTGTCACATATACTGGCTTGACAAAACATATGGACTGGCGTGGGGGAAGGCAGGGGTCCTTTCTGGACTTATTGCTATCACTTGCATAGAAGATGATGAGATCAAATAAGTTCTGGACAAACACAGAAGGGAAAAGCTCATAACCCTTATCTTTTGGGTGCATAGTTTGTTGTAGGTGGCAGGCTTTAAGCACCTGAGAGCAGAACCAAAATTGTAGAGACATACATCTGCAAGATGCATATTGGCGTGGTTGATAGAGTAGGACCAACAGGTATGCCCTTCAGCCCTGATTTCTTGGGTTGCCCATTCCTGCTATTTTATCTCAGCACTCAGTACAACTGTGTGCACGGCGTTTTGTGTGGCCCATTCCTCCAGCATGGCCTTGAGCTCTGTCTGATAGACATACCCATCTGCAGTGTTTGATATTGCCAAGTAATAATTGACGCCCAATGGGGAAACTGCCAATAAAACCCCAGCAAAATAATACAAGATTGTGCAGCGCTTGTACACGTCAGACTGGATATGCTTCTCTCCAAAGTCTTGGATACTGGACAAGATCTTAGCTTATGATAGGAAGATGACATCATTACGGGCCCACATTGCCCTTCCTTTCATGAAATTGACAACAGCACAATCATAGGAGTCAGTTGATACCAAAATGGGGTCACTGAGAACCTGATTGGATAAGAGTCTGGTGGTAACCACAACTCCGTGCATCCACAAATTCACTGTTCTTTTGTTGGTGAAGATGCTGTGTAGTCCCAGCTGGAGATGCACCTGGACCAGGGGCATCCGCGGATCACATTCTATAATGGCCATCATAAGGGGATGGGCTGTGTCACCTTTGGTCAAAGTACAGGCACCAGTTGGGGTCTTCTTGGTAGGGGGCCACAGTTGGCGTGGGCTTGCAGGGTTGTTGTCAGGAACGCCTTGTCTATTTTTCCTGACAACAACAATGAATGTTTAATAGTTCCATGATCTGGGAACTCTTCTCTTAATTTGGTTTTTCCTCCAGGACCTAAAAATTGGTTATTAGAAGGTAGCACCAGCTCCATATTACCTTTTGAAGGCATTAATTCAAGCCTGGAGGCCATCCTTTCTGTCAATACAGGGATTTAACCCAGTTCTCTTGCTCACCTTGTGATTGCCTAAAAAAAGTTAGTATTTTGGATTCAAAGTTACCTTTGCAACCACACAAGATGGCTTCCTGCAGCCAATCAGAGGTTGTGACAGGGTCAGGAGCTTTTGAATTTGTGTTTGGTTTTAATCCTGATGCTGTTGAAAATCAACAGGGCTCCTACTTAATCTTAACCTGTTAACAGTTGTTTATCTTCTTCTGGTGGTCAATTGCAAACACCAGAAGCCCCCCAATCTGTTGCTTCTCCAACAGCTGGGGTAAATGACACCTAGCTGTTTGAGAAGGTTCAGCAGGAGCCATTGGTTCTATTTTTTGAAATAACCTTTTTTATTAAAGCCAAAGCTCCCCCTGCCAAGTTTCCTTCCCCAATTTCCCCAATATTTCTCTGATCCCCCTTGAAACTACAACTTAAACTGCTTTTAATAGCCTATAAAAGGCTCCATCTGTCAGGGTGTTTGATGGTTCATTCAATAAAGTCAATTTCCTCTACACCAGTTGATTCATTTTTTGCTTGATCTCTCAGTCTTGAAATCCAACACCATGATACTACCCAAGTCTTCCCAATGGGGACCATTTGAGTAAAAATGGTTGGTTTGGTTGCTCCTTGTCCAGTCCTTTACTGAAAGTGTATCCCTTGGAACCAGAGCCAATTCTGGTTCATCCCCTCCTCATTACCTTGACAAGTCATGGCTCTGAGTGATACCAGGCGTATGGTACACCACCACTCCATTGTCACAGAACCCCCCCATTACAGAGAAACCGCAGGTCATGGGGGCCAGTCAGCCTGCTCCTTCCTTATTCCATCCCTTGGCTTTGGCTTTCTTTCTCAGTTGTCTTGGAGCTTACTTCCTTTTGGCAAGATTCAATCCTCTTTTGGGTCAATATTGCCTGATTAGAGAATTTTTCCATATGGGAATGGTCTCTGTCCCCATTGGCTCTCTAGTCACAGGGTTGAATCCATCAGCAGCCATACACCTTTTGGGTGGTATGTTTCCAAGCAGATGGGTTCCTGACAGCTTAACTGTACCAATTTTTGAGGCCCTTTTTGGGACCCCAAAACAAACCAAGTATGTGGAAATGGAATTCCAGCTAGGGTTAGTCAAAACCCTGGCCTTGGTCTTTTCCCTCATATTGGTCTGTGTCACCACAGTCCTTATCACTAGATCCTATCATCAATCACAGTCTAAACAGTTAGATCCCAAGCCCCTCCAAAACCAGGTTCAGACTGTGGTCTTGAACAACATCTCTTCTATCCAGTTGGAGGATGTGGAATCTAACAAAATCCCAATGTTTTTGGATTTTCCCAATCTCTCTCTGACACTTCCCCAGACCAATTCCACACCAACGCTCAAAAGGTACACCATGTAGCCAAGTAGCTAAAAGGTAAGGCCCAACAATGGTATGCCAAGTCTACCCTGAAAGAAGAAAGGCTTCTTTATGATTACCCTGCCTTTTGTGATTCCCTTCTCTCTGTAATCTTGCCAGCCTTGTCTAAAGAGGAATTTTTGACCAGATCTTTAGCCTTTATCAGGGCAAGATGGCCACAAGTGAGTTCCTCAAGGAGTTCACCTGCCTCAAGGAAGCCATTGGCATGGACGACAAAGAAAGCTGTTATATGTTGCAGAAATGCCTGTCTACGGACATGAAGGCCTTTTTAGCTCATCACATCTTACCCAATACTTACAACAAGCTTATCCAAGAAATCCTTTGTTGGGCCCCCCAAGTTAAACAATTCCCAGCATGGAAACCCAATCCTTCCAAACCCACCATCTCTTATAAGATCCTTGGGACCAATACCCTCCCAGCAGGGTTGGTTCCCAAGGAGGGAGGAGGATATCAGCTTTCCAAGGCCAAGCACAAACAACGCGTGGACAAAGGATGCTGTCTCTACTGTGGGAAGAAAGGACATCAAACAAAGGACTGCTTTGCCTTGAACTGTGTCCAGCAACATCCTTCTGTGGTCCTTGCTGCCTCTGATCCCAATAAAGCCACCATTAAGTCTTACGCCACCTTTCCCGTAATAATCACCTCAATTCATAGGAAACATTCAACACTTGCCCTTTTAGATACAGGAGCTATGGGAAACTTCATTGACAACTCCCTGCTAAATTCTCTAGTAATATCAGGAGTTACCCTGTCTTCCGTGTTATTGGCCAACAAGACTCAGATAAAGGTTCAAAAATTGGCGTTACCTCTCCAAACCAATATTGTGGGTGCTGAATTTCACCTGGAGTTCTTGGCTATTCCAGGTCTGACATGTCCGGTAATTTTGGGCTACTCTTGGTGCAAGCAAGCCTGTATGAACATCAATTGTGATTCCCATCATATAGATTTCACCAACCAGGGTAAATCTTTTTTGGTCCCCTTCAACCTTGACACTTCCTTCTCTGACTCATACCTCCGTGGAATCACAACACTCCTGCACACCAAGGGTTCTCTTCCAGAGAGTCTAAAGGATTATGAGGGTCTTTTCAGTGAAGCAAGCTGCAATGAGATCCCCGCCCACTGAGCTTTGGACTTAAGAATTGATCTCATCCCTGGTAGCACACCAACTTGGGGAAAACTGTACCCCACCAACAGGGCCCAGGGTATTGCACTCAAGGAGTATCTTGAAAAAAACCTTTGCAAAGGGTTCATCTGTAGATCAAACTCTTCCTGCTCCCCTCCCATTTTCTTTGTTAAAAAATCTAATGGCACCCTTTGCCCTGTGGTTGACTACGCTAAACTTAACTCAATCACCATCAAGAATTGCAATCCTCTTCCCACTGCAGAAACCATCACAGACAAGCTTACAGGGGCACAGATATTCTCCAAACTAGACCTACAAAATGCCTATAACCAGATCTGCATTTCTGAGGGGGGGGGTGAGTGGAAAACAGCCATTATAACACCCTTTGTCCTGTATGAATACCTAGTCATGCTCTTTGGTCTCAGCAACGCCCTGGCAGCCTTCCAAGGACTCATGAACAAAGTGCTATTCCCCTTTCTAGATACTAGTGCGGTGGTATATCTCAACAACATTCTCATTTACTTGCCTGACAAGGAAAGTCATGTTGAACACTTGAAGTAAGTGATGGACGCTCTTACCAGGGTCAACCTTTTTTGTAAACTATCTAAGTGCAAGTTTTTTACAACAGAAGTTGAGTTCTTGGGGTACTCCATCGAGACAGGAGGCTTTGCAATTGCTCCCTCCAAGGTGGAAGCTGTCCTTAACTGGCCTGTCCCCACCTCTTGCACTAAGCTTAGAGGGTTTCTTGGGCTAGCCAAATTTTGTAGGAAATTCATCAAGGATTTCTCAGCAACTGCTCTACCTCTCACTGCTCTTACCTCTAGCAAGGTGCCCTTTGACTGGTCTGATTCCGCTCAGGAATCCTTTGATTGCTTGAAACAGTCTTTCACTTCTTCCCCAGTACTCTTTTGCCCTGACCTGGAACACCATTTTTTTGGAGACAGACACTTTGGATTATGCCTTGGGAGCGGTACTGATCCAGCTTGGGGAGGATGGTGAAAGCCACCCTGTGGCTTTCTACTCCTATAAGTTCTTAGATTGGGAGCAAAACTATCATGTGTATGAGAAGGAGTTGTACGTGATAGTAAACTCACTTAAACACTGGCAACATTATCTGGAGGGAAGTAAGTTCCCTATCATCATAAGAGCAGACCATAAGAACCTCCTCTACTTTACAGAGAAAAGAAAGATAGCACCCTGCCTTGCCAGATGGGCAATTGACCTCCTGGCTTTTGACTTTACAATCAAATACACTCCTGGAAAAATGAATGTGGTCCCAGATGCTATTAGTTGACACAAGGACCTGAAGGACAACAACACGCAAAATCATGACTATAACAACCAATCAGTGCTGACATCCTCACAATTCCTTTCCAGCCCCATTGAGATTTTGGCATATACTTCCTTGGACCAGGAGATCATGGAAGCACAGATGAACTCACAATTTCAAACAAAGCTTGAGGGAATGTTAAGAAGCTTGCCAAAGACCAACACAATCAACAACCAGGGGATAACATATGTCAAAGGTGCCTTGGTGGTCCCAAAGGGGGACTCTGAACTAAGGCAATACTACACATGCATGAGAGTCCCCTGTCCAGACATGATGGGTTGCTCAAAACCTTGAAGCGCCTTGGGCGTCAATACTGGTGGCCTGGAATGAAGAAGGATGTCAAGTCTTGCATCTACAACTGTCTTGGTTGTGAGAGAAACAAACCCTCTAATACCAAGCCCCAGGGACTTCTCCAACCTCTACCTATTCTGGTTTGCTCATGGTCTTCCATATCAATGGACTTCATAGTGGACTTACCTATGAGTGAAGGAAACACCGGCATCATGGTTGTGGTAGACCGCATGACCAAATATTCCATTTGCATTCCCTTTTCTTCTTGCACCTCAAAGGAAGTAGCAAACATGTTCTTCTGCAAGGTGGTCAGTGATCATGGGCTCCCTAAGGACATTGTCTCAGATTGAGGTGTCCAATTCACCTCCCATTTCTGGAAGGCTCTAATGGACCAGATGAGGGTGGTAGTGAACTTATCAACTTCTTTTTTTACCCCCAAACAGATGGCCAAACCAAGCGTGTGAATTAAGTACTGGAGGGATACTTATGGCAATACGTAAATTCACAACAGAACAATTGGGTTCACTATTGCCACCTAGCCCAGTTATGTTATAACACTGCACATCATAGCTCAATTAGTATGTCTCCCTTCTTTGCCAACTTTGGGTTCAACTTGGAATCCTTCCCCTCCGATCTCAAAGAATCAGTCTTCCCTCAAGCTGATGAAATAGCCAACAGGATGAAGGAAGTGCACTCCAATCTGATTGAGTTCCTGACCAAGGCCAGTTCTGAATACAAGAAATATGCTGACTGTCATTGTTCACCAGCAAAGGAATACGCTGTTGAGTCTTATGTCTATCTCAATGCCCATAACCTGAAGTTGAAGATTCCAAGCAAAAAAACTGGGTTCCAAGAAGATTGGTCCACTCAGAGTCCTTGAACGCCTCTCCAGCCTTAACTATCAACTTGAGCTACCAGCTGGTTCCAGAGTACATGATGTATTCCATGTTAATCTACTTACTCTCTTTGAGGGCAACCCTGAGTCCTTGTCAGGTAGGAACCCCATCCCTCAATTTGTCTCAAACACCTTTGAATGGGAGGTGGAGGACATCATTGCACATTGCCTAGTCAAGGATAAGGTACAATACTTGGTCAAATGGCTGAAGTATGGAGTGGAGTCAAATTCCTGGGAGCCAGTATAGAACTTTGCCAACTGTGAACAGGTCCTGACCAGGTTTCATTCCCAGGGAGAGCCTTCCCTAAGTGAGGGTAGTATCAGAAACACCTTGTCTATTTTTCCTGACTCCAACAAGGAATATTTGAGAGTTCCATGGTCTGGGAACTCTTCTCCTAATTTGGTTTTTCCTCCAGGACCTAAAATGGGTTATTAGAAGGTAGCACCAGCTCCATATTGCCTTTTGAAGGCATTAATTCAAGCTTGGGGGCCATCCTTTCTGTCAATACGGGGCTTGAACCCGGTTCTCTTGCTCACCTTGTGATTGCCTAAACAAATTTAGTATTTTGGATTCAAAGTTACCTTTGCAACCACGCAAGATGGCTTCCTGCAGCCAATCAGAGGTTGTGACAGGGTCAGGAGCTTTTGAATTTGTGTTTGGTTTTAATCCTGATGCTGTTGAAAATCAACAGGGCTCCTACTTAATCTTAACCTGTTAACAGTTGTTTATCTTCTTCTGGTGGTCAATTGCAAACACCAGAAGCCCCCCAATCTGTTGCTTCTCCAACAGCTGGGGTAAATGACACCT